>SJYA01001869.1:0-44228 GCA_006410615.1 Neotragus moschatus
AATTAAAGAGAGCATGTGCTTCGGAGCTATGGGGTGGGGTGCCCTCTGATAAGGCCCGGAGAGCCAGAGAGCCGGAGCCCAGAGCCCGTTCCAGTGGAGACCTGGAGGAGGCGAGAGCTCCAGCCTCGGGAGCTAGCAGCAGGCTCCCGAGGCTGGAATGAGCTTGTCCCCCTGCCGAGAGGGGCTGGGGGGACCTGGTGGGGTCGATAAGAGGGTCCATGTCCTGCAGCGCTTGTGTGGGTGGCAAGGAGGAGTCAGACTCTGGTTGAGCCCCAGAGCAGGCACAGAGCCTTTTAAGCGGAGGAGCCATAAAGCATGCTTTTCTTTTACACCGATTCCTCCCATCCTGGTGGAGAATAGAGTTAGCCAAGTCAGAAGAGGAAAAAAAACAAGAGCTGGGAGCCAGGGAAAGGCCCAAGGCAAGAGGGATGATGCTGAGCCGGCCCAGAGGGGTGGAGGCCTCGGGGAAGGTTGGGTTGAAGAATGTGTGATGGCTGAGCCTCTAGGCCTGTGCCAGGCATACCTGAGTGCTGGTGGGTGTGAGTTCCTAGGGGTTTTTTTTTAAAGATGTTGGACCGGGTGGCGGGAATGGGGATCAAACGGTTGACGGTTCTTCTGTCCTGATGTGGACCCGCCCCACTCAACCACATTTAGCTAAGGGAAAAAAATTACATGCAGACCATGCTCCTTTTTGTGGGAAGAAGGGTGGAATTGAGCATGGTCTTCACTCTTGTTTGCATTTGCCTACAGAAACTCTGGGAGGATTTATAATAAAGCAATCAAAGCCTAGGTCTCTAGGGGGGTGTAGGGGTGAAATGGGGCGAATAGAGACTATTAGGAGAGAGAAGGGAGACAGGTGTTTTAGATTTCTTTAAACTTTTTATTTTGAAATAATTTCAACCTGACAGAAAAGTTGCAAGGAAAGTACAATAAAATGGAATCTTTCTATCAGATTCTTCAGAATAACATCTTATCAGGTTTACATTTTCTCTGTCTACACAGGTACACATTCGCACTTTTTTTTTTTTAACCATTTGAGAAGAAGCAGTAGAAACAATGCCCTTTTGCCACTAACTATGTCAGTGGATATTTCTTGAGGACAGGAACATTCTTTCCTATGACCACAGTTTAATGATCAAAATTGGGAAACTCAGCATTGGTGCAACGCTATTATTCAATCCACAGTCACAATCAAGCTTCCCCAAGTGTCCTAGTGATGTTCTCCGTAGTGCTTTCGTGGGTGGGGGTGGGGAGCGATCCAGATCACGCATTAAGTTTCTTTGTCTTGTCTCTCCAGTCTCTTTTATTCTGGAACAACTCCTTCCTTGGTCTTTTGTGACTGACATTTTTGAAGAGTTCAGGCCAGGTCTTTTCATGGAATGTCCCCCAGTTTGGACTTTCCTGATGCTTTGCCGTGGTTAAAAATCTGGGCTGTGCACTGTGGGCAGAACCACAGTGGTCAGGCCACGCCCTTCCCAGGGCAAGTTATCACGCAGCACATGACGTCAGCCTGTCCCATTCCTGGTGATGTCACCTTAGACCACTTGGTTAAGGTGGATAAATCTCTTTCTCTCTTTTTGTGTTTAATCTGTGTCTTGCGGGAAGACATTCCAGGACCATGTGAATATCCTGTTACTCCTCAAGCTTCCTCCCACGAGGCTTAGCCCTCGCTGGTGATTTCTGCCTAAATCAATTATTACTATGGTGGTTGCCAAATGGCGATTTTTCTAGCTCCATCATTCCTTCTATTTTTACTGGTTGGCTTTCTACTGTAGGGAAGAACTGCCCTCCTCTGGGCAGCAGCTCAGAGCTGTGGGTTGGGAGAGCTTGGGTGGGGAACAGAAGGGGCTGGCCAGGCCCTTAGATCCTCCCCTGGGTTTTTCTTTAAAACAAGTCCAGGAAATAAACTGGCTGTAAAGCCGAACTCCGTGCGAGTGTCCATGCAGGCAGGTCTGGGGCCAGGGCCACCTCTGGGCACATCTGGGCCCCATTAGTGGTCCAGTGGCTTTCTCATGGTTGTCCCTTGAGCTGGGATGGGGGCGTGCTCTGGCGAACAGAGATCTGGGTCCTTGCCCTTTTTTGCTTTCAAATGGTCAATTGCACAAATGTTATGGGGATTTATTCTTTTATTAAAAAAAAAATGAAAAGAGTAGATATGAGGCTCAAGGGATGTGTGACCCACACATCCCACCCCGATGCCCTTACTGTCTCCTTCGTGACTCTGTGAAGCGCCTAGTTGACATCTTTCTAGGTTAAACAAATAAACACATATATTCATATGCACATATGGTTCCAGTCTCACTCACAGGAAAAGCCAAAGCCCTCGCTTTGGCCCACAAGGGGGGACTGCACCTCCTAGACCCTCCCCTCCCCCACCCCCCCTCCTTCTAGCCACGAGGGACCCTCTACCATCCCAGGGCCTTTGCACTTGCTATTCCTCTGCCAGGAAGACTCAGCCCCCAGAGAAGCCACACAGCTGGTCTCCCGGCCCTGCTGCTCTCACGTTCTAGCCCCCACCCTGTGCTTTTATTTTTCTCCGTAGCACTTGTCACTAACGCACTCACCCAAATATTTTACTCGTCACTGTCTCTTTTGAGTGTCTTCCTCACCAGAATATCAGCTCTCTGCAAGTGGAAACGGTGTCTGTTTTGCTCATTGTCCAGACTCTCTCACAGGAGGAGCACAGCCAGTGAAACCTTGCTGAGCGAGTGATGAACATGTGTGTGTCCCTAGGAAATACATCATTGCCACCATCCTTATGGGGCACTTCTATGACCCTGTGCTGAGTACCTTGCATAGACTGACTCCTTAAACCTTCACAACAGACTTGAGAAAAAGGAAACCAAGACCCAGAGAGGTTAAGTAACTTGTCCAGGGTCACACAGCAAGCAGATGGCAGAGCTCCGATTGACATCCTGATTCTTTTTCTTTTTAAAACAATTTTTTTTAAGTATTGATTTTTATGTGTTTGTTTATTCTGTTGTGCTGGGTCTTGGTTGTGGCACACAGGATCTCCCACCTTTGTTGTGGCATGCAGAAGCTCAATTGCAGCCTGCGGGATCTTCAGTTGCTGTGTGTTAGGTCCAGTTCCCTGACCAAGGATCGACCCATGCCCCCTGCGCTGGGAGCTCGGAGTCTTACTCATTGGACCACCAGGGAAATCTCAAATGCTGAGGTTTTTTATTATCGTAGTCATTTTGTTCCTTCTCCCTTTGGGTGGGTGTAATTAAAACTTTTTAAATGGAAGTGGAGCATAATCTGGGTCTCTACTTACTACACTTGCCTGTCTAGACTGTCTCGAATAGACGGTCCCATTCTGTGCTTTAACCAGTCTTCTGTTAATAGAAACCTCAACATCCATCTCCAGCCAGGTAGATAGCCAAAGGTGTGTGCAGATGGGAGCATGAGTTAGGACCAGGAAAAGAGAGTCTCCATATGGCCCTTTGAGGTGAGGTATGCTGTGTGGTCCCTGAGGACTAGGAAAATTTCCAGACTCCATGAGGGCAGGACCACCCACTTGGCAAGAGGTTATTTGCACAACCTCCTTCAGTACCCTGGGCCTGAGACCCAGTCCTTGTGCCCACAGTTGGGTGATATATTCATTTCCCATGGCTGCCGTACAGTTCCCAGGTGGCTCAGTGGTAAAGAACCCCCCTCCCAGTGCAGGACACACAGGAGAGGTGGGTTTGATCTCTGGGTGGGAAGATCCCCTGGAGGAGGAAATGGCAACCCACTCGAATATTCTTGCCTGGGAAAGCCCATGGACAGAAGAGCCTGGTGGGCTGCAGGGCCTATGGGGTAGCAAAGAGTCAGACACACCTGAGTGACTGAACTTGCATGGCTGCCATAAAAAGTCACCACAAATTGGGTGGTTTAAAAACAACAGAAATTTGGGACTTCGTTGGTGGTCCAGTGGTTAAGACTCTGCGCTTCCTGGCTGGGAAATTAAGATCCCACGTACTGTGTGGGATGCCCCGGGCCCAAGGGGAACCCAGAAGTTTATTCTGCCACACTTCTAGAGGCTAGAAGTCCAAAGTCAAGTGTCACCTGGGCCATGCCACCTCCAAAGGCTCTTGCCATCTCACTAAGTCGTGTCTGACTCTTTTGCAACCCCATGGACTATAGCGCACAAGACTCCTCTGCCAATGGGATTTCCCAGGGAAGAATACTGGAGTGGGTTGCCATTTCCTCCTCCAAGGGATCTTCCCAACCCAAGAATCAAGCCGGGGTCTTCTGTATTGACAGGTGGGCTCTTTATCACTGAGCCACCAGGGACTAGAGGGGGTACGTCCTTCCTCGCCTCTTCCAGCGTCTAGAGGGAGGATCCTGGTAATCCTGGGGCTCCTTGGCTCCTTGCATGGCTGTGGTCTCTGCCTCCTTCTTCACGTGGACTTCTGTGCCTTTATTCCTTTGAGGGTGTGCCACTCCCCTTCTGAGGGCATCAGTCACTGGAGGTAAAGCCAACCCTGACCCCGTACATCATCCTAGTTTCATTACATCCACTTAATAAAGAAGTGAAAGTGAAAATGCTAGTCACTCAGTCGTGTCGACTCTGCGACCCCAGACTGCAGCCTGCCAGGCTCATCTGTCCGTGGGATTTCCCAGGCAAGAGTGCTGGAGAGGGTTGCCACCCCCTTCTTCAGGGACCAAACCTGGGTCTCCTGCATTGCAGGCAGAGTCTTTACTATCTGAGCCATGAGGAGACTCTTATTTCCAAATAAGGTCATATTTACAGGTCTGGTGGGAGGGGCAGGGTGGGACTTAAACATCTCTCTCTCTCTCTCTTTTTTTTGGTGGAGAGGGGACACAGTTTAACTCCTGACAGGTGATTACAACCAAGGGTGTGGCCAGTTTTTCTCAGGGCTTGGAATGGATCTGGGAACTTTTTATTATTCAACCAACGAATTCAACCTCCCTCTCGGAGGGAGAGCTGGGAACTGGCATAGAGGAACGGGACCCTAGGGAGATTTGGGGAGCTGGATTTTTGTCTCTGTGGTTCTTGGAAACTAGAAGTCTTTAGACAAAAACTCTGCTCTCCCTTGGTCTCAGAAGTACAAGAGAGGCTAGGAGCCAGGAGGGAGGGGTCTGCTAGGATTAGGGCCAGGGCCAGGTAGGGAATTTGGGGCTTATCCTGAGGGCATGGGAAGGTTTGAGCAGGGAGAAGCCTGAGTGGATATATTCTCTGGGAAGATCCCATGGGAAGTTGTGTAGGAGCAAAGCTGGCAGCCCCGGTCCCCTGGAGAGGGCGTAGATGAGGCTGAGGAAGGGGTGCAATGAGGAGACGCTTGGGATAGGGAGGGGCCAGGACAGGCCTCGTCTAGACTTTTCAGCAACTGAGGGAAGTAAGACTCAGCGAGGTGAAGAGCAACCAGTCAGGCAAATAATAACAACAATGGTAATAATAACACCACTAAACCTCTCATGATGGTTCACTGTCTGTTTTGCACAGGTTACCTGGTTTCATCTGCACAACCCTAGGCCATACAGGTGTAAGATTCTAGAGCCAGACTGCCTGGATTCACACGTCTCCCCCATGGCCTGCCTGCTGTGTGACCTGGAGCATATTGCTCAACCTTTCCTCATCTGAAGAACAGCCCCTCCTTCTGGGGGCTGTTGAACAGATTAAATGAATGAATACTTATAAATTGCTTGGCCTGGGGCCTGGCATAGAGGAAGGCCTCTGTAAACACTGGCTATTATTATGCCCATTTTACAGATAGAGCAATCGAGGCTCCAAAAGAGTATTTTCGAAAGGTCACATAGAGGATCATCCTACTGATGCTAGCTCTTTTCTGTCTCCTGGCTCTTACTGAAGTCTGAGGCCTGACTCCCAGGGTCAGGCATCCTGTGTCGCCTGGAGCCTGGAGTGGCCAGGAGGCAGGGTCCAGCGGAACGGAAGACCTTCTGTGAAATCTTGTGTCCCCTACCCCGCTGTGGGACAACCTGCAAGGGCCTCAGGTGAGCCACAAGGGAAGCGATGAGGGCAACAGGTGCTGTCAAATCTGACTCTATTTAGCTGGTGCTATCGGAGAAGGCAATGGCGCCCCACTCCAGGACTCTTGCCTGGAAAATCCCATGGACGGAGGAGCCTGGTGAGCTGCAGTCCATGGGGTCACTAAGATTCAGACACAACTGAGCAACTTCAATTTCACTTTTCACTTTCATGCATTGGAGAAGGAAATGACAACCCACTCCAGTGTTCTTGCCTGAAGAATCCCAGGGATGGGGGATTCTGGTGGGCTGCCGTCTATGGGGTTGCACAGAGTCGGACGCAACTGGAGCGACTTAGCAGCAGCAGCAGCAGCAGCTGGTGCTATGGCCTTAAATGGGCTTCCCAGGTGGCCCAGTGGTAAAGAACCTGCCTGCCCATGCAGGAGACATCAGTTCAACCCCTGGGTCAGGAAGGTCCCCCAAAGAGGAAATGGCAACCCGCTTGTGTATTCTTGCCTGGAAAACCCCATGGACAGACAAACCTGGTGGGCTACTGTACACGGGGTCGCAAAGAGTTACCACAACGGCCGAGCACACACACGCACGTGGCCTGAAATGAACATTTTAGTGGGGCTGAAAAGGTGACAGAAAGGAGAAAGGAGCGCCATGTATCACTTAAGGGGGGTGCTCAAGGCGGGAATCCCCCAAGGAAACCCATTTTTACCTTGGGGAAATGACCTGGGGTTGGGCAGGGGGTTTCCTAAGAAGCTCGGTCCTTGCCCTGTGGGTTCCTGAGTGCCATCGAGGCCTCACTCTGTGATCCTAGATGAGTCCTCGCCCTTCCGAGCTCTCCCTCTGCACATCAGCAAAACGTGCTCAACTCTTGGCCCAATCATAAAATAAAAAGGACAGGAACACACTCCACCTGCACTTTGCAGAAGAGTGGGACACCTCAAACAACCCCAGTGCCCAGCTCAAGGGGCCCATGTGGCATCCTGAGAACTCTGCAGCTGCTTTATAAATGTCCATGCAACCTTTAATAGACATTGTTCAGGTGGGGTTTCCTGAGCAGCTCAGAAGATAAAGAATCTGCTTGAAGTGCAGGAGACCTGGGTTCTATCCCTGGGTTGGGAAGATCCCCTGGAGACGGGAACGGCTTACCCACTCCAGAATTCTTGCCTGGAGAATCTCATGGGGTCGCAAAGAGTCGGATGTGACTGAACAATTAACACTTTGTGTAGGTAGCGTGTGGACTGAGAAAGACGAATGTCTGACGTCTGACAAGCACTTTAAATATTTCTTGAATGATGAGATGAATAAATGCATGGGTGGTTAGTTCTCACTAACTGTTGATAGGAAGGAGAGAAAGAAAAGAAAAAGAAGGATCTGTAAGACAGGTACCCACGACCCAGGGTGATCGTCTCTGCAGGTAGGCTGAGGTGCCGGAGAAGAGGAGGGCATTTTATTTCACATAATTTTTAACCTTTTCCACTACAGTGTTATCGTTGTTTCCCTGGTGAGCATCTCTCTTTTTTCAGTAATTATTCATTTGGTTGTGCTGGGTCTTAGTTGCGGCATGTGGGGTCTAGTTCCCTGACCAGGGACCAAACCAGGCTTCCTGAATTGAAAACGTGGACTCTTAGCCACTGGACCACTAGGGAGGACCCCTGATTTACAATCAATCAAGCAATCAAAATTTTCACAAATAAACTAGATGTTCACAAGTTGATTTGAAAAGGAGCTGATGCACAGAAATATTCCTTCATTTTTTTCCGTCTTTGCCTTCACAGAGAAGGACGGATGTGCTCTGGGGGTCAATGGTGGTTCTCTGAGGACGGCAGGTTTGCTGGGGTTTTAATTCCCTTCTTCATAGATCTTAGAATTTTCTATAATGAGCATGTGTTTTTCTTTCTAAACAGAAACACACACACCCACACACAGAAGAACGGCATTCAAGAGTTGGCGATGTCCCCGGGGTGAAGGAAGTCACGCTTGGTGATCCTGTCCACCTTGTCACTTACTCCAGGGCTGCAGGGTGATGCTAAGTGCCATCACCCGTCCCGGGCACTGCTCGTGGGCTGAACTTATCCTGTGTGTCTATGGGCAGCTGTCCTCCAGCCCCAGTGGGGCTGCTGTTCCCCGAAAGTGTGGATGGTTACCCTGCATGGCTGTTTACCGGCCGTGAGTTGGTCATTCCTTTGACCGAGAGAGGCAGAACCTGGGCTCAGGAAGTGCAAGGGACTTTCCCAAAGACATACAGCTGTGAGGTCACTGGCGGCACCAGGATTTTCTTTTTGCCACGGCTTTATAGAGATGCGACCCACTTAGCATGTAATTCATCCACTAAGGGGTACAATTCAGTGGTTTTTAGTACATGCGCTACATTGTGCAACTAAACCCAGCCTCTAATTCCAGAACATTTCATCACCGGAGAAAGAAACAGCCACTCCCTGTTTCCCCCTCCCCTGGCCTCTGGCGACCACTAATCTGTTCACTGTCTCTATGGCCTATTCCCGACACATACAGATGGACCATACAAATAAGCGTGGGTCCCCTCATGACTGGCTTTTTCCATTTAGCAGACCGTTCCTGAGGTTGGTCCATGCTGTACTGTGTCAGCACTTCATTCTTTTCATGGCCCAGTAATGTTCCACTTGATGGCCATGAGTTTGAACAAGCTCCAGGAGTTGGTGATGGACAGCGAAGCCTGGCGTGCTGCAGTCCGTGGGGTCGCAGAGTCGGACACGACTGAGTGACTGAACCGAACTGAAGATTCCGCTGATGGATATGCCATATATTGTTTATCCATTCATCTGCTGGATGGATATGGGTTGTCTCCACTTTGGGGCTCTAATGAAGAGGGCTGCTGTGAACATTCCCGAGCAGGTCTTGTGTGGACCACAGCAATCTACGGGAGAGTTCAAGCTGTACCACATCCTCGCCAGCATTTTGTTATTACTGGTTTCTGCTTGTTATTTTGGCTTCCCCAGTGGCTCAGTGGTAAAGAATCCGCCTGCAATGCAGAAGTTACGGGAGGTGCAGGTTCGATCCCTGGGTGGGGAAGATCCCCGGGAGGAAGCCATGCAACCCACTCCAGTAATTTTGCTTGGAGAATCCCATGGACAAAGGAGCTTCTCAGGCTACAGTCCATGGGGTTGCAAAGAGTCAGACACGACTGAAGTGACTGAGCACACGTGCATTTGTTATTTTTGCCACTTTAGTGCATAACTATGTGTATGTATGTAACTGATATGCAACCGATATATAATAAACTGCCAAAGATAAAACATACCTTTTGATAAATTAATCTCTTGGGAAGTAAGGGGGTTTGGGGTCATGTCGTAATTCTGCTTAGGCACCAGGATTTGAACCGAGGTCAGCCCTGCCCCAAGGCCAGGGTGATTTCTGCTGGTGGGGCCCACCACCTTGGGGCACAGAGGCTGAAGTGTCCAGTGGGCCTCAGCTCTGATTCTGCCATCTGGGTCTCTTCTCTCAGCAGAGGACAGGTCCGCAAAAGGTCTGGAGCTCCAGGTACCAGCCCCTGCGACTGGAACTTGGTCCCGCCTGCATGGGGCACCTACTGTGTGCCAGGGCCGGTCCCAGGCGCTCCTGCTGCAGGAGCAAACAGAGAGGTTGCTGTGTATTCTCAGGGAGCTGACAGTTAAGGGAGGGGAGTGAAAGGGTGCAGGGTGCCATGAGCAGGTGCCAGCTTAGGGTGTAGGGGTATTTAGGGAGGCATCCCAAGATGGCAGAGAAGAGGAGTGAGCCGGACAAAGGGAACTTGAGTAGGAAGAGGAAGCTGCAGTGGAAGGAACTACCAGTGCAAAGGCCCTGGGTTCAGAACGTGCTTGGTATGTTCATGACGTGGTTCAGTGTGGCTGGAAGGGAGAGAGATGGGAGAGGGTGTGGGAGAGGCGGGCAGGGACCGACCCCGCAAGGCATTGTGGGCCAGGTGTTTGGATCTCATCCTAGGCCATGGGAAGCTGCCAGGGGATTTTATGCGGAGGAGAGACTTCCCCTTGGCTGTGTGTGGGAAATAGACTGAGGGGACTGAAAGGAAGCGGGAGACAGGAGGAGGCACTTGCAGGCAGCCGCTTCCGCCTGGAGAGTCGGCTGAGGAAGACCGGGTGGGAGGTGCGTTCACGCGTGGGCTGGCCGGGGTCGGAGAGTGATGGGAGGAGGGACAAGGCAGAGGAAGCGTTCTGGCACGACGGGCTGGAAAAGAGGGCTGGTGGGGAGAAGATGGAGGACGTCTTTAGAACCCTTTTCTCAGTGGCGCCTCCCCCAGCCATCTCTGCTGGAGCCTGCCCCCGACCTGCCCCACCTCCGTGTTCCTCCCGAGGGAGGCCTGACCTCCATGGCTCCCACGAGCAGCCACGCGGACAGCCCCCTGCAGCTATGGACCTTCTCACCCAGCCCTGCAACTCCCTCCTTGGGGTCCCTCCCCTGGCCTCAGTGAGTTTCCCCCACCAGCCACCAGCTCTGAGAGGGCAGGACTAGCAGCCAGTTCAGGGCCCAGCACACAGCAGGCTCTCAGTCAACAGGTGGTGAATTAAAGAAAGCTGTGGATGACCTTGGTGCAGAGTATGGTACTAGGGAGCCACAGAGGAGTTTGGAGGAAGGGAGAGTGAGTTCTCACTCTCCGCTTCCTCACCCAGGCCTGTGGAAGGGCAGAGGCTCTGCGGGATCTTCACCGAGGTGGAGCAACTGGGTTCTAAAGCCCTTCTGTGAAGGTTATCACAACAGCCCTTGGGAGACACCAAGGCTCTTTCTATCACGTCCCTACTTCACGGGTAAGACTTTAGTCCCAGAGGGAGGAGGCATTTGCCAAAGTTGCCCCTGGGGTGATAATGGCCAAGCAAGCATTTGAACCCAGACCTGTCTGACTGTATATGTCCCTATTTAATCTTTGTGCTCAGAAAGCTTTTTCAGGGGCTTCCCTGGTGGCTCAGTGGTAAAGAAACCACTTGCCACTGTGGGAGACACTGGATCAATCCTTAGTCCAGAAAGATCCCACACGGCCACTAAGCCCGTAGCCACAACTACTGAGCCCTGTGCTCCAGAGCCCGGGAACTGCAACTGCGGAAGCCCGTGGGCCCTAGAGCCCGTGCTCTGCATCAGGAGAAGCCACCACAATGAGAAGCTCCCGTGGCAATGAAGACCCAGCACAGCCAAAAATAATAAATAAATAAAATTATAAAACGTTTTTGCAGAAAAATAAAAATGTAAAAGTTAGCCAAAAAAAGAAAAGACAAAAACTGGGGCCCAATGGGGTGGGAAAGAATTCCTCTAGGTAGAGAGGCCCTTCTAGAACATTCCAAGCATTAATACAGACATGTGTTAGCACGTGTGTTTGGTGGCGTCTATGGAAGAGACCTGAGGGCTGGATTACAAGCAGGACTGCTGCAGACATGGACAAGTCTTTGCGTGGGCATCTGTGTTAATTTCTCTTGGGTGAATGTATAGGAGTGTAATTGCTGGACTGAACAATGAGCATTGGCTTAACTTTCTAAAAAACTGTCAAACCATTTTCCAAAGCAGCTGCACCAATCTGCCTTCTGACCAGCGGTGTACGAGGGTTCCAGCTCCTCCACGTCCTCACCAACACTTGACACGGCCAGTCTTTTAGATTTTAGCCATTCTGCGGTTTACTGGTTTCTCATCATGATTTTAGATTGCACTGAACTTCTTTCCACACACTTATGCACAATCCATAGATCTTGATTAGTGAAGATATACAATAGTCAAATCTTTTGTCTGTTTTAAAATTGGTTTCTTTTCTTATCGCATCCTGACAGCTCTTTATATATTTTGGATTCAGTTCTCTATCAGATACATTTGGCAGATAGACTGCAGAAAGAGTTGTAACACATGCTGGGAACACTGGCTGGCAGCATTTCATCCCTGTGGCTTAATGTGCAAGTGTTAGGATTCAAACTTCAGCTCTGCCACTGCCTGGCTGTGTGACCTTGGGCATGGGACTTCTGTCTGTGTCCCAGTCTCTCCATCAGTAACTTGGTTCATATGAGGGTTGAAAACTCTAAAGCGGTGAGGTACTCGGCATGGGTTAAAGGCTGGGAAAAATTAGGTTATTATTATTACTATTATTTCAAGCAAAGTCAAACAAGTTCGATGGAATATCGTGTTTTCGATTTGTTGTGAATGCTGGAGCTGAGGGAGCCGGTCTGGGTCTGAACAAGCGTGGCGATGGGGTGACCCTGTGCCAACATCACCTTGTCCCTTCTCATGGGTCCTCTTTCTTCATCCTCACAGCAGTTCTGAGTGCTCAGAGATACTCAGCACGTCTGACCAAGAAGGAGCTGAGACCAGGGTCCCTCATGGCCTCACCTGGCTCCTGTGGACCGACATCAGAGGTTGGCCATGAGATCAGTTCTGGGAGAGTAATATCTCCATTGTGGCTGACTGGGGCCAAAAGGGGTGACACGTTGGGACTCAAAATGTTAGAGTGGGGACTTCCCTGGCAGTCCTGTGGCTAAGACCCCCAATGCCGAGGGTGCAGGTTTAATCCCTGATAGGGGGAGCCAAGAGCCTACACTCCTTGCACCCAAAAGACCAAAACAGAAGCGGTATTGTAACAAATTCAAAATAATTTAAAAATGGTCCATATTTTTTAAAAATCTTAGAAAAAATATTAGTGAGAATGGGGATGGAGTGGAAGTTGATCAAAGGTGAGACCGAACATTGTTTAAAATAAGGGCCTTTCCTGTTGGCCCAGTGGTTAAGATTCTGAGCTTCCATTGCAGGGGGCGCGGGTTGAATCCCTGGTTGGGAACTAAAATCCCACATGCTACATTTATGCTATAAATAAAATTTAAAATCCAGAATACAGAAGAGAGAAGACTATCGCTGTGTCCCTCTGGTGTAGGAAAGATGAGAATTGTCGTAAGAAACGCCTGTGTCAGGCACTCACACACAAGCAAAAGCGTACAACGGCCCTGTTTGTCCTAAAGAACTAAGTCCTTTTCTCTCGGTTATTTTCAGTCACTCTTGCCTGACTTGCCAATATGTGAACATGTTGCCACTGTCACCCCTCGCCAGGGGTATGGACAAGATTTGTGTTTCCCTCTACTGGTTGCTTCTAAAAGTCATCATCAGACATCCGCGAAAGCCTGCAGGGCAGTTGAGTGAATACCTTCTCGTGGGCTCTGTTGATTGAAAGTCTTTCACTCACTCGAAATATACACATATATTTACTATAAAGGAGTAGAACATGGATCAGTTATAATAATTATTGTGAATATGGCCAACTGTATTAAAAACAACAAAGTTCAAAGACACGGAAATGAAGCATATAAAACTGATGGTTAATACAAAATCCAAATACAACTGGATGGAGCGTCATTTTTTTTCTTCAGCAAATGATTATAAATAATTAAACGACACTAACAGAGCAGTCACATTAATTCTAATACTTGTACCATTATGTGGTTTGCTAGCTCTCATAACAAGTCATAAAATTCATAATAAGAATTTAACCTTTGAGAATGTAATGTATTTCAGTTATTTCATTTCCTCTTTCAGGAGTCTTTTAGGAAAAAAAAATCTTATCGGGGCATATTTAGAAAATGAGGGAAGATTTAGGGAAAATGAGGAACCCCCAAGGCCCTTTGTCCTCTCCAATCAAACTTCAAAACTCTAGACATCCTGCGAGAGCTTTAGGTGCATACTTTCCATACTATTTCCTGCCTTCAGGCTACAACGCCCGCACAAGCAACGAGCTGGAGTTATTGCTATTCACGCAACGGCTTCAGTAGCTGAAAAGGAAAGACGTTCTAAATTTGCCCAAATCATGAATCCTGGGTAAAAGCTCCATCTTGAGAACATATCAGTAAAAAATGTGTCTGGGAATTCATGGCCATGGACCCAGAAAGCCACTGTCCTGCCCATGCGTCTGCTGAGAGAGGCCATCTCTGCAGTGTGGTGCCCTGTGGGAAGGGGTCCCTGAGCAGCTGACGGCAGAGAGAATTTGACCTTCCCAATTCGCTCAAAGTTTAAAATGGACTACTAATCACTGTGATAATAAAACGGATAGAGGCGTCCCTGGAGGCTCAGGGGTAAAGAATCCGCTTGCCAGTGCAGAAGACCCGGGTTGCATCCCTGATCTCGGAGGATCCCACATGCCGCAGAGCAGCTAAGCCCATGCTCCACGATCACTGAGCCTGAGTTCTGGAGCCCGGGATCCACAACTCCTGAAGGCAGCGCTCGGCAACAGGAGCAGCCACGGAAACCAGACTCACCTCAACTGGGGAAGGGCCGAGCAGCAGCGAAGACCCGGCACAGCCGAAATACTTAAATAAATACAATTTAAAAACCAATGCATAAAAAAATGGACTGACAATTTTAAATCTTCTGATAGGATTTTACATTCCCCCTCCTCTTTCAGATGCATTCCATGGTGGTGATACTCAGCTTCCAGAAAACAGAGACTTATAACTATTAGAAATTTTTGCATTGAGCCAAAATGTATATACAGGGTTAGGAAGGAACAGCAGGCCACTGGTATGACTGACAGGACTGAAAAGATAAGGGGGACGGGGCAGAAAGGTGGCCCAGGGACAGAGAGCGAAAGGGGGGTGGCAGAAGATGTGGCATGAGTGGGGGTCTGAGCAGGGTTGGGAAGGCCAGTTCAGGGGGGGACGGGGCTCCCGGAAGTAACTGCTGTACAGAGATGAACGTATGGGTGGGGTTGGATAAAGGCCAAAGATGGGTGGCGAGAAGACCGGGGTGAGCGTAAATCTGGGAGATAAAGTGCATGAAGATAATGTGTGGATCTGGAGACGGACTGGCAAGGAAGTAAGATGAAGGGCTTAACTGAACAAACAAGGGCTGGAAAGCAGGGCTCTGAAGAACGGGGACTAGGAGACGTGGGGCACGGTGTGTGTGATAAACGGGGGGAAGGATTAAAGAGCAAGATGGAGGGAGTGAGAGCCAGGAGGAGAGAGGGGGCTGCAGAAGACTGGAGCGGGGAGGGGAGAAAGGAAACAAGATGATGAGAGACGCTTGAAAGTGAGAAAAGAGAAGAGACGGGAACCTAAGAGAGGGGGCACGAGCCGAGGCAACGTGTCCGAGAGGCCGGAGCCGGAGGGACCCACGGAGAGGAGATCCGCACAGAGGCCAAGAGGGAGGAGGGGGAGGGAGGACAGAGAGGGCGCTGGGCTTTTAGCCCCTTTCCTGGGAAACCACGGGAAAGCCTGTCTGCAGGGAGGATGGACAGAAGCAGTGACAGATGACAGAGCGAAGAGCCGAGCCGACCACAGAAGAGGGGCAGTGGCCAGGCAGCCGGGGCCAGGCAGGGAGAGAAAGGCCCTTCCAGGCTGCTGGGAGGCACTGGGAGGCTGGGAGGTGCTGTGGAGGAAGGAGCAGGGTGACTCAGGACCGGTGTTCTGTTAATGCCAGTTGCTCAGATACAAGCGCAAGTGCGGCGATCATCGCAGCAGCAACCTGGGCACACTGGGGAGATGGGGTCACTGTGCCTGCCGTGTCACCCACAGGGACCCACAGCCAAGCTGTGGGGCACGCTGGCCTGGATCCCGTAAGCCAGGACATCGGCAGGCAGGAGGGTCTTGCTGCACGGAGGAGGGGTGACAAAGGCCAGGGAGGTGAAGGCAGCCACCAGCTGCGTCTCCTCTGAGCACACGTGTGTGTGAGGGCGGGATGGAGGAGGGGCTTCTGCAGGTGGGTGTGCGAAGGTGATGACACGGAGAAACAGGCCTGACGCCGGTTCATGCTGGCCCAAACCTGACCGCAGCTGGAAGTAAAATGCCAATCACAGAGCACAGCTATGGGACCCCAGGTGTACTGGGCAGGAAGGATGAGCGTGGGAGCTGAGGGAGGTGGTGGTGCGGGGGTGGGGGCACTGCTTAATAAGTGGGGCAGCAGAGGGAGTAACCCCTTGTGGTCTGAGCTGACAAGGGTCTCCTGAGTGATGGACTGACACGCAGAAATCTGGGAGAGGCTGGAGAGGAGCGGGGTGACAGGGGCGACTCTCAGAGGGCTAGGGCTGAATTCCTAAGTGATAGGAGTAAAAACCAAACCCGGTACATTTTTGAGCAAAGAGACCAAAGAATGCCTAGGGGAAGCCTGGGGAGAAGCCCAGGGAGAGCCTTGGCTGGCACAGGAGCGGAGGGGATACCAACACAGAGGAGGCTGGTGCCGTTGCGGGCAGAACAGCTGCCTCTTGGTTCCCAGATGCTTGGAGAGGAGAGAAGCTAGGTGAGACGGACACGGTTTGAGGGGTCGGGATTGGGGGACCTCCTCATGCGAGGACCCCACTCTCCTCAGATACAGACATGATTGAGAAACCCCATCCTCCCAGGACACCTGACCCGCCTCTGACAACAGAAATGGAGGGGGGTGGTGGTGGTGGCAGTGTGTGTGCGTGCCCTGGAAACAAACGTGGATATAAACCACGCCGGCAGACAGAGATTCACGGACCACGTGTTCTGCACTGTCTTCTGACCCTGTGAGCACCTGGCGCTGGAGGCTCAGACAAGCTCATCCAGACACGGCCCTCCTGAGACCACCTAGGTATTAGTGACTGAGGCACCTCACACGGAGAGGAGCCCCTGGAGGACTCCCACCACTGACGGGGGCTGGGTGCACCCTGTTCTGAAAGTTTCCTCTCTCTGTTCCTCCTCTATTGCCCTGACCAGTCCCAGCCCTAGAAACATGTGTAATAAGACCTGGCTGGTCCCACGTCACATCAATGGACCACATCATTACGGGTGTAAGGGACCCTAGTTCAAATCCCACCTTGGCCACCAACCTGCTGGTGGCCTCTTAACCCCTCTGAGACTCAATTTCCTCAGCTAGAAAAGGAGAATTATATAAATTCCTGGACCGGCCAGAGAGGTTGGGAGGAATGGGAAAAAAATAATGCATGAGACACCTCTAGTAAATGATCAAAAAAAAAAAAAACGCTGGCTAAGCGTGCTCCTGCCTCAGGGCCTTTGCACATGCTGTTTCTCCTCCCTGGAATACCCTTCTATTAGCTAATGGAAGTCCGCATGACTCCAGCCTTCAAAGAGACCTCTCCTGACCATCCTATTATGAGCCATTTCATGCATTCCCCACCCCCCTCACAGAGCCACCACCTTCACTCCCAGGCCCCCTTCCTGCTTGCTTTCTCCCCGCAGCACTCCCCATCTGACACTTTATTCTAGGTGTTTATTTGCCAATGTCTGGCTCCCCTACTGGAATTTCAGCCACGGGAGGGTAGGGCATTTTGTGCTTTGTTCACTGCCTTACCGCTGTCTCTATAACAGTACCTGGAACATACTAGGTGCTCCACAGAGAGGCCCCGAGCAGTGGACAGGTTCATTAAAAAGACCCCACACCCTTCTGTGTGACCCTGGTCAGTTTCTTTCAGCTCCGGGGCTTGGTTTCCCCCCTTGCAAACGAGGCTCAGAGAAGCCTTTCCACCTAGAGTTTGCTAAGAGGGTCTCAGGGGGTGGGCGGGTTCTGAAGCTCTCTCGGTCGTGTGAGCAGGGCTCCATCAATTCCGGCTGGGTTTTTTTGTTGTTGTTTGGTTTTTTTTTAATGGATGTTTATGAATGTGGAATTCTCGAGGCTGCGTCCCGGGAAGGGGGCCCTTTCTGCAAGGAGCCGGCCAGGGCTCCGTGGCGCAGCCCCGCCCGCGGGCCGCTGGGCGCCCCTCCAGGCCGCGGCCCCCTCCCCCGCCGGCCCCCAGCGAGACGAATGCAGCACACGGCGGCCTTTATGGGGCCCGCAGACAGCGCGTCGCCAGGCTAACCCTGCGTGGAAAATTCGGAGGTGGAAGGCAAGGCGCCTTAATGAGGGGGCCGCCAGCAGCGGCGGCGGCGAGAGGACGGTGGGGGCTGCGGGCCGGGCCGGAAACGTGAGCCGGGCTGCGCGGGCGCCCTCCGCCCCCGCGCATTCCCCGGGCCCCCCGGGACCGCGCCGTCCGTGGCCGTGGCGGCCGGCAGGTGGAGGGAGCCCGGGGCTCTGCGCTTTCCGCCCCGCTGGCCCTCCCGTCCCGGCGCCTTGCTCTGTGCCTCCACTTCCCCGTCTGTAAAGTGGGCCCTGCCGTCTTGCGAGCGCTGGGCGGGGGATTGGGGGCTGGGAGGAGGAGAGGATTAAATGGGTTGATAGATGCAAGGCAGGGGTGTCCAGCCCATGGGAAGCCCTGGACAGAGCTAGTAATTTATGGGTACTATTAACTTTGTGATTTCATCGGCCACAAGTTGCGGCTGAGGTATTCAGGAGGGGCTGCACATTTTGGATCTAGGGGGCTGTTCTCCAACCGCCTGCGGTGAGACGGGAGCCAGGCTTGGAGTCAGGGCGGTCCCTGAAGAAGAGGCCGTCAGCTAAAGGATACTGGCCCGGGACCTGGAGTCTGACACAGCTGAGCGCACACGGAAGCTTGAGTCAGCTGAGGTGTTGCTGTAAGCCTCAGTCTTCCCGTTTGTCAAATGGGCACGGGGCAGGCACTGGACCAGAGGTTGGGGAAGAGCAGGGAGCAGCACCACCGCCACCTCAACCCCCAGCCTGCGGATTCCTGGGCTTCCACTCCCCTGGGAGTGACAAGGGATGCCCTTGAAAGAGGGGGATGAATAGTCACACAGGTGCTTATGTAATTAGCACCCTGGGCCCTTAGAGTGAAAGGAGGGGTGGGGGTGAGGAAGAGAAGCAGGCAACCCCGGAATGGGGGGAACTGCAGGGAGGGCAAGCTCCTGAAGGCCCAGTTTCAGACTGGGACTCAAAGGAGGCAGGAGCAGAGCTCAGAGCAGCCAGATGGCGGCGGCCTGTCACCTGCTCCTCCCTCCACCTGGACACCTCCATGGCTCTCAGCCTGCTTCCTCCAGCCTCTGCTCAAAGGTCACCTCCTTAGCCGGGCCTTCCAGACCACCGTCTAAACACACCCCCTCACCAGCACTTTCTCTTGCCCCTGGCCCTGATTGGTGTCTTGCTATTGCCTTATACATCTTCTGGCTCATGTGTTTCTTCTCTTGGGTCCCCATGAGCCAGAAGAGAATGGGGATTTTGTCCACAATTGTAGCCTCTGCTCCCAGACTGGCACACAGCAGGTGCTCAATAAACGAGGACAGTCAGTTCAGTTCAGTTGCTCAGTCATGTCTGACTCTTTGCGACCCCATGTACTGCAGCATACCAGGCCTCCCTGTCTATCACCAACTCCCGGAGCTTGCTCAGACTCACGGCCGTCAAGTCGGTGATGCCATCTCGTCCTCTCATGCCCTCCTCCACAGTAGGTAGGTGCTCAATGAATGGGGAATGAATGAACGGATGGACAGAGCCAGGCGGTGGAGGACAAAGAAAGCCTCCCCTTTGTTTCCAGTGGCTCTTTGTGGCTTGTAGGGGACAGGTTTCCTGAGCTGCAGGCAGGCAGAGGGTCAGGTGAACAGAGGGACCAGGGGCAGAGGGCTCCAGGGCCCACTGGCTGTTGCCGCAGAGGCCCTGAAGAGGGAAGCTCGTTTTCAACTTGCAGCAGCAGCCCCTGGGGCAGTGGGGCGGGCTGGGAGCTGGGAGCCCGCTCTGCTGTCATTGCCACTGGTGAGAAATCTCACACGTTGTAAAGGCAGCTAGGCTCCCTTCTGGCTGGGGCAGCCGGCTGGATCCGCCCTGGGCCGGCCGGATGTTTCCCAGGGTCCCCAGGCTGGCGGGTGTATCTGGTGGGGCCTCCGAGACCCTGGAATCCTTTTCCTGGCGGTGGGGCATGGACCCTGCGTTTCCAACAAACAGGATAACATAGAGCTCCAGGTGAGCCTGCCTGCCCGGGGTTCAAATCCCAGCTCAGCCGTTTGGAGCTGGGGGAGCCTGGGCAAGATGCCCATGCTCACTGTAGTCCTTACCATAACAAGGTACAATAATAATAAAAATGTGAAATAATATAGTACCTGGACCTGGTTCAGGGGCTCCTGCCTGCTTTCATGCTATGGACCCGGTTTATGCTTCTAAATTTAGATTTCAATTTATAAATTAAAGTACAGAATTAAAAGGAAACCAGTTATACTGAACTATTCAAATGTTTGATTCGGTGACAGCCGTACTTCTTTGCTAACGATTTTAATGATGAGATGGAGCCTAATAACTAGGGTAATTTTGAAGTTGAAAAGAGGATAAAGACTATTTCTACAACACCGGAGAGGGATGTGGACCTATTTGTGATTTCTGAGCGACAAAGCCACGGTCCTGCTGAGGTTCGTCTCCCAAGTCCGCCTGCACGGGCAGGAAATGCCACGTTTCAGTTGGCTAATAACTTCCCTGGTGGTCCAGTGGTAAACAATCTGCCTGCCAATGCAGGGGACATGGGTTCTATCCCTGGCCCGGGAAGATCCCACAGGCCACAGAGCCACTAAGCCCGTGTGCCACAGCTCCTGAAGCCCATGCTATGCCGCAAGGGAAGGCACCGCGGTGAGAAGTCCAAGCCCCGCAACGGAGAAACGAAGACCGAGCGCAGCCAAATAAATAAAATAATTAAAAGGAAAAAAAAAAGATATGCCCTTCTTTCCCCGTCCTATTTCTTGGGCCCCTGAGTTCCACTGTGGGCCCCTGGAGGTAGTGGTGAGGGATGAGGTCTGCTGGCGATGGTCCAGGTAGCCAGGAGCCCAGGTGAGTCTGGTGGGGACAGACTCAGGTGCTCTAGAGAAGGCACTGGATGCAGAGTCCCTGGAGTCTGCGTCCAAATTCAGCAGCTTCTAGGAGGGAAGACGGGGCGGGGCAGTAAACGTCCAAAGCCCAGCACAGGGGTCTGGGCCCTCCTAACCCCTCCCAAGTTTAGGGAGATGCTGGAGAGGAGGGGGAAGGGGGCTGTGAAACAGGGGAGTGGCCATTCTGTGCCTTGGGGGCCTCTCTGGGACCTGTGTCTGTGTGTAAGTCACTGATTTGCGTTGGTGTCATAGGGGTAAGCGCAGGGGTGTGTGTGTGTTTGTGTGTATTTCTGTGGAAGACAGTTGGGAGGGTGCTGGTGTGTGTGTGTGGCAGCAGGTGGGGAGTGTGGAGTGATGGCACTTGTGAGTCTGTGTGTGGATTTGTCGGTGAGTATGTTGGGGGGTCAATTCTGGGAGTGGACTGTGTGTGTGTCACTTTGCAGGGGGACCCTGTGGGAGTGGAGGTCTCTGGAGTGTTCGGGGTTGGGGATCTTTGCTGTCAGCTGGTGTGTGAGAACGTGGGTGCCTTGGGAGGCGGATGGAGGGATGGATTGTGTGTGTGAGCACACATCAGGGCTAGCGGGGGGCGTCCGGTGTGTGTCTGTGTGAGCGTGTGTGGCCCTGTCACCGCCGGCTCCAGGCCTGGCCACATAAACTTCGCACCCCTGCGGGCGGGCGCTGGCGGCCCCGCAGTGGCCGCGCCAGGCAATGGAAAGCAGATGGGCCGGGATGCAGGCCATATGGGGTGGGGGGTGGGGGCGCATTCTTCCCTCTCAGAGCCGCCAGGAAGCCCCCTGCCTGCCGGCCCCCCATCAGGGCGGGAGCTGGAACTGACACAGTAACAAATGTCCCGCAGCCAGCGTGGAGCCGAGGGAGGCGGGGGAGGGGGAGGGTGTGTGTGTGCGCGCGCGCGCGCGTGCATGTGTGTGTGAGAGAGAGGGAGATTGTGTGTGAGCTGGGGAGTGACCCAGAAGATGCTGGCTCTGTGGGAGACTGCCCTGAGAAGCCGAAGCAGAGCCCAGCGCTGTGCAACCTTGGGTACCATATGCAGCTGCGCCGCTTGGTGCCTCCGTTTTCCCAGGGGGAAAGTTTTCTCAGCAGGGTGGCCATTGAGGATGGGAAGTTTGGACCTACCCTGTGTCTCACATCAGGGTAGGACCCCGACTGCAGCAAGTTAAGCAGATACCAATGTAATAGCAGCTAGACCTGATGGAGAGCAGGACACTGGAAAACGGCGAGGAGCTGGGCTCTGGAACCGGACTGGCTTGGGTCCGGATCCCCGCTCTTTGTCTGGCTGTGTGGCGGTGGGCCAGTCACGCCCCGCTGGACCTCAGTTTCTCTTTTGTAAAGTGGAGGTAATAACAGTGACCACAGCAGCAGACGCAGCACCTCTTTTCCCCGAAGGTTCATCTGGGTAAGGTGCTTACGGCAGCAGCCAGGCTTGGGGACAGCTTTTCACTAAGTTCCGGGTGTGAGCATCAGCTTGAGAGCCTCAGCAGGCGGGGGGTGGATCTCCTGGGCTTTGGGCCATTTTGCAAGCAAGACCCAGAGAACCAAGGCACTCAGCTCACCTTGCGGGGGTCACATAAGAGTTAAGGGGCGGAGCTAGGTTCAAACCAGGCCACCTTTCAAGGGGGGCCGGCTCCCCCAAGCCCTGTCCTGTCGCCAGTGGCAGGAGCCAGCCTGGCCTCCAGGCCCTGCCTGGCCTCAGGCAGCGCCAGGTCCAGACTCTGGCTCCACCCTCCCTCTTGTGTGACCTTGGGCAAGTGCCTGAACCTCTCGGAGCTTCAGGCGATGATCCCTCCCCCAGGCTCAGAGATGAGCAAATGGACGGAACGTTCTTCTCAAGGCAGGTGCCCTGGAAGTCATCCCTGTGTTCTGGAGGCTGAGATGGGTGAGGGGCAGCGGTGGCGGGGGAGCGCTCGGGAGTTGAGGCTTGTCAGGAAGCTTTACAGGATCAACATGTGTTAAGCCTTCCTTTTCTTTTTTCAAATGTTATTTATTAAATTTTTAAAAAAACTTTTAATTGGAGGATAATTACAATATTGTGTTCGTTTCAATGTGAACCAGCCATAGGAAGTCCTCCTTTTCTTGAATGTTTATCCCTTATGGGCTAAACTAGCACCCACTCGGCTTCCCTGATCCTGGGTCCAAGGATTCGGGGTGGGGCCAATGCTTCGCCTGGGGTAGGGCATGTGACCCAGCACTGACCAATCAGAGCACTGTATCCTCTCAGCAAATGAGAAGCAGACCTGGGATTTTAGCTGGAAGCAAAAATAATGGCCGTGCTTTCTATCGGGGTGGCTGGTTGACTGGAAGCTTGGCGCGGTCTTGCTTCTATGAGTAGAGAGTTTGCATGAGAGTGGAGCCAGGAAAAATGGAGGAAAAAACAAGTGCTGAGGATGAAAACGGAATACCTAGATGCCGCCGTGCCTGGCACTATTATGGTTCCCGCTTTGTGGGTGAGAAATTGAGGCCAAAGCCAGGGTCACACAGCCAGGCAGGGGCAGGACAGGGATCTGAACCCAGGCCGACCGGCGCCCGCGGCCGTGCCCTGAACCCCTAGACTCCACGGAGCCCTTTGGTGTCAGTTCCTCCCCCTCGCCTGGAATTCTCTCACCCAGCCTCGTTTTTTGAACTCAGCTATTTCTGATCATCCCGAGGGAGAATGTTTCCTGCCTTTGGCAGAAAAATCAGGGGCGAAATGAGAGCCCTGTGGTCTGGCCCTAAACTCAGTTTGGGCAAGCTTGGCCAGATGAGAATTCTTTCCTTCTCTCTTTTTCCTTTCCCTTCTCTCTTTCTTTCGTTCCTTCCTGCCTTCTTTCCCTTTCCTTTTTCCTTTTCCCTCTTTCCTTCCTTCCTCCCACCCTCCCTCCTGTCTGAGATAAAACACTGTTTACTCCAGCCCACTTCTCACCTCTGCCTGGGTGACCTCTGTCAGCCCTGCTCCAGGCCTGGCTGGCTGCATTAGACCCCAGTACAGCAGCCATCAGCAGCCTTTATTCAAAGGCGGGCCCCAGGACTTCGTGGATGCAGGTGTGTTTGCACATGGGATGGGGGGCAGGGCGGGTGGCGATGAACACCCGGTGGAGATTTGGATGCAGGTAATTCATAGGACACTGCCCGAGGGTGCCCTTGAAGGCGCTTGAAGATCAAGGTTGAAAGTTACGGGAGAGGGGCGGGGGCTAGGGAGCTACCGCCTCTGAACTGGAGCAGACTGAGGCTGCGCCCTGAAAGAGGGGCCCTCCTAGTCCTTTGACTGTTTGGATTCAGGTGAAGTGAAGTCACTCGGTAGTGTCCGACTCTTTGCGACCCCATGGACTGTAGCCTACCAGGCTCCTCTGTCCGTGGGATTTTCCAGGCAAGAATACTGGAGTGGGTTGCCATTTCCTTCTCCAGGAGATCTTCTGGAGCCAGGGATTGAACCCGGGTCTCCCGCGTTGTAGGCAGACTCTTTACCGTCTGAGCCACCAGGGAAGTCTGTTTGGATTCAGGTTCCACCTCAATTGATTTTTCACCCTGGGAGCAGCTGCCACAATCTCTTTGAGGCTTGGTTTACTCATCTGAGAAAAGGGAGATNTGGAGCCAGGGATTGAACCCGGGTCTCCCGCGTTGTAGGCAGACTCTTTACCGTCTGAGCCACCAGGGAAGTCTGTTTGGATTCAGGTTCCACCTCAATTGATTTTTCACCCTGGGAGCAGCTGCCACAATCTCTTTGAGGCTTGGTTTACTCATCTGAGAAAAGGGAGATTTGAAAGAAAAAAAGACTCAGTATGTGCTGAACTGTTAATGACTACAAGGCTCTCAGCTTAGCACTCTGCATGGAGAAGTGCATTAAATCCTCCCAACCCCAGGAGGCGAGTACTGCTATCTGCTAATTTTTCAGAAAATGACACGGAGGCTCAGAGTGGTCAAGTGACTTGCTCGAGGTCACACAGCTGGTGGGTGGCAGAGCTGGGACTTAGACCTGGGTATCTGGCTCTAGACCCTGTGGTCTCATCAGTCCTGTATCAAGTTTTAGCCTCGTTTGTGTGGTTCACTGTTGTGCCCCCGTTGCCTAGCATGTGGTCTCACTGAACATTTGTTGAGTGAATAAATGATCACCCATTGCAGGGCGCTGACCCACTGAAAGGAGCTGTGTAATGGCTCATTCTCCCTCAGTGTGTTAAAGCTGTGCTAATGCTAGTTGTGAGCCTTGGTCCTTTTGCCCTGCTTTGAGTAACGGATAGTTAACAGCCCTCCACTTAGGGCTATCACCAGGGTCCTGTGAGATAACCCTGGGACACTGATCCCCACAGCATGAGCCTGTTTGAGCAGCTTCCTAGTCTCTCTCTCTTTTTGGCCACCTGACGCCGCATGTGGGACCTTGATTCCCTGACCAGCCATCAAACATGGAGCCCCTGCCCTGGAAGGCGGAGTCATGACTGCTGGACCACCAGGGAAGTCCCTCTAGTCTCTTCACTCTCGTTTCCTGGTGTGACCCTGTCTGCCTCATGGGCCACAGGGGGCTCTAGCTAGTGCCAAGCACACAGTAGGTACTCAGAAGAGAAGCACAGAGAGATCTGAGCGCTTGCTGTGTTGTTGGGCTTTTTAAACACTTGTCATCTGACCCTCCTTTTCCCCAACAGCCAACCCCCAAAACGGGGCCCAGTACCTGGCCCCTCCTTTTGTTGAATGCTTGAATGAAATGCCCAGCTCGCTGGCTGCGTTGGCAGAGTGTGTCTGGAGCAAGCCCCGCCCGCCGCCCACGGTCTGCCCGCTCAGAGCCAAGCCTGGGTTTCCACATCTGCTGGTGCTGCCAGGAGGTGAGCGGGCCTTTGGGGAGGCAGTTCCCGGCCGTGGAGCTGGGGATCTGTGGGAAGCCTGCCAGGGGAAAGAATTTCCTTCATGGAGTTAAGCTGGGGCTGAGTAATTCCTCGGCCCGCGGCGGTGGCGGGGAAGGAGGGCGCGGGGCCGTGGGACTCACCAGCTCCAGCCCAGCCTGGAGCTCTGCCAGCTGTGGTTTTGGCTCCAGGCTCTGCCCCCGGCGTGGAGAGAAGGGTCCCGGGGGGCCACCGTCAGTGTGGATGAGTCCCTTTGCCTCTCTGAGCCTCAGTTTCCTCATCGGTAGTGGGGGAGGGCAGCTGTCCCAGCCTGGTGGGGTTATTCTGAGATTCAGGCTGGGGTGCGTTTTATCATCTTTGGAGGACGGGGGCTGTCTGGGGGTGCAGATGGCCCGCCTCAGGAGCGACAGCCCCGAGGGCCTTGGGTGAATCACTTTGCTCTGCAAGCCCCGACTTCCCCTCAAGGTCTGGGCTTGGGACAGGAGCTAGAATGTTCTCAGAGGCAGGAATTTCTGAGACATCAGTGAGACAACAACAGCAACCATAGTAATAATGCCTGTGCGTTTCAATTACTGCTTTACCTGTTTATTCTTTCAGCTAATATACTTTAGCTCCGTTCATTCGTTCAGTGAACATTGGTGAATACATTTTGTGCCAGACTAAGGTGGCCAGATGTAGCACAAACAAAAACAAGATCCATGACAGCTACAAAAGACCCGGGACGCCCAAGTAAATTTGAATTCCAGATAAGCAACAAGTCTTTTTTTTTAGTGTAAGTATATCCCACGCAGTATCTGTCAGGGTAAGTATATCTCACGCAATATCTGTCAGCGTAAAGTATATCCTGCATAGTATCGATTGATGTAAGTGTATCCCATGTGCTATCAGGATAAGTATATCCCGTGCGGTATCTATCAGGGTAAGTGTATCCCACGTGCTATCTATCAGGGTAAGTGTACCCGGTGCAGCCCCACGGCAGGCCTTGTGTGAGGCATTTTGCTCACATGCCCTGTTTCTTTCTCACACAGCCCCTGTGAGGTGAGAGCTATCATTCGCGTTGACCCACGAGGAATTGAGGGTCAGAAAACTGTGTCCACTTGCCTGTCCTGTTGACATCCTGACTGAGGGCCGAGACTTAAGTCCTGGGCCTGGGGGAGGGCCTTCAGTAGAGCCCTGCTGACTCGCTCACCCCTACTCACCTCCTGGAGAGCAGTTTCAGGAACACAAGACCAGACTGGTAACTGCATAGCACTTTCTCCCTGCCTCAGATGTCACCTGTTAGTGAAAATCCCTGTGGGTCACCCAGGGCTGGAGGCTGTCATGGCCAGGATGTGGCACCCCCAAATTCTGTGGGCAGAATGGGTGTTGAGAGGGAGGGATACAGGGCCATAGCCCCTAGTCAACAAGCAGGGACTCATGGATACCCCAGGTGAGGCCTGAACCAAGAGGGGACCCTTGGAGTCAACCCTGTCCCCAATGCATGCTCTTGGGAAGTCTTAGCCCCTTTTCGGGCTGAACCCCATCTACTCTGCAAAGAGGCATTCATTCATTCACTCACTCACTCATTCATTTATTTGTACTTTACTTCTGCAGATATTTCTTGAACACCTACTCTGTGCCAGGCGCTATTCTAGGCATGGGGCATGAGGGGATACACCAGAAAATAAGAGACACCAAAAGCCTTGCTATCGCGGAGCTCATGGTTTCACAGGGGAGACAGACAGCAGACACATAAAATCACAGTTTCAAGTGGGGAAAGTACTAGGACGAGGATAAAGCAGGAGGAAGTGACTGAAGGTGACTGCTGGGGACCTCTTGAGACA
Source organism: Neotragus moschatus (assembly GCA_006410615.1). NCBI lineage: Eukaryota > Metazoa > Chordata > Mammalia > Artiodactyla > Bovidae > Neotragus > Neotragus moschatus. The sequence continues at coordinate 27,226 of SJYA01001869.1, forward strand.
GAGCAGTCCAGGAGGACCTCCCTGAGGAGGGGACAGTTAAGAAAAGACAGGGATAATGAGAAGCGGCTGGTCCCAGATAGTTACGGGGAAAGGGCTCCTGGCAAAGCCATCAGCAAGTGCAAAGGTCCTGAAAACAGAGCAGGCCAGGTGACTGAGAGAACATGTTGCTAGAATCCAGTGAACCAGAGGGGGCCTGGTGGGGCTGAGAGAGCGAGGATGAATCATGTGGAACTGAGCAGACCACAGTTAGCGATCTGCCTGGCTCCCTGAGTCACCTCCTCCAAGGAACCTTCTCTGATGACCTTGGCCAAACTAGCCTCCATTCCATTCTTTCTCATAGCACTCACCGCTCTGTGGCATCAGAGGCTCTATGTATCGGGTGAACAGGGACGCACTGTCTTTCTTTGAGCGTAATTGCAATGTCAGCTGGGTAGCGTTACCTACTGGCTACCACGTGGCATGGAAAATATGGCCACAGGACCCGAGCGTGGGTGCCGTTGATGGATGGCAGGGAACACAGGCCCTGGGGTTTGTGGACTATAGTTTTGACGTGATTTAAGCTTCACAAACCAACTCTAGAACTCAAGCCCTGAGTACAGTGAGATTTTCTTGAAATAAGTTAATAATCCTGGCTAACTTTCACTGGATGCTTACTGTATGCCAGGCGCTGGGCTAAGCACTTTGTGCGAGTGGTAACAGACACATAAAATTGACTGTTTTAACCTTTGGAAAGTGTGCAGTTCAGTGGCATTTAGAGCATTCACGGTGTTGTGCAATCATCACCACCATCTAGTTCCAGAACATTTCCATCACTCCAAGGAGAAACTCTGGACCCGTGAAACAGCCACTCCCCATCCCCCCCTCCCTCTAGTCTCTGGAAACCACTAACCTACTTTCCGTCTCTGTGGACTTGCCTTCTCTGTGTGTTTCGCACGAATGTCTCATACGATGTGCAGTCTTTTGTGCCGGGCCCCTTTCACGCGTTCATTCATGTTGTAGCGTGCATCCGTACTTCGTTACTTTTTACTGCTGAATAATAGTCTATTGTGCGGACATACAGGTCTTCCCTGGTGGCTCAGTGGTAAAGAATCCACCTGCTGATGCAGGAGACACGGGTTCAATCCCTGGGCTGGGAAGATGCCCTGGAGAAGGAAATGACTACACACTCCAGAATTCTTGCCTGGAGAGTCCAACGGACAGAGGAGCCTGGCGGGTTACTAAATCATGTCTCAGTCGGACACAACTTAGCGACTAAGCAACAAATGGATCTACCACGTTTTGTTTATTCACTCATCAGCTGATGGACATTTATTCCTACTTTTTGGTCTGTTGTGAATAGTGTNGGAGCCTGGCGGGTTACTAAATCATGTCTCAGTCGGACACAACTTAGCGACTAAGCAACAAATGGATCTACCACGTTTTGTTTATTCACTCATCAGCTGATGGACATTTATTCCTACTTTTTGGTCTGTTGTGAATAGTGTTACTATGAGCGTTTGTGTACAAGTTTTCACTTGAACATCTGTTTTCAGTTCTTTTGAGTATATACCTAAGAGTGGAATTGCTGGGTCATGCGGTAATTCCATGTTTAATTTATTGAGGAATCGTCAGCTCAGCAGTTTTTAAAGCATCCATGACCTTGGGAAATCCTCACAACAAGCTAATGAGAGAGGCTGTGCCTTGCCCCCATTTTGCAGAGCAGGAAACTGAGGCTCAGAAAGTGGAATTCATGAGTCAACTTCACACTGATGAGAACTGATGAAACTGGGAGAGAGAAGGAGAGGGAGGCCAGGGCTGTCTCTGGTCCATCTACAGAGGAAGCTGAGGAAAGCGGTTAAAGGCGGCATTTCTCTGTCAGACTTGCTGGAATGTCAGTCACCCTTGGTTCTTCCTGGCTGTGTGTCTTAGGGCAAGCTGACTCACCTCTCTGGGCCTCTGTTTTTCCATTCAGGGGTGTTTAGGGCAGAAATTCCCTCAGATGGTAGCTGTAAGGATGAGAGAAGCCTACCCCTGCTGTTCCCATTAGGAATGTTGGGATGCTCATGGCTTTTCAGACACAAGGGGCAGAGATTTCTCCAGGCCTGAGATCTCATGCTCTTCGTTTGAGTGAGGCTAGGGGGTGCAGAAGGGAGTTGGGGACTCCCAGAAACTCCTCTCCAGAGAGGCTCAGGGGCAACTGGTCCCGAGGCTGGAAAGGCTGGGCCCAGGGCTGGAAGCGGCGTCCACCTTCAAGTCCCACGTCTGCAGTGACGCCGGATGTTTCAGATGGGAAAAGAGCACGCAGTTTTCCAGAAATGCTCGGACGCCACCTCATCAGAAGAGAACGTAGCCTGGGTCCATTACATCCCCAGAACCACGCCACATTTTCGGCCAGAAATAATAATAACTCGGTTTGTTACGTGGATGCCAGCAAATAAAAAAATCTAACCTGGACATGTAACTCTAACGGGATGGAAGGGGTGAGTGAGAGATTTCACAGATGAGCTTTCAATGCGGGCTCGGGGCTGGGGGTCCCTGAGCCTCTTAGTTGAACTCAGCACAGATTCGGGCTGGCAAACTCGGGGAACCACGGGAACATTTGCTAAGCACTTGCTGTAGCCTCAGTCCACTGGAAAAACGACCCCGAGAGGCAGTTCTGTTATATGCCTTTCTGTGCAGATGGGGAAGCTGAAGCCCAGAGAGGTGGAGACACCAGCCCCAGGCTGAACAGCGAAGAGGCTAAACTGGGGCTTGAGTGCAGACAGCCAGGAACCGGATGGAGCCTGCCCTCTGACCCACCACCACCTTCCTCGGGGAAGGCTGGGAAAAAATGTTTCGTGTTCTGCAAAACTAAGTGACCGTGTCCGGCTGAGGTCACTGGCTGGCGGGTGGGAGGTTGTCTAGGAGGAAATGGTGAGGGGGCAAAGGCACCCCAGGAAGCACCCAGCATCCCTTTTGCTGGGTACTTGACTTCCTGGACGCTGGGCCTGGCTGTTTCTTGGTGAGTGTTTGTGGATTGAGGCGTTAGCGAGAGACGGGAGACCCCGGTTCTGGTGCTAGAGGGGTGTTGGGATCCAAGGTCAGGCCTGCAGCCCAGGGTCCCTCCTGCTTGGGAGGTGCCCAGGGAAGTGTGTGGTCTGTCTACGCTCCACCCAGCCTCTGCCCTATACTTGCCAGCTGGGCACCGTGGCTGCCAGCACCGTGTCCCCAGGGTGCCAGTTCCGCTTTGTGACTGTGACGGGTATCACAGGGTCTCTGCAGCTCAGCCTCCTCCCCTGGAAAGTGAGGATAACCCCTCCACCCCGACAAGCTTCCGGGAGGGTTACATGGTTGGGGCCGCCGCCGCCAGAAGGAGTCCACGTAGAGTGTCTGCCCGGCCCAGGGGAGGACTCCCCCGGCCAGAGCACGGCCGGCCGGGCGTCAGGCGGGAGGGCCCCCGGTGTTGGCCAAGGCTGGCTCCTGCCCGGCCGCCTGCCCGGACGGACGTTGGAGGAGGGAGGCCCCATCCCGCCAGACTCCTGAGTCACCGTTTCCCGGTGCTGCCAGCACCGTGGGCCGGGGGAGGGGGAGGGGGTGACCGAGAGCTAAGATCCCAGTTGTGGACGTTTCTCGGGGTGGGACTGAGAAAAAACCCCGCCAGGAGCAAGTCAGATACAAGGGCGTCCTGGGGTGTCCCTGGTTTACAGGCAGCAAACTCGATCCCCAAATTTCCTAAGCCCCGCCCCCCATATGCACACATACTATACGCGCCTTCATGAACTTCTGTTTCTTTTCTTTTTTTTAAAGTTAACTGATGAATGTTATTTTTGGCTCTGCTGGGTCCTCCTTGCCGTTCAGGCTTTTCTCTTGGTGCAGTACACGGGCCTCTCATTGCCTTGACGTTCCTTGTGGAACACAGGCTCGAGGGCGTGCGGGCTCAGTAGTTTCAGCTCCCGGGCTCTGAAGCCCAGACTCAGTCGTGTTGCAGGGGCTTAGCTGCTCCGCGGCACATGGGACCTTCCTGGACCAGGGATCGAACCTGTGTCTCCTGCACTGGCAGGTGGCTTCTTTACCCCTGAGCAACACCCCCTCCACCCCCTGCCCCAGGGAAGCCCTTCTTTCTGTCTCTTGAATTTGTAGATTCAAGAGACTGAGACTCAGGGGTCCAGCCTCAGGGGCTTTGCATTTGTTCTTTCCTCTGCCTCAAATACTCCAAGGGACTGGCTCGACCCCTGGTCAGGGAACTAGGATCTTGTATGCTGCATGGTGCAGCCAAAAAAGAAGTCATACGGTGGGCCGTGGGAAAGCTCAGGAAGGAAGAGTCAGGCCAGGTGGCTGGAGCCAGGCTGCCAGAGGGAGTGGCCTCCACGTGGGTAGGTGGGGGAGAAAGGTCTCTTTCAGAAAGTGGTGCCACAGAGTTTGAAGGAAGTTAGGCTGGGGCCATGTGAGTGTCTGGGGAAAGAGTTTTAGGCTGTGGGAACAGCAGGTGCAAAGGCCCTGGGGCAGGACAGGGCTGGCAGCGCCAGGGGGCAGCAAGGGGGCCAGTGCGGCTGGAGCAGAGCAGGCATGAGGGGAGGAGGTCCGGCAGGGGCCAGGGGAGGCAGGCAGGCAGGCTAGGGCAAGGATTTGGCTTTTGCTCTGAGGGGGGGGGGAGCCCCAGAAGGGTCCTGAGCAGAAAGGGCAGCAGAAGTGGGGTGACATGGTCAGATTCCAGGTAGATTTAGGGGGAGAGCTGGCCTGTCTCCAAGACACATTAGGGAGAAGGCTAGGGAGAGAGGGCTGCCCGGAAAATGCTTGGGTTGGGATCAGACAGGCAGGCAGGGTCCCCCTACGTTCCCCCGTCCTGATTTGAGGCCCAAGTGTTAGACCAGGACCCCGCCCCACAAGGGAATCCGGGCTTTCAGAGTCAGGCTTGAATCTGTGTTGGGTAGCGGGCAGCTTCTCAATGGTCGGCCTTTCTCCAGGCGGGGGGAAGAGCCTAATTCTCCTTACCTTCTCTTTCATGATCAGGAGTCTAACCAGGGCCTTGGTCGGGCCTGGGAAGTAACTCGGTGGAGGGGGCCTTTCAGAGCCTTGCAGGGGGGGAGAGGTGATGCAGAAACGCCAAGCGCGGGACAGGAGTGGCCTGTAGCCAGCTCAGCACCCACCCCCACCCCAGACACACACACACACACACACAGACACAGACACACACTGTGACTTCGTGTCTCATCCCTCTGGCCCTGGCTCCCCTCACCCTCAGCATGATCAGGACCACGGGATCCTGTCCAGAGCCTCGGCCAGTGAGTCAGCAGGAATCACCCCAGACGGGAGCCAGTGCCCTGGTGCCCAGACCAGAAACCACACCTGACCTGTCCAGCTGGGCAGGAGCAGGGACCAAGTGGGCGGAAGAACCCCCCGGGCAGGATAGCTGGGGGGAGGCAGTGAGCTAAGACCCCGAGACCCAATGCAGCTCTCGGCCGCCTGTCCCTGAGGGTCCCCAGCGGGGTCTAAGTGATAGTGTGAGCAGGGGTTTTGGCTGCTCTGTCCGGTGCTGGGAGGCCGGGAGGCTCAGCCGGCCTCTGCGGCCTTGTGTTGAGCTGTCGTGGTGCATCCTGCCCCTTTCACAGCACCGTTTGTGTTCCACTGTCTGTTGCAATCTGCTCCAGGGCCTTCCGTTCCTGTGTTCTCACTGTTTGCTTAGTCAGGCAACAGATGAATATTGGGCCCCTACTATGTGTATGGGTATGAGAATTGGACTACAAAGAAAGCTGAGCACCGAATTGATGCTTTTGAACTGTGGTGTTGGAGAACACTCTTGAGAGCCCCTTGGATGGCAAGGAGATCCAGCCAGTCCATCCTAAAGGAGATCAGTCCTGGGTGTTCATTGAAAGGACTGATGTTGAGGCTGAAACTCCAGTACTTTGGCCACCTGATGCGAAGAGCTGACTCATTCAAAAAGACCCTGATGATGGGAAAGATTGAGGGCAGGAGAAGGGGACAACAAAGGATGAGATGGTTGGATGGCATCACCGACTCAATGGACATGGGTTTCGGTGGACTCCGGGAGTTGGTGATGGACAGGGAGACCTGGCATGCTGCGGTTCACGGGATCACAAAGAGTCGGACACGACTGAGCGACTGTACTGAGCTATGTGCCAGGCAATGTTCTAGATGCTTGAGTAACAACTTTGAATAAAGCAAGATCCTGCCTGAAGGAGTTCATAAAGAGACTTGTTATTTGTTCGCTAAGCTGTGTCCGACTCTTTGTCCCCATGGACCGTAGCCCGCCAGGCCCCTCTTGTCCATGAGATTTCCCAAGCAAGAATACTGGAATGGATTGCCCTTTCCTTCTCCGGGGGATCTTCCCGACCCAGGGATCAAACCTGAAATCCTGCATTGGCAGGTAGATTTGTTACCTCTGAGCCACCAGGGAAGCCCGTATGACACTATACTGATTTTAAGCAAGAATACTGGAGCGGGTTGCCATTCCCTTCTCCAGGGGATCTTCCTGACCCTGGGATCGAACCCACATGTCCTGCACTGGCGGGCATCTTCTTGGTCACTGAGCCTGGGTCCAAACAAAAGAGCGGCATCAGGTTGTGGTGAGAGGAGGGGAGAGAAGTGGAAGACCAGTGACATAATGGTAAACTAGAGCTGAGCAAGGAGGGGCTGCCTCAGCAGTGGGCTGGAGCGCGGGCCGCACGGAGAGGGTGCTGTTTGAGCAGAGACCCAAAGGGGCTGAGGGAGGGGGGGCCCCCTAGGTATCTGAGGGTCAGGAAGAGGATTCCAGGTGGAGGGAACAGCAAGTGCAAAGGCCCCGAGGCAGGACCGTGGCCAACGTGTTCCGGAAACAGCCCGGAGGCCAGTGTGGCTAGAGCAGATAACCAAGGGAATGTTAGGAGATGGGGTGGGAGAATAAGTCTTCTGTGCATTTCAAGCAGTTTAAGGATTTCCAGGAATATCTTTGCTTTCTCCAACAGATTTATAGCAGCAAAGCCCCACCATCGGAGCCGCATCTGCCGGTGTTCTGGGCCAGGCCTTTGCTGTTTGGGGCCTGATCCTGCCAAATGGTCTTCCTGCTGCCTCCCAAGCTGGGCCAGCTGTAACGGGGCCTGGGACTGGTTCATCCCTTCCTTCTCTCCTTCCCTCATGTGTCCATTCATTCCACCAGCACTTACTGAGCTGGAATAGTGAGGAGGGAGACAGACGCTATCCCCACACCGAGACGCTCAGAAGTCCTGACGGAGGATCCCAGAAAAAGCTGCAAGCGCAGGCTGCCTGTGAAGAGGGAAGTAACAGCCCCTCTAACCATAGCAGTGAGTCCCTGGGGCCCATCCGTTTTCTGAGCCTTTACAGGAATCAGCTCATTCATTCTTACAGCAACTCTGATTGTCCCCATTTCAAGCTGGGGAAGTCAAGGCACAGGGGCATAAGGAGCAGGATGGCCAGAACCAGGCTTTGTCCTTGGGTGCTGGGTCCTGGCCCTGCCCTCCCAAGGCACCCCACTGGCCATCAGGTGTAGGGAGAGGGGCCTTATTGTCCAGTTCATGCTGTTGTTAGTGTGAGAGAAAATGTTTAATACGATGTTGCAAGCGCAGCCTGGGTATCCACTGTGAGAGGAGGAGAGGGCAGGGATGGCTGTGGGGTGATGCCATCCGGAGAAGCTTCCTGGTAGAGGCTGATGCCAGGCAGGGCGGAGCAGGATCCACTGGGGGTGCCCTGAATAGCAGGTGCCTGTGTGAGTGCGTGGGGGGTGTCTGGTGTGGTGGTGTGTGTTTCTCTCCGTGCCTCCGTCCTGTGTGCCCTCCTTGGGGCTGTCGGTGCTTCTGTCGTTGCTGGTGCCTGTGTGAGTGCGTGTGTGTGTTGTGTGTCTGGGACTCCGTGATTGCTCACGCACAGGGTCACGTATGGCCCACGTCTGTTGCGGGCCAGGGGTCAGGTGTGTGCTGAGTGTCGTATGGCTGCTCTGTACCTGATGGGGGAGGGGTGATGAGTGCTCCTGTGATTGTGATGTGATCTGTGAAAGTGTCTGGATTCCTGTGGGTGCGGGGCTGTGGGCAGGACCCTGCCTGCAGATGCACCCCAGAGCATCAGCCATGTTTCTGCATCACCGCAGACAGGTGGGGTGGGATGAGTCTGACCCCCAGGGCAGGAGGCTGAGGACCCCACCCCGAGCCCACTCCTCCATGTCCCCCAGATAGCCCCAGCGCCAGAAGAGGAGGCCTTGGCCCCAGAATGAGGGTTGGGGCTCAGCTCACCTACCCTCTCCAGGCCTCATAGTGCCCGCATGGGGTCAGAGGCCCCCATGGAAGGTGTGGAGTCAGGGAGCAGCAGGCTTTCACAGGAAGCAGGGGTGCCGGAGCAGCTGGGGGGCTCATGGGGAGCATGAGCAAGGCAGACCAGGGTTAGTGCCCATGCCTGGCGGGGCCGTTACAGGCACCGAGCGCACGCCAGAGCACCAGATGAGACAGTATGCTCTCACGTGCGCACAGATGGCACACACGTGTACAGAAGGACAAGCAAGCGCTCCAGGGTAGACACCCGGGGACAGACAGACACACGTATGTGGGGACAGATGTGAGTGCAGTGACACAANTTCATGAACTTCTGTTTCTTTTCTTTTTTTTAAAGTTAACTGATGAATGTTATTTTTGGCTCTGCTGGGTCCTCCTTGCCGTTCAGGCTTTTCTCTTGGTGCAGTACACGGGCCTCTCATTGCCTTGACGTTCCTTGTGGAACACAGGCTCGAGGGCGTGCGGGCTCAGTAGTTTCAGCTCCCGGGCTCTGAAGCCCAGACTCAGTCGTGTTGCAGGGGCTTAGCTGCTCCGCGGCACATGGGACCTTCCTGGACCAGGGATCGAACCTGTGTCTCCTGCACTGGCAGGTGGCTTCTTTACCCCTGAGCAACACCCCCTCCACCCCCTGCCCCAGGGAAGCCCTTCTTTCTGTCTCTTGAATTTGTAGATTCAAGAGACTGAGACTCAGGGGTCCAGCCTCAGGGGCTTTGCATTTGTTCTTTCCTCTGCCTCAAATACTCCAAGGGACTGGCTCGACCCCTGGTCAGGGAACTAGGATCTTGTATGCTGCATGGTGCAGCCAAAAAAGAAGTCATACGGTGGGCCGTGGGAAAGCTCAGGAAGGAAGAGTCAGGCCAGGTGGCTGGAGCCAGGCTGCCAGAGGGAGTGGCCTCCACGTGGGTAGGTGGGGGAGAAAGGTCTCTTTCAGAAAGTGGTGCCACAGAGTTTGAAGGAAGTTAGGCTGGGGCCATGTGAGTGTCTGGGGAAAGAGTTTTAGGCTGTGGGAACAGCAGGTGCAAAGGCCCTGGGGCAGGACAGGGCTGGCAGCGCCAGGGGGCAGCAAGGGGGCCAGTGCGGCTGGAGCAGAGCAGGCATGAGGGGAGGAGGTCCGGCAGGGGCCAGGGGAGGCAGGCAGGCAGGCTAGGGCAAGGATTTGGCTTTTGCTCTGAGGGGGGGGGGAGCCCCAGAAGGGTCCTGAGCAGAAAGGGCAGCAGAAGTGGGGTGACATGGTCAGATTCCAGGTAGATTTAGGGGGAGAGCTGGCCTGTCTCCAAGACACATTAGGGAGAAGGCTAGGGAGAGAGGGCTGCCCGGAAAATGCTTGGGTTGGGATCAGACAGGCAGGCAGGGTCCCCCTACGTTCCCCCGTCCTGATTTGAGGCCCAAGTGTTAGACCAGGACCCCGCCCCACAAGGGAATCCGGGCTTTCAGAGTCAGGCTTGAATCTGTGTTGGGTAGCGGGCAGCTTCTCAATGGTCGGCCTTTCTCCAGGCGGGGGGAAGAGCCTAATTCTCCTTACCTTCTCTTTCATGATCAGGAGTCTAACCAGGGCCTTGGTCGGGCCTGGGAAGTAACTCGGTGGAGGGGGCCTTTCAGAGCCTTGCAGGGGGGGAGAGGTGATGCAGAAACGCCAAGCGCGGGACAGGAGTGGCCTGTAGCCAGCTCAGCACCCACCCCCACCCCAGACACACACACACACACACACAGACACAGACACACACTGTGACTTCGTGTCTCATCCCTCTGGCCCTGGCTCCCCTCACCCTCAGCATGATCAGGACCACGGGATCCTGTCCAGAGCCTCGGCCAGTGAGTCAGCAGGAATCACCCCAGACGGGAGCCAGTGCCCTGGTGCCCAGACCAGAAACCACACCTGACCTGTCCAGCTGGGCAGGAGCAGGGACCAAGTGGGCGGAAGAACCCCCCGGGCAGGATAGCTGGGGGGAGGCAGTGAGCTAAGACCCCGAGACCCAATGCAGCTCTCGGCCGCCTGTCCCTGAGGGTCCCCAGCGGGGTCTAAGTGATAGTGTGAGCAGGGGTTTTGGCTGCTCTGTCCGGTGCTGGGAGGCCGGGAGGCTCAGCCGGCCTCTGCGGCCTTGTGTTGAGCTGTCGTGGTGCATCCTGCCCCTTTCACAGCACCGTTTGTGTTCCACTGTCTGTTGCAATCTGCTCCAGGGCCTTCCGTTCCTGTGTTCTCACTGTTTGCTTAGTCAGGCAACAGATGAATATTGGGCCCCTACTATGTGTATGGGTATGAGAATTGGACTACAAAGAAAGCTGAGCACCGAATTGATGCTTTTGAACTGTGGTGTTGGAGAACACTCTTGAGAGCCCCTTGGATGGCAAGGAGATCCAGCCAGTCCATCCTAAAGGAGATCAGTCCTGGGTGTTCATTGAAAGGACTGATGTTGAGGCTGAAACTCCAGTACTTTGGCCACCTGATGCGAAGAGCTGACTCATTCAAAAAGACCCTGATGATGGGAAAGATTGANCAAGGAGATCCAGCCAGTCCATCCTAAAGGAGATCAGTCCTGGGTGTTCATTGAAAGGACTGATGTTGAGGCTGAAACTCCAGTACTTTGGCCACCTGATGCGAAGAGCTGACTCATTCAAAAAGACCCTGATGATGGGAAAGATTGAGGGCAGGAGAAGGGGACAACAAAGGATGAGATGGTTGGATGGCATCACCGACTCAATGGACATGGGTTTCGGTGGACTCCGGGAGTTGGTGATGGACAGGGAGACCTGGCATGCTGCGGTTCACGGGATCACAAAGAGTCGGACACGACTGAGCGACTGTACTGAGCTATGTGCCAGGCAATGTTCTAGATGCTTGAGTAACAACTTTGAATAAAGCAAGATCCTGCCTGAAGGAGTTCATAAAGAGACTTGTTATTTGTTCGCTAAGCTGTGTCCGACTCTTTGTCCCCATGGACCGTAGCCCGCCAGGCCCCTCTTGTCCATGAGATTTCCCAAGCAAGAATACTGGAATGGATTGCCCTTTCCTTCTCCGGGGGATCTTCCCGACCCAGGGATCAAACCTGAAATCCTGCATTGGCAGGTAGATTTGTTACCTCTGAGCCACCAGGGAAGCCCGTATGACACTATACTGATTTTAAGCAAGAATACTGGAGCGGGTTGCCATTCCCTTCTCCAGGGGATCTTCCTGACCCTGGGATCGAACCCACATGTCCTGCACTGGCGGGCATCTTCTTGGTCACTGAGCCTGGGTCCAAACAAAAGAGCGGCATCAGGTTGTGGTGAGAGGAGGGGAGAGAAGTGGAAGACCAGTGACATAATGGTAAACTAGAGCTGAGCAAGGAGGGGCTGCCTCAGCAGTGGGCTGGAGCGCGGGCCGCACGGAGAGGGTGCTGTTTGAGCAGAGACCCAAAGGGGCTGAGGGAGGGGGGGCCCCCTAGGTATCTGAGGGTCAGGAAGAGGATTCCAGGTGGAGGGAACAGCAAGTGCAAAGGCCCCGAGGCAGGACCGTGGCCAACGTGTTCCGGAAACAGCCCGGAGGCCAGTGTGGCTAGAGCAGATAACCAAGGGAATGTTAGGAGATGGGGTGGGAGAATAAGTCTTCTGTGCATTTCAAGCAGTTTAAGGATTTCCAGGAATATCTTTGCTTTCTCCAACAGATTTATAGCAGCAAAGCCCCACCATCGGAGCCGCATCTGCCGGTGTTCTGGGCCAGGCCTTTGCTGTTTGGGGCCTGATCCTGCCAAATGGTCTTCCTGCTGCCTCCCAAGCTGGGCCAGCTGTAACGGGGCCTGGGACTGGTTCATCCCTTCCTTCTCTCCTTCCCTCATGTGTCCATTCATTCCACCAGCACTTACTGAGCTGGAATAGTGAGGAGGGAGACAGACGCTATCCCCACACCGAGACGCTCAGAAGTCCTGACGGAGGATCCCAGAAAAAGCTGCAAGCGCAGGCTGCCTGTGAAGAGGGAAGTAACAGCCCCTCTAACCATAGCAGTGAGTCCCTGGGGCCCATCCGTTTTCTGAGCCTTTACAGGAATCAGCTCATTCATTCTTACAGCAACTCTGATTGTCCCCATTTCAAGCTGGGGAAGTCAAGGCACAGGGGCATAAGGAGCAGGATGGCCAGAACCAGGCTTTGTCCTTGGGTGCTGGGTCCTGGCCCTGCCCTCCCAAGGCACCCCACTGGCCATCAGGTGTAGGGAGAGGGGCCTTATTGTCCAGTTCATGCTGTTGTTAGTGTGAGAGAAAATGTTTAATACGATGTTGCAAGCGCAGCCTGGGTATCCACTGTGAGAGGAGGAGAGGGCAGGGATGGCTGTGGGGTGATGCCATCCGGAGAAGCTTCCTGGTAGAGGCTGATGCCAGGCAGGGCGGAGCAGGATCCACTGGGGGTGCCCTGAATAGCAGGTGCCTGTGTGAGTGCGTGGGGGGTGTCTGGTGTGGTGGTGTGTGTTTCTCTCCGTGCCTCCGTCCTGTGTGCCCTCCTTGGGGCTGTCGGTGCTTCTGTCGTTGCTGGTGCCTGTGTGAGTGCGTGTGTGTGTTGTGTGTCTGGGACTCCGTGATTGCTCACGCACAGGGTCACGTATGGCCCACGTCTGTTGCGGGCCAGGGGTCAGGTGTGTGCTGAGTGTCGTATGGCTGCTCTGTACCTGATGGGGGAGGGGTGATGAGTGCTCCTGTGATTGTGATGTGATCTGTGAAAGTGTCTGGATTCCTGTGGGTGCGGGGCTGTGGGCAGGACCCTGCCTGCAGATGCACCCCAGAGCATCAGCCATGTTTCTGCATCACCGCAGACAGGTGGGGTGGGATGAGTCTGACCCCCAGGGCAGGAGGCTGAGGACCCCACCCCGAGCCCACTCCTCCATGTCCCCCAGATAGCCCCAGCGCCAGAAGAGGAGGCCTTGGCCCCAGAATGAGGGTTGGGGCTCAGCTCACCTACCCTCTCCAGGCCTCATAGTGCCCGCATGGGGTCAGAGGCCCCCATGGAAGGTGTGGAGTCAGGGAGCAGCAGGCTTTCACAGGAAGCAGGGGTGCCGGAGCAGCCGGGGGGCTCATGGGGAGCATGAGCAAGGCAGACCAGGGTTAGTGCCCATGCCTGGCGGGGCCGTTACAGGCACCGAGCGCACGCCAGAGCACCAGATGAGACAGTATGCTCTCACGTGCGCACAGATGGCACACACGTGTACAGAAGGACAAGCAAGCGCTCCAGGGTAGACACCCGGGGACAGACAGACACACGTATGTGGGGACAGATGTGAGTGCAGTGACACAAAGACACATGAGTGCACAGGCAGGCGCTTACACACGCAGAGGGTGGGCGGCAGGGCTCTCGGGGACTTGGCGGCGGGCAGGAAAGGAGGCCCCTTGCCCTGGGAATCCGGAGGTCTAGGTTTTGACGGAAGTCTGGGCTGAGGAATTGTCGTTGTTTCAAACGCTATGGGAATCGAAACAACTCTTCTGTCCCCCTTGTGGGTCTGACTTGATCCGAGGGCCCCCAATATTTGATCTCTGTCTGTTGGCTGAGGCCAGAGGGGAGCTTGCTGTGTGTCCAAGAGAAGTTCCAGGCCCCTCTGTGTTCAGCTCTCCAGGGCCAGGCCTTGGGGAGGACACACGTGGTGGAGGCCTGGGACTGCCCGGGCAGAGCCAGACCAGGACAGGGGAGGCACTGTCCTGCCTGCAAAAGTCATTTCGCACCCCCACCTCCACCCCACCCGTCTCCTGGCGTCTGTCAGGACCTTAATGGGTAAAACATCCTGCCAGCGCTCAGGCCCTGCCCTGCATCCTGAGACCAGCGCCAGCTGCGGGTGAGTGGCTCTGGGCACCCGTGGGTGGAGGGGCTGGTGTCAGAGTTGATCTGCCAAGTCCCAGAATGTGGCAGCTCTCAGCAGGCCAGGGGCATAATGGAAGGCTTCCTGGAGGAGGTGGTGGGGCTGGAAACTGCTGGCATTATGGAAGGCTTCTTGGAGGAGGAGGTGGGGCTGGAAACTGCTGATCTGGGAGTCAGACACCTGGGCTCAAACTAGACCCTTCAAGATCAGTGACTGTCATCTTGGTCAAATCTGTGTTCCCAGCTCCCACTCCAGAGCCTGGTACACAGTAGGCACTCAGTAAATTTTTGTAAAATGAAAGAACAGAAAACAATAGCTTTATTTATTGTTTTTTTGAATTGTATACTTTATTTTTTTTTCATTTCAGGGGTACATGAGTTCCCAATCTTGAACGCCCCCTCACCTCCCACTCCACATCAACTCTCTGGATCAAAACAATAGCTTTAGAGAGCATCTTCCCTAGGTAAGAACTGTGAACAACCCTAAGCTATGCGATGTCAGTTGCTCAGCTGTGTCTGACTTTTTGCAACCCCGTGGCCTGTAGCCTGCCAGACTCCTCTGTCTGTGAAAATCTCCAGGCAAGAATACTGGAGGGGGGTGCCATTTCCTTCTCCAAGGGATCTTCCCAACTGAAGGGTCAAACTCGGGTCTCCTGCATTTCAGGTGGATTCTTTATTGTCTGAGCCATCAAGGAAGTCCGAACAATTCTATGCGGTTCATTTTATTATTTTCTCCCATTATATATCTGAGGAATCAGGCACAGAGAGGTTAAATCCTTTGCTCAGGGTCACACAGCTGACAAGTGACAGCTCTGGGTTCAAACCCAGGCATTTCTTTTTTTTTTTTTTTTTTAAACCCAGGCATTTCTGCAAAGCCTGGTGTGCATCACTCTTGAAGGGTTCAGTGTCTCCCTCTCTCATGGGACTAAAGGCCACGAAAGCTGAGCTTCTCTGTTTAATCCTTGCTCATGTATTTTGCACATAGTAGGTGCACATAGTANTTTTTTTTTTTTTTTTTAAACCCAGGCATTTCTGCAAAGCCTGGTGTGCATCACTCTTGAAGGGTTCAGTGTCTCCCTCTCTCATGGGACTAAAGGCCACGAAAGCTGAGCTTCTCTGTTTAATCCTTGCTCATGTATTTTGCACATAGTAGGTGCACATAGTAGGTGCTCAACAAATATTTGTGGACTAGATGACAAGAGCCCTGTCTCTCTGAGTCCTCAGACACGTCACTTCTCTTTGAGGCCCAGTTTCCTCATCTGCGGGACGGGGCAGTTTAGATGCTGGGAATCCAGGTTTTCCCAGAGCCCTGTTTGGGTGGGTAAAGACTGCCCTGCAGCCTCTCCAACCCTGGACCCCAGGGGTGACCATGCTGGTGGCCCCAGACCTGGCAACTCACCCCAGCAGGCAGGTGCAGGGGCTGGCTCTCTGGGCCCGACCCAAGGCTGAGAACCTTCCAGCTCCGAGCAGGATAGGACCTGAGCTCATACGTCTGGCCGCCTAACAGGTCTGAGTTTCCTCTGGGTTAAGCAATGCCCCATCCCACCCCCAAGGAAGGAGATCGGAGCCCTGTTAAGTGGAAGAGCTGCTGAGTGCAGGGTCCATCCTCTGAAACCTCGCCACTGGCCCCAAGAGGTGGGGCAGCAGGGCTGTGCTCATTTTACAGATGGGGAAACTGAGCTTCCCAGAGGGCCAGCTGCTCACTCAAGATTCCAGAATCCAGATCCTCCTGTTTCAGGCCCAGTCCTCTGCCTAACACTTCAAAAGAGGGAAAAGCATGAGAAGGCTCCTCCCAGAGCAGGAGGGGGCCTGAAGCCCCCACGGACAGCAGGGAGGGTGCACTCCACGCTCTTTAAAGGCCCCTGGTCTTTTGTGACCCAGGAGCAGCTCGGCCTAATGTTCAGATGAGAAAACCGAGGCCCACCTTGCTCTGTGCAGTGAGCACCCCTCTTCTCTCCTCGTCACCCAGGCCCCTCATCCCTCAGACACCCTCCCCTGTTTCCTCCCCACTTGGACGCTCCTCTTCCAGGTTTCAGTCCAAACCTCCCCTCCTCAGAGCGCCTGCAGCTGACCTCACTTTGAAGTCCCTTTCATTTGTCACCCTTATCATGTCTGAATCATTGGGTTGGTTTCTTCCCTAGCTTGTTAATTCTGTCTTCTCAGTGGAAGATCATCCCCCGAGAGCTGGCGTCTGTCTCATTCTGCTCCATCTCCAGACCCAGCCGAGAGCCTGACAAATCCATATCTGCTGAACAAGTGTTTTTCAATGAATTTGGACTTGGCTAAATGCCTGATAGGTCTTCAGCCAAGGCTGTAGAGACATTCGATGGTCCAAGGAGGGACGAGTTAGAAGAACAGGGAAAGCACACACTCCGGGGCTCTAGTCTTGCTCGCTGTGTGACCTTGGGCAAACGCCCTGCCCTCTCTGAGTCTGGACGGCCATTGTCCCAGCTGGAATAAAGGATGATCAGAAACTGCCCCCTGGGTGGCTGGGAAGCCTCGTAAACTGTGAAAATTGGAACTGGCCTGCCCTCAGCAGGTGCCCACACGCTCCCTGCCCCGGCACCCCTAGGTTCCCCAGCTGGCCGGGATCAGTGGAGAGGCAGCCCGCCAGAGTGTGTGTGTGCTCGAAAGGAAGGAAAACGTGAATTGGCTGCTCTCTCCTCAGGCCAGGGCATTGGTCTGCCTGCCCCAGGTCACAGAGCTCAGACGCGGAGCCCGCAGGGTGGGGAGCAGGCACCCCAGGGCCTCCAAAACCATCCATGGTCGTGGGCGTTGGGGGCACTTGCAGGCCCTGAGGGTGACGTTGCGGGAGCAGGTGCGGAAGCAGGTGTCCACTCTCGGCATCGCTGGGGGTGGGGGCGGGCAGTGCCCCCACGGCTGCCCAGAACCGGCCTGGCTGGTCGGACACCTGTCCTCTGATGCTTTTGTCGGGAGCCATCACAGACGTGAACCAGG
>SJYA01001870.1:0-32640 GCA_006410615.1 Neotragus moschatus
AAAAAAAAAAAAAAAAGGGAAATCTTAGCCCTAGAGGTGTACAAAAACAAGTGATGTCCTCCCAAAGGACCCAGGTTTGGTGTGCAAGCAGGCTTTTAATTTATATTCGACCTAAATATGTCACTGGAGAATCAAACTATAAATCTCCCATCTAGGAAAACAAGCAAACAGGCAGCGGGCTCAGCACAGAGTTAAACACAGTATCTGGCACATGTAAGTGCTCTAGAACATTAACAATGATCACACTGAGGGGAACACTTAGACTAGGTAAAAAGTCGATACAGGTGACTGTAAGACTGTGTGTGCGCGCACGCATGCTAAGTCATTTCAGTCTTGTCTGACTCTCAGGCTCTCTGTCCACAGGATTCTGACCCAGCCATTGAACCCTTGTCTCTTACGTCTCCTACATCAGTGAGCGTGTTCTTTAACACTAGTGCCACCTGGGAAGCCCCTATAAGACTTTAGCAGGTATAATAATAATAATATTAAAAAAAATTTTTTTTCTCCCCAGAGCTGAGAAAGGTTTGTTGCCAGAGCCATGCAAAGAGTACAGGTAGCCCATTCTCAGAAGACCTGAACTCCCCTATGGTTTTTGGGGAAGAATGTTTATAAGCAAAATTTGAGAGGTGGTCTGCAGGATGTGTGATCTTCCTCTGATTGGTTGGTGGTGAGGTAACAGGATGGTGGTCTAAGAATCTCAATCATCAGCTTTCTGGTTCCAACCAATCTGGGGTCCGGGGCTGTGCTCAGCCTGAAGTTATCATTCTGCATCTTGATGGGGGCTTTAGTTCGTGTAGAAGAACTCAGAGTATGTCCTTGAGGAGGAACCAGGACCCTTCCCCATCCATAGCTAACATTTATTAAGTCCTTGCTCTATGCCAAACCTTGTCCAAAGCACTGTACTTATATGTATGTATTCACTGATCACTATAATCCTATTCTTAGGCCCATTTTACAGATGGGGAAAGAAGAGAAATTGAACAGCAAGGCTAGAGACTTCACCCATAGAATCTAATTCCAGAGCCCACATTTGCTTATACCCAGTGATCTTTCTAGGCACCCTCTGCTCTGGGGTGGGGACCATTGTTATAACCATTTTACAGAAGAGGAAAGTGAAGCTCATAGCGGTCAAGTAAATTGACTTAAGAGTATATGATTAGAAAGGGGCCTCCCAGGTGGCTCAGTGGTAAAATAATTCACCTACCAATACAGAAGACACAGGGAACAAGGGTTCAATCCCTGGATCAGGAAGATCCCCTGGAGAAGGAAAGAGCAACCCACTCCAGTATTCTTGGCTGGGAATCCCATGGACGGAGGAACTTGGCAGGCTACAGCCCATGGGGTTGCAAAGAGTCGGACATGACTGAGCATGCACATATGCTATTTATGGTCAGTAAAAGTAGAGTCAGGACTTGAACTCAAGAAAGTCTGATTCCAGAGTCTATGATCTTAACAACAACCATGTAATATATATAAATATAGCTTTTCCTAGCACAATTTGTGATATCATAATTGATCAAATCTCGTTTCAGAGACATTTATGTTATCTCCAGGTTTAACTTTCCGTGTTATGAAGCACATCTTCAGTTCTTAAAATAAACCTTTGACCTGGGATTTGCAGGTCAAAGAGCGTCAGCTGGGAGCCTTTCCATGTATAGAATGTTAGCAGGTGGTGGAGCATGGGCGTGTTCTCATTGCTGGGCAGGACAAGTGATGGTTAAAGGCCAGGCTGCAAAGTCATATAGATCAGGGTTCAAATCCCAGATTGGCTACCTACTATGTGGCTCATTTGGGGCAAGTCACTTCACCTGTTTGAGCCTCAGTTTCCCCATCTGTACAACCCTGCCTTCATTGATCCTCTCCTCACTTCTGGCTGATTATAATCCCCTCCTCAGAGATACTATTAAAATTGTCATCATTTGATCAAGGGGAGTTCCAAGCTCTCTTTTTCCCAGACAGTTTCTCAAAACAGAAAGTGAGGAGGAGAGTCATTGGGAAAGGAGTGGAAGCATGGTCATCAGAATAGAAACTCAATTCTAATCCTAACCCAGCATCTTTAAATCCTCACTGTTCACTTCAGTTCAGTTGCTCAGTTGTGTCCAACTCTTTTCGACCCCATGGACTACAGCACACCAGGCCTCCTGGTCCATCACCACCTCCCGGAGTTTACTCAAACTCATGTCCATTGAGTCAGTGATGCCATCCAACCATCTCATCCTCTGTCATCCCCTTCTCCCACCTTCAATGTTTCCCAGCATCAGGGTCTTTTCAAATGAGTCAGCTCTTTGCGTCAGGTGGCCGAAGTATTGGAGCTTCAGCTCCAGCATGAGTCCTTCCAAATCATCACTAGCTCAAGTGAAAAGGAGGAGCATTTCATTTGTGACAGAAGAAACCAACAAAAAATTGGGTTACGCAAAAAGAGAAGTCATTTGGTTCACTTAATTGAAAAGACCAGCTTCAGGCACAGCTGGATCGAAGACTAAAATGATGCCCCAGGTACATTCCGTCCATCTCAGAGGTGAGCCTTTCCTCCTGGGAACAACATAGCACCAGTGGCTCCAGCCCTCTCAGCAACTGCGGAGTCAAGCAAATCTGCCTTCTCACTGTGCCTAAAGTCCCAAATCAGAGTCTCATTGGATCTAGCTGCGTCATGTGTTCATTTCTGAGCCAGTTACTTATCTTTAGGGGATAAAATGGGATTGGGCCAGCTTAGAGCCACATGAAGACAAAATCAGCTTTGCTGAATACCATGGGCAGAAAGTAAAACAGAGGTAGTTCCCCTGGGAAAATCAAAGTCCTATTTTTGGAAGAGGAGAGAACAAGACCTCAAAAGCTCAGATGATAGGTGTCCACTCAATCACCTAGCTATCTTTATGTGAAAACCAGTGTTATATCAAACAGGAGAATAGGAAGGGCAGTGGCTTCAGACGTTTCTCGAGCTAGCGTCTGAAAAACCACCAGGAATTCTGGCAGCATATTTTGTGCTCCTCTCCACCCTGCCTGCAGATTCCATCACCCCTGTTTCTCTTCCCTCCTCCCCTCTTCTTCTCTAAGCCTGTGACCAGATATGGCTGCCTCACAGCACCTGAGTGCACAACCCCTTTCTTTAAGCAACTACCCACAAAAATCACTAGATCATAACCCCAAATTCACAGGAGAGAGGGTCTGATTGGCTCATCAAATCGGGTACCCACCTTTATCCAGTCAATTCTGGCTTGCGGGCAGGGTTGTACAGTTGTAAGCACGGCTTTCCAGGGTGCCCACCCCTGTTTCAGAGAGAAAAGTCACCAAGTACTGGTAGGTGCCATTTAATGTGTTCATGACACTCTGTATCCAGATGAGGTACTCTGAAGCCAAGACCCAGAAGCAGCGCAGGACACCAACAATGTTTTCCCTCCGGACGTGACCAATCCTTGCTCTGGGGAATGGATGAAAGTGCTTGGATGGACGAGTGGACCCAGTTGTCGGGGTGGAGCTCTGCAGGGTCCCCAGAGAAGCATCCAATCAGAGCAGGACCAAGAGGACCTGATCCCATCAGGAAGCTGCAAGAACACCTACAGGAAATAACAACCATGGCAACAACACAAAATAGTGCTAAGAGGAATCCTTACTCAGCACCACAGCCAGGCATCACTCAGGGTACCTTAAACGTACAACATATTTAATTCCCACAGTGATACAGAGACTTAGGTAG
Source organism: Neotragus moschatus (assembly GCA_006410615.1). Classification (NCBI taxonomy): domain Eukaryota; kingdom Metazoa; phylum Chordata; class Mammalia; order Artiodactyla; family Bovidae; genus Neotragus; species Neotragus moschatus. The sequence goes on from SJYA01001870.1 coordinate 3,695, forward strand.
TTATTTTCCTCACTCACAGAGCATTTGTCGAATGATTTAGCATTAATTGCCCACTTACCTCACTTATCCACTTAGTCACTCACTCTCTGAACACATATTTAATGAATGCCGATTGTATATCAAATCTGTGTGTGCTGGGTGTTCGGATCACAGTGGAGGGCAAAAATGATCCTGCCCTCATGAAAGTTACGGTCAAATGTTGGAGGATCTGAAGGACAGATAGCCATTAATTAGGCAAAGAGGAAAGGGAAAAGCATTCCGGGCAGAGGGAACGGTATGTGCTAAGGCCCTGTAGGGGAGGGAGTGGGTGAGGCAGGAGTGATGCCCGTGATTCAAGTAGGCAGCGAAACGCAATTTACATCTGCTGCTTCAGTGGCAGGAGGGTTCTTTACTCTGTTCTTTACCATGGAGCCACCAGAGGAGCCCCAGGTGAGGACTTTTAACTGTAATCATAAGACGGCTCTCTCTCCACCTCCTCCATACTCCCTGCCTCGGCACCAGATGGCACTGGGGAAGCATGGGCATTTGGGGGAAGGATCAGTTAAAGAGAAGCTGGACTGGGGACATATTCAGTCAGGGTCCAGTGGATGTGATCACAGAGTTCAAAAACTCTTCCTTGCAGAAAGTACTGCTGGCTGTCCTGGCATAGGAGTTGCTTCCAGAATATTCCAATTGCCCACACTCCTGATTCATCTGCTTTCTAGACTCAAAAGTACAGGGCCAGAGGTCACACTGCAAGGCCAGAGCAGAAAGAGGGAAAGAACCTGAATTCTTGACAATATATTATTGGTCCCTTAAATCAGTGGTCCCCAACATTTTTGGCACCAGTGACCAGTTTCATGGAAGACAATTTTTCCAGGGATCGGAAGGAAGGAAATGGATTCAAGAGCATGATACCCACTGTGCACTTTATTTCTGATCTAATGCCTGATCTGAAAGGAGGCACTGGTCCGGACCTGGAGGTTGGGGATCCTAGCCTTAAAAGAAGCAGCTTAAGAACTGTTCTACATCCACGTGTCTTCCAAGTAAATTGTATGCATGTAAGCTGCATGTTTTGCAGCCCAAAGTACCTCAATAGATACACTAATATACGCTTATATATGTCTCAAGTTTACCCGGAAGGAGATCCATAAGTGTAACCGTGAATGACTGTGGGGAAGGGACCAGGAGGCAGCAGGGGGAAGAAAATGAAAGACAGACTTGCTTCTTCTGGATATTTTCATTCTGCTTGAATGTTGTTTCTCTGGGGTCAGCTTTTAGCATTTCAAAAACTGGAAAATAAAAATTCAAAAGCCAGGGGAACAATTCAGTTTTACATTTCTTTTAAAGGCGTGAAATAAATAAATTGAATCTGGCCAGCCTGGTCCTTACTAAAAATGGTAGGACAGCCAAAAAAGCGATGTTGACAGATTCAGCTACTGAAGGCCTGGAAGGTGATCTGGGACTCCACAGGGCAGAGCCTGAGGGGCATTCAGAACGCCTCCTGCCTGCCTTCCTGCCACCGAGCAGCGCCGCCAGCCCTGCCCCGTGTTTCAGTGGGTTTCCAGGAACCAGGCACCAGGGGCACCCTTGAAGTTCTTTTCGAATATCTACTTCAAGTGCGTTAGCCTGCCTCCTCTCCTTCAGTTCAGTTCAGTTCAGTCGCTCAGTCGGGTCTGACTCTTCGTGACCCCATGAATTGCAGCACGCCAGGCCTCCCTGTCCATCACCAACTCCCTGAGTTCACCCAAACCCACGTCCATCGAGTCGGTGATGCCATCCAGCCAGCTCATCCTCTGTCATCCCCTTCTCCTTCTGCTCTCAATCCCTCCCAGCATCAGGGNGACCCCATGAATTGCAGCACGCCAGGCCTCCCTGTCCATCACCAACTCCCTGAGTTCACCCAAACCCACGTCCATCGAGTCGGTGATGCCATCCAGCCAGCTCATCCTCTGTCATCCCCTTCTCCTTCTGCTCTCAATCCCTCCCAGCATCAGGGTCTTTTCCAATGAGTCAGCTCTAAAGACTGTACAAAATGCTGCTGGTGGAAAAAGAGGAAAAGGGCTTCTCTGGTGGTCCAGTGGCTAAGACTGTGCGCTTCCAACGCAGGTTGCAGGGGACGTGGGTTTGATCCCTAGTCCGGGAACTAAGATCCCACGTGCTGAATGGCCAGCCCCCCGCCATCCACCCCACCAAAATGCTTCTGGTGGGCTGAGGAATCTCAGGACGGTTTCATCATCTGTCGTACAAGTCGGGACACAGAATTTTGTTTTCAAGGTCAAACACAGTCAGTTCGTGACAGAGTGGGGGTTGCCAAGGGTTCCCCTGCTGGCCCAGGTGCATGGTTTGGCCCCTCATGATCCTGGCCAGCACAGGTTTCTTATCTCTTCTGAGGGGACTCCCTGGTTTGCAGTGTTAGCACTCTGGAGATCCCCTATGCGGAGATGACCTTGACATCCACATTCTATGAGTCTGGGGAATGCCGCCTTCTAGAAGCCCCACCTGGAGACTTACAGAGCATGTTAACAGGGTAAAGTCTCTGGAAAGTCCTGCAGTAAAGGAAACTACTCTCTATTTTTAAAAAAAAATGTCCCCAAACAGAAGCTCTGGAGTCAGCTGGCTTGGGTTCAGATCCTCACTCTTTCACTTCCTAGGCAGGTGGGCAGGGCCATGTACATTGCAGTTCTGACCCTCAGGTTCCTCGCCTATAAACTGAGGCTGCTGACCCTCACAGAGTTGTCGTGGGGATCGAGAGCAAGAGTCTACAGACCATTATCAGAGATCAGCGTTTCAAAATTTGGAAAGTTTTACATTTCAGAAAAGTAGTCAAACCAATTGATAGGAAACTCCTGAATATTCCAGATCACGTGAGGGTTTGTTCTCAGATGAGCTTTGGCACCAACCGGACTTTGGGAAGCAGCTGTTGGTTTTCATCCCTTTTTTTTTTTTTTTAATTTCAGGATTGTGACTAAGAGAATGAGGACTGGTGGTAAAAAAAATAGCTAATATTTATTGAGCATTTATTGAGCCAGGTTGTATTCCGAGCACTTCACATGAATTAACGTCACTGAATCCACAGAACAACCCTCTGTGGTTGATACTGTCATATGTACCCATTAGGCAGATGTTCTCACTGAGGCATAGAGGCACTAAGTAACACACTCAAGTGGCATAGCTGGGATTATGCAAGGGAAGGAATATGAATTGCTTGTCACACTGCCTGGCACATAATCACCACCCTGGAAATGTCACCTGTTGCTATCTTATTAATCTCATCCTCATCAACGGTGTAAGAATTATGACTGATTTTTTAAAAATTTTGTGCATATATGTTTAATTTCTAATTTTTCCGGAATGAAAATAGTCTATGTATGGGAAAAAAAAATTTTTTTTTAAACTCAATTTCTGAATTGAGCTTAATCTCACAATTGTTCTGATTCCGTCTGTCAAGGCTGATGCTGATTTGGGCAAAAATAGATTTCTCACCTCAAAGTTGACTTTCTTATGATACAACCAGACCAGGTCCCCGGTGCCCTGGAGCAGTCCTGGAGGGACACAGCTTCAAGGAAGAGCACGCTGCTCCCCTGTGAAGAGTGCAGTGAGTGGACAGCCTCCAGCTGCAGAGTCTTTGGGATCCATCTAAACTTCAAGCCAAGGCCAGTCTCTTCCTGAGTAGCCCCCAGGCAACGATTGAGTACAGTGGGGGACTTGGGCTAGCCATCTCTTTCTCTCTCTCTTTTTTTTAAAAAATATTTCTTTATTTATCTATTTGGCTGCCTCGGGTCTTAGTCACATCATGCAGGCTCTTCTGTTGCAACGCGCAGGCTCTGTAGTTGTGGTGTGCATGGGTTTAGTTGCCCAGTGACATGTGGGATCTTAGTTCCCCCCCAGGAATCGAACCTGCATCCTCTGCATTGCAAAATGGATTCTTAACTACTGGACCACCAGGGGAGTCCCCAGGCTGGCCACTTCTGTCCTACCTGGGGCTTTTCTAATCAACAGTCTTTGCTCTGGAGCTCCCCAAGGTGTTGACGAAGCCTTTGTCAGATCTGCATTGCAGTCTGACGCTCCCTTGATCAATTCTGCTGTCTCCCATATTCTATCTTTCATAAGTACAACACTCCTCCCACTTACTATAAACCTCTTGCCTTCCTACTCTTATTAAAAATTTTGTTTCTTTATATATTTTATTGAAGTGTGGTTGACTTACAATGTTTCTGGTGGATAGCAAGGTGATCCAGTTATACATACAAACATATATTATTTTTCACATTATTTTCTCATTATAGGTTATAACAAGATATTGACTATAGTTCCTTATGCTGTAGGACTCCCCTGGTGGCTCAGATGGTAAAGCGACTTGCTTACAATGTGGGAGACCTGGGTTTGAACCCTAGGTCGGGAAGATCCTCTGGAGAAGGAGATGGCACCCCACTCTAGTACTCTTGCCTGGAAAATCCCATGGACAGAGGAGCTTGGTAGGCTACAGTCCACAGGGTCACAAAGAGTCAGACATGACTGAGTGACTTCACGTCCCAATGCTGTACAGTAAATCTATGTTTCTTATTGCTTATCTATTTTTAAATTAGAAATATAACATTCTATTCATACTAAGTCAAACAAGTGGAATCAAAATGTGATGAATTTTTTAGTTAGGCAAAAATCCATGTTTTCTAAAATATGTGTATATTATACATACTATTTATATTTGTTTGGAGAAGGCAATGGCAACGCACTCCAGTACTCTTGCCTGGAAACTCCCGTGGATGGAGGAGCCTGGTAGGCTGCAGTCCATGGGGTCACTAAGAGTCGGACACGATGGAGCCACTTCACTTTCACTTTTCACTTTCATTCATTGGAGAGGGAGATGGCAACCCACTCCAGAGTTTTTGCCTGGAGAATCCCAGGGATGGAGGAGCCTGGTAGGCTGCCGTCTATGGGGTCACACAGAGTTGGACACGACTGAAGCGACTTAGCAGCAGCAGCACCATTTATATTTGTTGTTGAAAAGCTTATGCCATTCTTTTAAAGGTTGTGCCTTCGGGGATGATCCAGAAAGTTGGTGTGGAGTGGGAGGTGGGGGGGGGGGGGTTCAAGATTGGGATCTCATGTATACCTGAGATGAAAAAAAAAAAATAAAAATAAAAAAATTAATTTAAAAAAATTAAAAAATAAAAAAAATAAAGGTTGTGCCTTACCCCTTTCCTATCTCACTGCCTGCTGGCTTCCCGGAGCAGATTCCTCGTTCTGTGGCTCAATGATGCAAAGACATATAGCCCCTCAGAGAAGGCTCTAGGTGTCCTTTAACTTAAAATACAAAATAAGACCCTCAACCTCTTTCCTTCTTAACTCCACTTGAGCATCTGCTTCACAGAGGTCTTCACAGAAGACCTGAACAGATACAAATCCTCCCATGACTCACCTTTGCTCTTAGGACCGAGTTCAAATTCCTCATTATAAGGACCTGCAATCTGGCCCTGTCTTTGCTACCTCACAGGCATTTGCATGTCATTTCCACATCTTTCCTTCCCCAGAAATCTTGATTTGGGGCTTAGCTAAGGGACAGAAATCCCTTGATCTTTGAAAGAAAGGTTGTTTTCCAGCCCCAGGTGATAAATCATGATCCATCTTAAGTAATCCCATTCCCTACTCAACAATGATTGGTCCAGGATGGGCACACGATTCAACTGTTAGCCAGTGTAAGGTCAGGGGAAATCTGGGGGTTAACTTCATTAATAACACAGAATTTGGGGAGGTGAGAGTCTTTGGCCCCTGCCCCTTCCTTCCTGTTTTGATCAGTGTCCGGCAATCACACGACGCACACAGGGCACTGGAAACAGCTGTGGTGGGCAATGAGTCTGAGGACGAAAGCCAACTGCTAGAGATGACAGAGCAGAAAGATGAGAAGAGCCTGGGTCCCTGAGAACACCACCCAGCCACGGCAACAGCTTTGGGGCTGCCAACCTCCAGACATTTTGTTATAAAAGATAGTAACATTTGTTTCTTTACTTAAGCCACTATGAGTCAGGCATGCTGTAACTTGAAAATATCACTACCAGCAAGGTCACCTTCCCAATTCTTACTGCCCAGATTGCAAGGAAGGAAACCACAGCTAGCAAACCCTTGTAGGTAAAGAGCTCAGAGTTGCAAGTGAAATATTTGGGCTTTTCCTAGAAAGGAGATGTTTGGAAAACCCTCCTGTCTCCAAATTGCCAGAGCTGAAATATGACACTTATCTCTCCCTTGCTACAAATCCTCCCATGACTCACCTTTGCTCTTAGGACAGTTTAAATTCCTCATTATAAGGCCTTGCAATCTGGCCCCTGCTGGCTTCAAGCATGACCCCTAACTGTTCTTACTTTATACTCTGGTCCTAGCCAGGTTAAATTTCTTTTAGCTCTCATATCTTATCTTGGCTCTAGGCCCTTGCATGTGCTAATTCAGCAAGCCCTAAAGCTATCTCTGGACTTTTTCTGCTTGTGGTTCAGACCAGTATGAATAAAGTTCCTTCCAACTGAGAGAGTCCTGGTCAACATAGTTAAACAGTAAATGTTTATTGAATGAATGATTCCAAAATTGTCAATGACTATTTACTTCTACAATTAATTCTTTGTATTCATTTTTTTCCCTGTTAGAAGAAAAGAAGGAAAGAATTGACAAGGTTGGTGTCATATGAAAAATGATAGCAGAATCCTAGGAAGGGGTTCTAATCAACACTCTTTTGTTACATAGGAGGAAGCTGAGGCTCAAAGAGGAGTATAACTTGCTTAGGATAATACAGCCAGGTTATATATGCCTGGGTTGGGAAGATCCCCTGGAGGAAGGCATGACAACCCACCCCAGTATTCTTGCTTGGAGAACCCCATGGACAGAGGAGCCTGATGGACTACAGTCCATAGGGTTGCAAAGAGTTGGACATGATTGAAGCAACTTAGCACAGAGGTAGATTTATTGGGGTGCTTTGGGCTACAGATAATATATACTCAGTTCAGTTCAGTTCAGTCACTCAGTCGTGTCTGACATACTCTGTTAAGAGGGCCTTAAATTATGAAGATATTTTTTATCTTGGGTAACAATAAGCTAACAAGTAGATGTTTCAGGGTTGGATAACTCAGCATCTCAGTATTAGGACAATGAGTCACCTTTTGGAGGAGTCCCTTGATCTTTCCCTCATGATCTCAAAATGACTGCTGCAGCTCCAAATGTCACAACAACATCCAAAAGCTATAAGAAGACATCTGTGAAAGAAAAGAGAATGGGGGCGAAAGCTTCTTTTCTTTTTTTTTTAATTAATTTTATTTATTTGTTTTTGACTGTGCTGGGTCTTCATTGCTGCTCAGCTTTTCTTTAGTTGCAGCGAGCAAGGGCTACTCTCTGGTTGCAGTGCACAGGCTTCTCGTTGTGATGGCTTCCCTTCTTGCAGAGCATGGTCCCTAGGGCACATGGGCTCAGAAGTTGCAGCTCCTGGGCTCCAGAGCTCAGGCTCAGTAGTTGTGGCCCACGGGCTTAGTGGCTTCTCAGCATGTGGGATCTTCGCAGACCAGGGACTGAACCTGTGTCTCCTGCATTGACAGGGCTTCTCTTTCTTTTAACAGGGAGGAAAATCCTTCCCAGAAGCCCTCAGCAGACTTCCCCTCCTGCCTCACTAGCCAGGACTGGGTCCTAAGCTTACGCCAAGACTAGGACAAAGGGAGACAAAATAGTCATGGCTGGCTTGGACCCATCAAAAATTAGGTTCTGTTGGCAAGGAAGAAGGGGAATAAAGGCATCCACAAAGCCTGCTTCATGCTCTGATGGTCTCCTGACTGGGTACCTTAGTTCTCCTTTCATAATCTGGACCAAAGGGCAGCTTGTACCCACCCACGAGGGTGCCAAGAAATCTAGAGTCCCTGGGCAGGTTGGGGAGATATAGGACCTAGGACAGTGATTCTACACAGAAAACAGTTGCCCTATCTGTCCAGCATTCAACTCTTGTTTGCTCATAGCATCCAGTATTTCTTTGGTTAACTCCCCTCCCGCATGACTAGTCCCTGCAATTCAGGTGAGGCTGTCTGTATCCCAACAGACATGTGACTAGACCTGGACAATCAAAGCACTGCCATCCTTGAGTGACAGGGATTAGTTCTGAGATGGGCCATGACCTAAATCAGTGCAATCAGAGTGAATGCTGGAACTTCAGTAGAGTTTCCAGGAAATGATCCTCTTTCCCACTAGACTTTTATCTGGCAAGATGAGGCTACTGGTTACCATCTTGTCAGGTGGTGACTGAGAAGGGAGCCAATGTGCCAAAGAGCAAAGCCAAGAGATGGCAAGAGGCTGTATCTGGCACCTTCACTTGGGCTCATGATCCAACCAGGCCTGAAGCCAGAGCTCTTCCGTTACTTAAGCCAGTCCTTTTTCAGTTACTTAAGTCAATAAATTGCATTTTTCCATAAGCCAATATCAGATGGTTTACTGTCATTTGAAAATAAAAGAATCCTAACTTTCTCAGCCTTTGGAGATACTTGTTCAAAAGGCGAATTCCAAGGTCTGATTCCCCAAAACTGTGAGTGGGTCACCTTGGCTTGGACCTGAGACTCCAGTTTGGAACAAGCTCTTCCAGGCCCCTCAGTGTAGCCAGTTTTGCCCACCACAATCTGAGACCCTGACCTGGGGAAAGAATGGCCTGTAAATTCCATCCGGGGGCTAAAAAATATCCCGACCTTTCAATCACAAAATCCTGGCTACCTTCTGGGTCAAGAGTCAGGGAAATACCTTTCATTCTTTCCCAGTGAACCTAGAGTTGGGAAAATGAAAAGCAGTTGATTACTCATGTTACTTCTTCTTTAAAAATAATAGAAACCCCTGGTTTAGTCGTGCACATGGACACTGGAATACAGACTACATTTCCCAGTCTCCCTTAGTAACCAGCTGTGAACATGTGACCATGATCTGATCAATGAGATGAAAGTAAGGATAGTGTGTGTAACTTTCAGAATATGTCCTCATAGATGGTAGTGAGCCTTTTTTTTTTTTTTTCAAACTGCTAGCAGGAATGGAAACGTGATGGCTGGAGCTAAAGCAGACATTTTGGGCCATGAGGTGACTCCTTCACATTGTGAACAATGTTGTTTAGTTGCTAAGTCATGCCCAGCTTTTTGTGACCCCATGGACTGCAGCACACCAGGCCTCCCTGTTCTTCACCATCCCTCAGAGTTTGCTCAAACTCAGGTCCATTGAGTCGGTGATGCCATCCAACCATCTCATCCTCTGTCATCCCTTTCTCCTCCTGCCTTCAGTCTTCCTCAGCATCAGGGTCTTTTCCAATGTGTCAGCTCTTCGCATCAGGTGGCCAAAGTATTGGAGCTTCAGCTTCAGCATCAGTCCTTCCAATGAATATTCAGGGTTAATTTCCTTTAGGATGGACTAGTTGATCTCCTTGCAGTCCAAGGGGCTCTCCACAGTCTTCTCCAGCACCACAGTTCGAAAGCGTCAATTCTTTGGTGCTCAGCCTTCTTTATGGTCTAGCTCTCACATCCATACATGACTACTGGGATGACCATGGATTTGACTATACGGACCTTTGTCGGCAAAGGGATATCTTTGCTTTTTAATGTGCTGTCTAGGTGAATGATGACTGAGGGGTAAACCAGCAACTTCAGAAAACAGAGTCACTTTCACCGAGCTGTAATACCACCTATGTATTAACCTCAAGCTTGCCACACAACACAACCAGGAGTAAAGGCCTTGGCAACCCCTGACAGGCAGCAGGCTTCTCCCAGTGGGTCACACACAGAGTTTCTGGCACCACTGTCATCTCCCCAGCAGCCTTTACACAGAATAACAGAGCTCTCTCTAGCTCTCTGACCTTCTCCACGCCCCACTCTTAACTCTGTTTTACTAAACTGGGGAAGGGCTTCCCTGATAACTCAGCTGGTAAAGAATCCACCTGCAATTCGGGAGATCTGGGTTCAGTCCCTGGGTTGGGAAGATCCCCTGGAGGAGGGAAAGGCTACCCGCTCCAGTATTCTGCCCTGGAGAATTCCAAATGGGGGTTGCAAAGAGTCAGACACGACTGAGCGACTTTCACTTTCGTTTTTCACTGAAAAGGGGATGGCCTTTATGTTGTGGGCAGCTTTGTTGATATGTATTAGTCGCTCAGGCGTGTCAGACTCTTGTTACCTCATGGACTGTAGCCCACCAGGCTCCTCTATCCAAGGGGTTCTCCAGGCAAGAATATTGGAATGGATTGCCATTCCCTCTCCAGGGGACCTTCCTGACCCAGGGATTGAACCCAAGTGGCTTCTTTCCCTTCTGAGCCACCAGGGTTGATGCTTTGCTTGTTCTAAGACAATTAAAAAGTCTCCTCAGGGACTCCTCTGGCAATCCAGTGGTTAAGACTTGAATTCCAATGCGGGGGGTGTGAGTTCAATTCCTGATAGGGAACTAGGATCCCACATGCTGTGGGGCATGGGCAATAAATAAATAAGTACACATTAAAAATAAACAACTAGAATCCATCCATTGAAAAACTAGTCTCCTTGGTTTCACTGTCTGTAGAGCTCATGGCATGGTAATACACGTACCCTGGAGCTTCCCAGCCTCAGCACCATTGACATTTGGGACCAGACAAGTCTCTGCAATGGAGGCCACGCTCTCACTTTAAGATGTTTAGCAGCATCCCTAGCCTCTACCCACTAGATCCCAGCGGCACCATCCTTTCACCAACCCCCTCCTCAGGAATGACAACCAAAAATGTCTCTAGACAGCCACATGGCCTCTGGGGGACAAAGTCACCTCCATTTGGGAGCCACCGTTAACTCATTCTACAAACCACTTAAGCTGGTAATATCATTACCGTTTTACAGATGAGAAAACCAGGGCTTATGGAAGTAGGATGCCTTCCCCTGATGGTAAAGGGTAAAATCAGAGATTAGAATGAATCTCTAGAGTCGGTGTTCCCCAGATTCTTCAACGGATTCAATTCTTGTTAACAGAGGCCCTAGCATCATCCCAGACCCCAGCACATCTGGACCGATAGGGAAGGGGCCAGCCGTTCTGTATTTCCCACAGGCTGGCTTTCCAGACACAGGCAATTTCCAGACACCCAGCAGATCTCCGTATTTCACAGCCCACATCCTCCATCCTCAGACTCTTTTTCCTCCTCAGTTCAGTTCAGTTGCTCAGTCGTGTCCAACTCTTTGTGACCCCATGGACTGCAGCACACCAGGCCTCCCTGTCCTTCACCAACTCCTGGAGTTTACCCAAACTCATGTCCATCGAGTCGGTGATGCCATCCAACCATCTCATCCTCTGTTGTCCCCTTCTCCTCCCGACCTCAATCTTTCCCAGCATCAGGGTCTTTCCCAGTGAGTCAGCTCTTCACATCATGTGGCCAAAGTACTGGAGTTTCAGCTTCAGCATCAGTCCTTCCAATGAATATTCAGGATTGGTTTCCTTTAGGATTGACTGGTTGGATCTCCTTGGTGTCCAAGGGACTCTCAAGAGTCTTCTCCAACACCATAATTCAAAAGCATCAATTCTTTGGTGCTCAGCTTTCTTTATAGTCCAACTCACATTCATACATGTCTACTGGAAAAACCATAGCCTTTCTCCTCCTACCTACCCCTAATATTTTCAGATGAACTTGCTTATTGAAGAAAATGTGTTTATAACATGATAATTTATATATATTCCAAGTGGGACTAGCAAATGGAGTTAATAAACTGATTGCCACACTGTTTCCTGTGAAAAGAACAAAGAAACCATCAAACAGGGGATTGAGTCAACAGGGTTTGCTTAGAACTGTTACTCTAACTCCTGCTGGATGTTGGGCCCTTGAGCTGGCTTACTTTTAAGGCCCACAGCAAACATTAGAATGGAAGGACCCTTCTCAATTCAAAGAACAGACTGAGGCACCAAGAGATTAAGTCACTTGTCCAAAACCACACAGAAGAGAGTTATTACACCCTAACCCCATTACTACCAAGGGGATATTAAGGAGTTAAAATGATTCTCTTGGTGCTGCAATGAACATTGGGGTACATATGTCCTTTTGAATTATGCTTTTCTCAGAGTATATGCCCAGATGAATGATAAAAAAAATATGGTACACACACCCACCCACCCCCACACACACACACATATACATATATGATGGAATATTACTCAGCCATGAAAAGGAGATGTGGAGACGAGCGGTCATTTGTAGAGATGTGGATGGACTTAGAGTCTCTGATACAGAGTAAAGTAAGTCGGAAAGAGAAAAACAGATATCATATATTAACGCATATATGTGGAATCTAGAAAAATGATACAGATGAACTTATTTCCAGGGCAGGAATACAGCTGCAGAAGTAAAGAACAGACGTGTGACTACAATGGGAGAAGGGGAGGGTGGGACAAACTGGGAGATTAGGATTGATGTGTTATACTACCGTGCATCAGATAGCTAGTAGGAGCCTTCCGTGAAGCACAAGAAGCTCAGCTCAGTGCTCTGTGATGACCCAGCTGGGTGATACAGGGGATGGGATGGGAGTGAGGTTCAAGAGGGGGGATGTATGTGTATGTATGTATGTATGTATGTTCACTCTGTTGTACAGCGGAAGCTAACACAGCATTATAAAGCGGCTATACTGCAATAAGTACACAAAATGATTCACTTGGACTACATAAGACTTGTGTGTGTACACAAAGATACACATGCGTGTGTGCACACTCACTTGCACACAGAAACACTGGGAATGGGGAGAGGTCCAACCCTCCCCTTAAACACATGGCAATCCAACTCCCCCTCACCTCCCAGCCCCCACCACTGAGGTTTTGGAAGCAAGGAGAAAGGGACAGGACAGTTACTAGACAGGCACCCACCAGTGTCTGCCACACACACCCCTCATTCTATGGATGGGAAAGACCTCACAGCAAGTTAATTGGCAGGACTGGAACTTGGGTTCTCTGTCTGGGCCGGCAGTGTCTCCTTAAGGACTGTTACAGCTAGGGATTGACGGTCCCCTGGAGGCTGATTGCTAGGGGACAGGCACTCAGGAAGCCTCGTCCTTCACCAGCCATTTCTGAGACATCTACTCAGAACCCACCTGCTTGAAGAACAGGAGGCGACCCTCTGGTCATCAGGGGACTCTGTCCACAAAAATCCCCATGAGTCATTCTACGAGGCTCAGAGGGAAAAGGACTCCCAGACAGGGCCCCGATCTAGAAAGAAAGAAAACCTTGGCCCAAGGCCCAGACTTTCGGGAAGCCAGCTGGCCTCCAGGGGGCTGGTGGGGGAGGGGAGGTCACCTTGAATGGAGATCTCTCTGGGCCGAACTGCTCTCTTATTTAATCACTTGTTCATCTACTATTTGGGGTAGAGACATTTATTCCTTCATTGGACAAATATTTATTGGGAAGAGCAAGGTAATTCACACTTTTAACTACACACTTTTGAACTGTTTTGCGTTCGTTACTACAAAGAACATGCCCTGCTTTTGTTTGTTAAGCTTCATTTTTCATTTCTGATAATAAGTGATACACAAGTACATTCTCCTTGTGACCATCACGGAGCGAGGTAACTTATGCCTTGATGCCCAGGTGGGATCTTTCCTGTGCATTCCATACAGACCTATAGAAAATTATAGATTCATTTTGTGTGTATCTGTGCATATGCTACTGTGAATGAGCCTGTGATTTTTTTTTTTTAGTAGCATGTTACAGTCAATGAATATGAACTTCCTGGCTTTATCCCTTCTTGACTGCATCATATTAAGTACTGTTAGCCGTAGTGGTCCCGATCCCCTAACTGGGAACTGGGCTTCTGCTTTCAAAAATAATCAAATAGTTCCTAAAATGGTTAAAAAAAAAAAAAAAAAACCTGTCATGTTTTTAAAATCTACAATGAGAGACAGAGGTTCTACGATCTCCCTCGGTTGGTGTTTCCTTCTGATCTTCTCAAGCCCATTTGTTTTTGGCGGATATTTTTTTTTTCAATGTATTTATTTATTCATTCCAGATTGTGTTGGGTCCTTATTGCCGCATGAGCTTTCCCCTAGTTGCAGTCCATGGGCTTCTCACTGTTGTGGTTTCTCTTGTTGAGGAGCGTGGGCTCTAGGGCACGCAGCTGCAGTGTTTGCAGCACGTGGCTTCAGTAGTTGCGCCTCCTGGGCTCAGAGCACAGGCTCAGTAGCTGGGGTGCTCAGGCTCAGCCGCTCTGCAGCACGTGAGATCCTCTCAGATCAGGGGTCTAACCCATGTCTCCCACACCTGCAGGCAAATTCTCCACTTCTGAGCCACCAGGGAAACCCAAGCCCACTCATTTTCATTCTGACCTCGGCAACAGACACACAAAGGGGGTCCTACTTCCTGTTTATGAACAACATAGCCCCTTGCAGCTTCTCCAGACTGTCCCCTCCGGGTCACATGGATGGCATTGGGAGGCCCTTCACTCAACATCTTTCTTGACTGAAGTTTTCTCAGAGTTCATGGCTGCACGTTCTCACGTACAACGTCGTGCTCTTCAAAGACTGGTTCCCTGGGTCCCCATAACGCATTCCTCTCCCACACTCCCATGTCAGGATGGTCTCGTCCGGGAACTATGTCCCAGAGACTTTAACCTCTGGGTTTCTGGTGACCTTTCAAAATGTGATTTGGAGAAGACTCTTGAGAGTCCCTTGAACAGCAAGGAGATCCAACCAGTCCATCCTAAAAGCAATCAACCCTGAATATTCATTGGAAGGACTGATGTTGAAGCTGAAGCTCCAATACTTTGGCCACCTGATGTGAAGAGCTGACTCATTGGAAAAGACCCTGATGCTGGGGAAGACTGAGGGCAGGAGGAGAAGGGGGCAACAGAGGATGAGATGGTTGTATGGCATCACCGACTCAACGGACATGAGTTTGAGCAAACTCCAGGAGATGGTGAAGGACAGGGAGGCCTGGTATGCTGCAGTCCATGGGGTCATAAAGAGTTGGACACGACTGAGTGACTGAACAACAAAGGCCAGGATGATGAAATGCCATTCCCATCTGATGACTGGTATCTTGGCTTAGTAGAAATCAATTTCTAGGGAGCAGAAAGTCAAATTCTTGGCCAGGCCCTCAGCAGGCATTCCATTCCATCGTGTTTACTCGTCCAATAAGCCTTCTTTTTTGGGGTAGAGATGACTCCTGTTGGGGCCCATGTCCCCAGACCAGGAACAGAGCTTCCATAGACTTGTCACCTGTGCCCTGAACTCTTCCAGATCTACCAGAGGTAGGAAAAAGTGAGTAGGTGGGAAGGACTTCCTGAAAAGGCTCTGGAACAGGCATGGGATCTTCAGCTAAGACATTAGCGTGGCTTGCTGTCTGACTCTGCTCAGTCATCTGTGGAGCCCTCTCTAAGGCATGGTTTCTCCTCCGTGGACTGACGAGGGCAGGATCCGATCATCCTGATGGAAGTTCTCAAGACTGTTTCCCTTTCTCTCATTTTCAGCATTAGAGTGTTACCTTTTTATCCCAGGCTGCAATTGCACCAGAACATTGATCATGCTGATGGTTTCACGAGTGTCTGCCTATGAAAGTGATAGTGAAAGTCGCTCAGTCATGTCCGACTCTGAATTCTCCAGGCCGGATTACTGGAGTGGGTAGCCGTTCCCTTCTCCAGGGGATCTTCCCAACCCAGGGAATGAAGCCAGGTCTACCACATTGCAGGCAGATTCTTTACCAGCCAAGCCACAAGAGAAGCCCCGTTTGGATATACCCAGACTCATCAAATTGTACACAGGCAGACTTAGAAGATACTGAGGGCTCGGTTACAGGCCACTTTTTTTCTCTTTTGTTCTTAGTCTAGTTTCACTGGCTTATGGGGGGCGGTGTGCAGAGACCTCGAGCCCAGCATCTTCTAGCGTAAGTGACTGTGTGAAATCCCCAGTCTGTGATTTTCTTTCTTTTCTTTTTTAAAGAAGCAATGAACATTGAATCTACTGAGCTGTCATCATGCGCTGGGCCTGGCTAGGTGCTCCAGATACAGCAGCAAACCAGGCACAGCAGCTCCTTGAGTCTCATGGGGGATACAGCCAAACAAAGAGATCATTAGAATACAATCTAATAAGTGCAAAGAAAATGGAGGACATGGAGCTGTGTGAGAGCCCAGAAAGGGTATCCCAGCTGAAGGGTGTGTATGGAATTGGGGAGAATTATGCAGGTGTGTCTATGTTGTAAGGCTTCCCAGGTGGCTCAGTGGGCAAAGAATCTGCCTGTAATGCAGGAGACTAAGGGGACACGAGTTCAATCCCTGGGTCGGAAAGATCCCTGGAGGAGGGCATGACAACTGACTCCAATATCCTTGCCTGGAGAAACTCATGAACAGAGGAGCCTGGTGGGCTACAGTCCATGGGGTCGCAAAGAGTCAGACATGACTAAACTGACTGAGCACGGACGCACACATTTATGTTGTAAGTGAAAGAATATCCATCAAACTAGTGAAATAAAAGTGAGAGAGAATTTTATAAGAAATCAAGCTGCAAAACTGCCTGGAGGCATGACTCCAGGGACTCAAACGATGTCAAAATATATATATCTTCTTTCATCTCTCTCTCCTTTCGGCTCTGCTTTCCTCTGCTTCGGATTTACTCTCAGAGAGGCTTTCTGTAAGTGGCAAAGATAGCCAGCAGCAACTCCAAGCTCGCTAAATTTTTGTAACTGGCAACCCCAACAGTTGTCTTTCCCAACAATTCCAACAAGACTCCTGGGAACGAGTCTCATTGGCCTCACTGGAATGATACACCCACCCGATTGGCTCCCACAGGAGCCAATCACTGCGGCTGGGGAATCGGATATGCTCATTGGCCAGGCTCACCTACGGAGCCAGGGTCTCACATCTGAACCCCATGCATAAAGAGACAGGCTGGCAACAGCTCCCCAAAGAGAAATTGAGATGCTGTTTTCTGACCCAGATGAAATAAATGTTGCATAGGCAAGATGAAAGATTCCCACTGCAAAAAGGTTCATTCATACCATTTTTTTTTAAGATTCCACATATATGTGTTAAAATAAGATGTTTGCTTTTCTCTGACTTAACTTCACTGTGTATGATAGACTCTAGCCTATCTAGACTCTAGAGCAGAAATAGAGACGCAGACATAGAGAACGAACATGTGGACCCAGGAACGGAAGAGGAGGGTGGGCTGAAATAGAAAATGAGGGCTAACATATATCCTCTACCACGTGTGAAATAGCTAGCTAGTGGAAAGCTGCTGTCCCGCACAGGGCGCTCTGTGATGACCTAGAGGGGAGGTGGGATGGTAAGGGGGGACGGGAGGTCCAAGAGGGAGGGGATAAATGTATACATATGGTTATATTATACAGCTTCATTGTACTGCAGAAACTAACAATACTGTAAAGCAATCATACTCCTATTTAAAATTTTTTTGGAGTAAAATATATGTAAACATAAAATTTGCTATTAAAAAAAAGAAGATCCCCACTTCAGAAAGCTTCCTGGAGAAGTTCACTTCTAATTTGCAAACTCAAGGATGAACTGGACTGCGCTAGGTAGCAGGGAGGAAAGGAGCAGAAAGGGCACTCTGGCAGAGGGAACAGCATGTAGGAAGGTCTGGAGAGCGTTGCTTCTTCCAGAAAAATGTGAATGATTTACTCTGACTGATGGGCCCTGTGGGAGGAAGGAGAGGGAGAGGTGAGACCAGAGAGAAAGGCGGAATGCCTTCAGGGGACTGCGATTGTATCCAGCCCTCCCCCACCCCTTCCCACCCCCACCCCACTCACCAGTCAAGAGGTTTTCACACTCTCCTGCTTCAAGCACAGTTTCTGTATCCAAAGGAGTGTGTCATTCATCAGCAGATCATGTCACCTCACTGAAACACTCTGTGTTCCCTAACGTCAGCTGATCTCCAGATATTAGGTCGCGAGTCTTCCAGGGTTTCGCAAGGCGAAAGAATTCTGACTTGAAAATCAAAAGAGCATTAATACATACGATACAGTTTGGTGCATAGTACACAGACACGCAGGCAAGTTTTGCTCAGCTGGAAAGAGGGAATCACGCTCTAAGTAGGTACTAAGTCGCTTCAGTTGTGTCTAACTCCTTGCAGGCTGTGTAGCCCACCAGGCTCCTCTATGCGTGGGGATTCTCCAGGCAAGAACACTAGAGTGGGTTGCCATGTCTTCCTCCAGGGGATATTCCCATCTCAGGGATCGAACCCACGTCTTTTAACTTTTGTGCATTTACCACTAAGGCGACCTCATCTTTCACTGCGTGTGTCCTGACTCTTGCAGCTGAGTCCCCTTTCCTCCCCAGATGAAACTGATGAAGGAAATGCTTTTGCTATCCCCATTTCTGTGGTAAAAGAAACATAAACATAAAATTTACTATTAAAAAAAAAAAAAAAAAGAAGTCCCGAACTGAAGAGACTTGCCCTAAATCTCATAGGCATGATCTCTTTTTAATTGCCCTGTCACCCACCCATGGTAAATCTTCGTTTCAAATGTGGGAAACTGAGGCATGGAGAGCTGAAACAGCTTGCTAGAGTTACACAGCAAGTCACCTGGGGAAGCAGAGTGCTCACACATTGCTAGTGGAGATGTTGAATAGTACAGTCATTTGCAAGACGGGATGACAGTTCCTCAAGAGGTTAAACACAGACCTGCCATATCACCCAGCCATTCCACTGCCAGATACATATCCAGGAATGGAAAACATATGTCCACATAAAAACACGTACATGTAGCTTCATAGCAGTATTCTTTATTATAGACAAGAGCAGAAACAACCCACGTGCTCAGCAACTGATGAATGTGTACATAAAATGTGATACGCCCTTACAAGGGCATGTTACTAAGCAATGAGAAAGAATGAATGAGTGAGTGAGTGAAAGTCGCTCAGCTGAGTCCTACTCTTTGCGACCCCAGGGTCTATACAGTCCGTGGAGTTCTCCAGGCCAGAATACTGAAGTGAGTAGCCTTTTCCTTCTCCAGGGATCTTCCCAACCCAGGGACTGAACCCAGGTCTCCCACATTGCAGGCAGATTCTTTACCAGCTGAGCCACAAGGGAAGCCCAAGAAGGCATGAAGCAGTGGCAAATACTACAACACGGATGAACCCTGAAAATTCACTAAGTGAAAGATACAGAAGAGTGCATAGTACCTGAGGCCATTTATATAAAATGTCCAGTATACACAAGTGTGTAGAAACAGAAGTTATCTGCATATCTGAGGTTACTGATGTTTCTCCCGGCAATCTTGATTCCAGCTTGTGCTTCATCCAGCCCAGAATTCTGCATAATGTACTCTGCATATAAGTTAAATAAACAAGGTGACAATATACAGCCTTGACATACTCCTTTCCCAGTTTGGAACCAGTCCGCTGTTCCATGTTCAGTTTTAACTGTTGCTTCTTGACCTGCATACAAGTTTCTTAGGAGGCAGTTAAGGTGGTCTGTTATCCCTATCTCTTTAAGAACTTTCTGTAGTTTGATGTGATCCACATAGTCAAAAACTTTAGCATGATCAGTGAAGCAGATGTTTTTCTGGAATTCTCTTGCTTTTTCTATGATCCAGCAGATGTTGGCAATTTGATCTCTGTTTTCTCTACCTTTTCTAAATCCAGCTTGAACATCTGCAAGTTCCTGGTTCATGTACTGATTAAGCCTGGCTTGGAGAATTTTGAGCGTTACTTTGCTAGCATGTGAAATGAGAACAATTGCGTGGTAGTTTGGACATTCTTTGGCATTTCCCTACTTTGGGATTGGAACGAAAGCTGACCTTTTCCAGCCCTGTGGCCTCTGCTANGAACATCTGCAAGTTCCTGGTTCATGTACTGATTAAGCCTGGCTTGGAGAATTTTGAGCGTTACTTTGCTAGCATGTGAAATGAGAACAATTGCGTGGTAGTTTGGACATTCTTTGGCATTTCCCTACTTTGGGATTGGAACGAAAGCTGACCTTTTCCAGCCCTGTGGCCTCTGCTAAGTTTTCCAAATTTGCTGGCATATTGAGTGCAGAACTTTCACAGCATCATCTTTCAGGATTTGAAATATCTCAACTGGAATTCCATTACCTCCACCAGCTTTGTTCGTAGTGATGCTTCCTAAGGCTCACTTGGCTTTGCACTCCAAGATGTCTGGCTCTAGGTGAGTGATCACAGCATAGTGATTATCTGGGTCGTGAAGATCTTTCTTGTATAGATTTTCTGTGTATTCTTGCCACCTCTTCTTCATATCTTCTGCTTCTGTTAGGTGGATACCCTTTCTGTCCTTTATTGTGCCCATCTTTGCATGAATGTTTCCTTGGTATCTCTAATTTTTTTGAAGAGATCTCTAGTCTTTCCCATTCTATTGTTTTCCTGTATTTCTTTGTATTGTTCAGTTAGGAAGCCTTTCTTATCTCTCTTTACTATTCTTTGGAACTCTGCATTCAGATGTTTATATCTTCCCTTTTCTCCTGTGCCTTTCATTTCTCTTCTTTTCTCAGCTATTTGTAAGGCCTCCTCAAACAGCCATTTTGCCTTTTTGCATTTCTTTTTCTTGGAGATGGTTTTGATCACTGCCTCCTGTACAATGTCATGAACCTGCATCCATAGTTCTTCAGACACTCTATCAGATCTAATCCCTTGAATCTATTTGTCACTTCCACTGTATAATTGTAAGGGATTTGATTTAGGTCTTACCTTAATGGCCTAGTGGTTTTCCCTACTTTCTTTAAGTCTGAATTTGGCAATAAGGAGTTCATGGTCTGAGTCACAGTCACCTCCTAATCTAATTTTTGCTGACTGTGTGGAGCTTCTCCATCTTTGGCTGCAAAGAATATAATCAATTTGATTTGGGCATTGACAATCTGGTGATGTCCATGTGTAGAGTTGTCTCTTGTGTTGTTGGAAGAGGGTCTTTGCTATGACCAGCGTGTTCTCTTGGCAAAACTCTGTTAGCCTTTGCCCTGCTTCATTATATACTCCAAGGCCAAACTTGCCTGTTACTCCATGTATCTCTTAACTTCTTACTTTTGCATTCCAGTCCCATATGATGTACACATTAAATGGGTGAATTATATGGTGGGTGAGTTATATTTGAACAGGCTTCCCTGGTGGCTCAGATGGTAAAGAACCTGCTTGGATTGTGGGACATCCGGGTTTGATCCCTGGGTAGGGAAGATATTCTGGAGAAGGGCATGGCAACCCACTCCAGTATTTTTGCCTGGGGAATGTCATTGACAGGGGAACCTGGAAAGCTACAGTCCATGGGGTCACAAAGAATTGGACACGATGGAGTGACTTCCACATGACACACCACCAAAGCTACTAAAGAAAAAAATGTTTTTTTTAAAAAGTAAGGGGATGGGCCTGTGACTATAAGCAAAACCACCACTGCTATTTGAACATCTATTCCTACTATGTGCTTAACTAGCCTGAGCCAACAAAACAGGGGAGGAAAACAGAATATATTAGCTTATGTAATGGAAAAGCTCGTAGACATTTCCGATATGGCTGGATCTAGGACTCAAGCAATGTCAGTGGGGACTCTGTCTTGCTCAGATTGGTCTCTGTTGCCTTCCTGCTCAAGATGATCTCAGTACTCTAGTCTGCTTCCCTCTTACCATCCCAACCACCATGAAGAGTACTTTTCCCATGTAGGTTTTTTGTTGTTATTTTCGGGTTTTTTTATTTTGCTTTTTTTGGGCATGCCACATGGCAAGCAGGGTGTGGGATCTTAGTTCCTGGGCCAAGGATGAAACCTGCAACCCCTGCATTAGAAGGCAAAGTCTTTAACCACTGGACTGCCAGGGAAGTTCCCCATCCACAGAGTTCTAATAAGGGTTTGAGGGAGGGCTCTCATTGACCATGCTGGGGTCACCTTTGTGTGTGTGTTTTCATTCTTATGGTGAAACAGTTTTTATTATATTCAAGTAATCATGCAGCCATCACCACAACCAATGTGAGATCTTTCTGTAATCCCTCAAAGAAACCGCACACCCTGTAACCATCACTCTGCAGTTCTCTCCCATCTCTCCTAGCCTTTGTTGTTTTGTTTAGTTGCTAAATTGTGTTTCATTCTTTCCAACCCCATGGGCTGTAGCCCTCCAGGCTCCCCTGTCCCTGGGATTTCCCAGGCAAGAATAATGGAGTGGGTTGCCATTTTCTTCTCTATGGGGTCACCTTTGAATTAATTACTGTGGCCTAGCTCTGATGGGCCAGGACTGGTGACATGATCTACCCCAGAGCCAAGGGGCATGGTCAGCCTCACCCAAACCAGGTGGTCCAAAGTGAAAGTGGGCAAATCTCCAAAGGAAAACTGGGATTCTGGGCAGGTATGAGCCACAGACGCTCACAGTATTGGGGGACCCTCACTACACTGCCCAAGTTTGATTTTTGCTTCCTCTGTGTGCCAGTTCCATGTCCTTGGCAAAGTACTTAACCTTTCCATGCCTCAATCTCTTCATCTGCAAAATGGTGATAAAGTAGTGTATCCCTTATAGGCCTATAAAGAGGCCCCTCTGTCCAGGGGATTCTTTAGGCAAGAATACTGGAGTGGGTTGCCATGCCCTCCTCCAGGGGATCTTCCCAACCCAGGGATCGAACCCAGGTCTCCTGCATTGCAGGTGGATTCTTGACCATCTGAGCCAACAGGGAAGGCCTTAAATGAGATAAATTCAGTAAATTCACACTTGGGATACACAACAAGTCTTTATTGTTACCTAATACTGTCCCACTATAGAGCTATAGAGATATAACCAGTTAACCAATGTCACTCAATTAATAAAAATATCAATTTCTGGTCAAATAGGAGATTGTGAGGAACTGGGAAAGACAGCCTGGGGGCTTCTGCGTGACCAGATCGGGCCCCCTACGGCACCTCGACTTCCCCTAGCAGAGCACCCATCACTGCTGTAACTGCCCAACACCCCCAGGCTGCGAGCTCCCTATTCGACTCTTAGTGGTTTGGGTTTTGAAGTTCGTGCAATTTTAGGAAAACAAACTATTCATCTGAAATAGGTAAGAAAGTATTTATTGACAAAGGAAAAAAAAAAAAAAACTCAGCTCAAATTATTGGACATTTGGAGAGTCAGCTTGTGAAATCTCTTTGAGCAGTTTACACAGAAATGCTTCCTGATTGTCCCCTGGCTGTTCCTTACCCTGGAACACTCTAGAACTCCTAATACCTCCCTGTACTTGTAAATCATGGTCATTCTGCCTTTGAGCCCAATAAAGGTTTTCAATAAATGTGTGTTGAATGACTAATTGGTCAAATAGCTACACCCCTGATTAATCTTCACAATGGGCAAACCACACCCACAGGGTGAGAGCCAGATGCATTTTTCTCTTCCTTTAAACAATGAAGAAGGTTTTGAGAAACCTCTCTTGACAGGCAAAGATCCTGCTCAACTGACTTTGAGGCCTTTGAGATGAGCCTGACCCGGCTGAATTCCTTATTCTGGGTTCTGCCTTGGGTGAATCACCTCTCTTTTTTGAGACTGAGTTTTCTCCTCTGTGCGTGGTCATAGTAGAGAGGAAGAAATGAGAATTATCTGGGGTATGTAAGAAGTAGCACAGTGTCTAGAACATGTATCTAATAAATGAACTTTTTTTTTTTTTACACTTTATTTATTCGACTAGGTAATGTGCTAAAAAGTACAAAAGGGTAGAAAAGTGAGTCTTCCTTCCTCCCTGTTCCTTTCTTCACCCCAGAGGCAACCACAATTTCAGGTTACAAGACAGTTTTGAATTTATAGAAATATTGCAAGGACAATTCAGGGTATTTCAGGATGCTCTTTACCCAGATTCACCAGTTTTTCTTATTTTGCTGCATTTGCTTTATCATCTTCTCTTTCTTCGTGTGAATATTTATTCATTACTAACATTCTTTTTTTTTAACCATTTAAGAATAGATTACATACATGACGCCCA
This sequence comes from Neotragus moschatus, assembly GCA_006410615.1. Taxonomy (NCBI): domain Eukaryota; kingdom Metazoa; phylum Chordata; class Mammalia; order Artiodactyla; family Bovidae; genus Neotragus; species Neotragus moschatus. The sequence continues at coordinate 27,533 of SJYA01001870.1, forward strand.
TTTACCCTTTAATATCTCAGCGTATCTTTCCTAAGAACACGATATTACTTTAAGTAACCAAGTACAGTTGCCATATCCAGGAAATTTACCTCAACATAATACTTTAATCTTTAATACTTTAATACCATCCATATTCCAATTTTGTCAATTGTTACAATAACCTTTACAGCACTTTTCCCCCTCAAGTACAGGATCCAGTTCAAGCCCATGTTATGCCTTTAGCTATCATGTCTCTTGAGTTTTCTTTAATTTGGATTGATTCCTTAGCTTTCCTTTGTCTTTTATGACATTAACACTTTCGAAGAAAGCAGGCCAGTTAATTGCATAGAATGTTCCAGGAAAGCAGGGACCATGTCTGTTTCTCTACAGAGGCAATCCCGGTGCCTAGCACAGAGCCTGGTGGGTGCTCAGTTAATGCTTATGGCATAATTGAATGAAACGTCTTTGTACCAACCACAACCGACTCAGTGGACATGAGTTTGATCAAGCTCCGGGAGATGGTGAAGGACAGGGAAGGAAGCCTGGCATTCTGCAGTCCATGGGGTCACAAAGAGTCAGACACAACTTAGCAACTGAACAACAAGAACCAACCACAAACCTTGTGGAGAGCTACCTACATAATGTCTGGAGTAATGAAATGAAGGCTCAACAACACTAATCCATCTGTAAGATCAGTGAAATGAGGCTGCTGTTCCAGGTGACTTATTGAAGTTCCCCTGTCTCAACAAGTCTCTCTCACAGTCCAGGAGTTGATAACCTGGGCAGTCAGACTGGCTGGCTCCAGACTGCCCCCGGATGTGGTAATCAGGCCACCTTGCAGGGGAAGGGGTACTTTGTGACCCAAGGCTCCAGGGGTAGAGGCTAGGTTGACAAGGAAGCTGACGCCTGTACCTCAAGCTGAAACAGAAACTGTGGTGGCTGGCAAGGAAGGATGTCCCTATCTGTGCCCCTTAGCCCCGGCCAAGGCCTCTAATAAACCACAGCTATGCTTTGGAGGAAATTTTTTATTGAAGGGTAAACTACTTATAGAAAAGTGCACACATCAGTGACAGCTCAATAAACTTTCACCAAGGCAACACAGCAGGGTAACCAGCCCCCTGACCGAGGATCAGAGCTTTCCCAGTCCCCTCGCAGCTCTCTGCCAGTCTCTACTGCCACCCTGAATGGTAACCAAACCCTATGTGCTTCCCTGGTGGCTCAGGCGGTAAGAAAAGCTGCCTGCGGTGCAGGGGATGCGGATTTGATTCCTGGGTCAGGAAAATCCTCTGGAGAAGGACGTGACAACCCACTCCAATATTCTTGCCTGGAGAATCCCACGGACCGAAGAACCTGGCTACAATCCATAGCGTCACAAAGGAAAGCGACACAACTAAAGCAACCGAGCTTGCATGCACGGACTTTATGAATTGGCATAACACAGCATTAATTCTTTCATGTATGACTTCTTCGCACAAAATTATGTTTGCAGCAACAGCCTTTAAAAAAATATATTTATTTATTTTTGACTGTGGTGGATCTTGGTTGGCTGCTGTGTGGGCTTTTCTCTAGTTGTGGCACGTGTGCTCAGTAGTTGCAGCTGCCCAGCTCTAGAGCACAGGCTCAGTAGCTGTGGCCCACGGGCTTCGTTGCCCTATAGCGTGTGGGATCTTCACAGACCAGGGATCAAACCCGTGTCTCCTGCATTGGCTGGTAGACTCTTTACCCCTGCACCGCCAGGGAAGACCAGCAACAGCCTTTTGACCCTGCCTCTTGCTCTGCAAGCTCAAAATGGGAAAGTGAAGTTGCTCAGTCGTGTCCGACTCTTTGCGACCCCATGGACTGTAGCCTACCAGGCTCCTCTGTCCATGGGATTCTCCAGGCAATAGTACAGGAGTGGATTGCCATTCCTTTCTCCAGGGGATCTTCCCGACCCAGGGATCAAACCTGGGTCTCCCGCATTGTAGACAGACGCTTTACCATCTGAGCCACAGTGGATTGCCAAAATGGGAAAGGGGATCTGATAATAACTCTTTGCTGCTGGTTTCAATGTGTCAGCAATTCCTTGGAGCCTGAAGCCCATCCGGTGGGTGGGAACTGTTACTGCTCCATTTCACAGTGAGGAGACTGAGTCGGAGCCAAGTTATCGGCACTTTGCCCAGCTAGGAAGTACAAGAGTCCACATTTGAACCCAGGCCTGTCTGATCTCTGAGCTCATCACAAATATCATACACATTTCTTATCAATATAATGACCATTTATTGAGCACCCGCTTCAGGCTGGACATTGCACTTGAGCTTTATGTTCATTGATTTTTCCCGTGGACAGTATAACTTTTGCCCTGCTTGACAAATGATGAAAGCAGGATTCAGAGCGGTCACGCAGCCTGGGAAGGCATGAGAATAGAGACTTAAACCCTCCTGTGTTGATTCCGAAGTCTAATGCAGGATAGTAGTGGTATCCAGTATTTATGTGCACCTTTCAAATTCACCCTCTGAGTTTTTCAAAGAGAAAACAATAGCAGTTATCTTTCGTAGAGCTTCTCTGAGCCAGATGCTTAGGGCAAAGATTATGGATGATCCCCTCAATATCGGTTCTGGCCCGCTCTTTCCTAATAAGAGATCGCCTGGTTCTTAACTGGACACCCAGCTTCCCACACATCCCAGGCTTCTTGGTAGTGAGGTGGAGTCCTGGCACTGAGTTACAGCTAATGGAGAGCTCCTCCCTTACAAAGCCCCTGGATCTATTTCCGGGTCCTGCCCTTCACAAGGAATGGGCAACGTTCTGCCCTTCACTGCTCCCTTCCAGCTGGGCTGAAGTGACAGACAAGGTGCTGGGGAGCCATCTGGGACCTTGTGACCAAGGATGTCTCTCTAGGGACAGAGGAGCAACCAGGCAGAAGGAGCCTGGGCCCCCACTCCAAAGAGCCACAGCATCCTGGCCCTGGAGCACTCATACCCATGCAGACCCAAGATAGATTAAAAACAGAAATAAAAACTGCTGTCTTCACTGCAGTATACTTTTTTAAGTGGTTTAAATGGTGAGTGTTGTGCTGTGTGTAGTTTATCTCAATTGCAAAAACAATTTTTCCCTGGGTAAGCCATGGGTATTTTGTGTTCCCAGTTTTCACTCATTATATAGCACATATTATAGAATTATAATTATAATTCTGATTATAATCCATTATATAACATGTTCATAGTCTTTACTTCTCAGATTTTAAGCCTCGGAGAGAAAGCGCATGGCCTGCCTTTCGTGGCTGAGGCCCTGAGGCTCAGAGATGCAGGGATTTGCTCTAGAACAGCAGCAGAGTCCACCTGCTGGAACACTGAGGATTGCTGCTCTTCCATTAAACCAGGGATGGGCAAACTGGCCTGTGGGCCCTTGCAGCTGAAGATAGCTTTAACCTTTTTAAAGGGCTGAAGAAATGAGAAGGAGGAGTTGGAGAACAAGAGGACTATGCAAGAGAGAGCTTCAGAGGCCTGCAGGAGTCGATTATCTACTATTTGATCTTTCACAAAGCTGGCTAACCTCAGAATTAATACCATTTAAAAGAAACTCAGTTTCTCTGCCTGGAAAATGGGGGATTATATATTTATTTAACAAAAGCAGGAAGAAATGTGTCAGAGTCACACGGGGCTCTCGTGGATTGAGAGAAGAAGATAGGATGGGAGGATGTTAAAGGGTTTGCACTGGATAAACCAGTCCTGTTTGTTGAGAGGCCGCCGGTTTGTGGTGAACGGTCGGCTAAGACAGGAAGCTAGGTTGCCGCTGTCTCACTGACTGAGCCAGGGTCAGTCCGTTGGTTCTCATGCAATGGGGAGTTTGGACGACATCTGTCCTCTTGGTTTACCTTCTCAGTATCCGGTGCCCCGTGCTCTGGTAACAGCACCCTGACTTTCCCGGGAGGCCCCTTTGCTCCCTGCCCATATGAAGTACATGGGGCTAATCCCATCCTTGACTCGAGGCTCTAAAGCAGCCAATCCACACGGCACCCTCTGCCCACAGGGACTGGTTCAGGGGTGGGCATGTGCCCCAGGTGGACCAATGCCAGGTTTTGCTGCAGTCATTGAGGAGCACTATTTTCCTTCTGCTGTGCTAGGCCAGTATGAAGAGAGCCTAGCGCTCAAAGGTGACACAGCTGGGAGAGTAAGAGAGAGACTGAGTCCCGATAACTAATGAGCCCTGAATTGAGCTGTCCGTGAAGCCAGCACATGCTGGGACATGTTATTCTCCCTGAGCCAAATGTCTTTGATTTTTTTGGTTTTGGCTGAAGTCACTGTAGCGGATGATGTTGAGCCTCTGCCCATATCCCCTTGGCAATCGTTGTTTTGACGCTCGGTGACCTTACGGCTTCCAGTTCCCAGCTCTTATGCCCTAAGAGCTCCACCCCCCACGAGCATTTAGTACAAAGAGACTGAGAATGTTGGGGGGTTCACCTTCCCCAAGGATCGATGGGAGTTGGTGGACAAATACCCGGACTCACTTGCCCCCTGAGGGGACAGTTCTGAAGTGTGTTCTACTCTGTGACCGGGGGGTCCCTTGGTGGAGTCTAGCCTCAGCTGCGCAGCACAGATCCCTGCTCGGTAACTCATCTTACGTTGGCTTCTTTCGCTCCTTGTCTCACTTGCCACTCCCCCACCGCCAGCTCGTCCCAGAATCATCTCCCAAATGAAGTACTCACACACAAATCCTTATCTCAGATCTGCTTCTGCTGGAACCCAACCTAAGCCTTTCCTGAGATTGGTTTTCTGTCACTCACAGCCAAAAGGACTCTGGCTGACACATAGTTTAAGCTTTCTTAGAAAATATTTGGCTCCTGACTATATTTTTCTAACATGCTTTTCAGCTGAAACGCAGTACACGCACTGACCTATGGTGACCCTCAATAAGAGAACCTCCACCCCAATGGACCTGGGACAGCTGGGTGATCCACCCTGCCTCTTCCATCTTCCTCACACACCATCGTTCCCCAGACTCTGATCATCCTCAGGCTCCAGCCAGCTTCCTTGCCAGCCCCCGGGGACAGCCCTAGTTCCTTCCTAGGAGACTCTTTCATCTACAAGGCCTGCCAGTGATAAGACATTCCACGTCATCTTCCTGTCCCTGACCTTTGAAAGAGCGGTAACCAT
>SJYA01001871.1:0-24155 GCA_006410615.1 Neotragus moschatus
AAAATAAAGTCTGACACTGTTTCCACTGTTTGCCCATCTATTTCCCATAAAGTGATGGGACCACATGCCATTATCTTCGTTTTCTGAATGTTGAGCTCAGTTAGCACTATCCAGTAGAAATACAGGACCGGCCATGTATGTAATTCTGCTTTTTCTAGTAGCCGCAGGAAAAAAGGGGTTTCCCAGGTGGCACTAGTGGTAAAGAACCCACCTGCCAGTGCAAGAGACATAGGAGACATGGGTTCGATCCCTGGGCCAGGAAGATCCCCTGGAGGGGGGCATGGCAACCCACTCCAGTATTCTTGCCTGAAGAATCCCATGGGTAGAGGAGCCTGGCGAGCTATAGTCCATGGGGTCGCAAAGAGTCAGACACGACTGAAATGGCTTAGCATGCAGCAAGAAAGGGAAAAAGAAGCAGATGAAAGTAATAATATAGTTTGCTTAATCCAACATGTTCAAAATGTCATTCCAACCAGTAGTCAATGTTTCAAGTATTTGAGATATTTTACTTTCTTTTCTTAGTACTAAGTTATCAAAACCCGATGTGTGCTTTTTGCACTTGCACAGCATCTCTTCAGACTCGCCACATCGCGGGTGGTTCATGGCCACTGTATTAGACAGAGCAGGCTCAGGTGATTCCGCAGCTGCAGCCCTGGTCTCGGAGGAGGCATCCCTCCTGGACACCTCCGTCCCTCTGTCTGGGTTGCTTGCCCTGAATACTGCCGCACGGCGCCCATCTTGAGACGGCTTTGCTTTGCTTCTTGGTTGGCGCCCCTGTTTTCTGGACTGCAGGCATTCTCGTCTCCCTCTGGCAGTCTTGCTCAGTCACGGTGGGTCTAGTGGACAGAGGCGTGCTGTTGGCACGCCCATCTCTTGAGTCACTCTGGTCTGGTCTGGCTGCTGTCCTCCTGGGGCCTCCCCCGCCGCAGCCTGCGTGGAAATTTCCTGTGCCTTCGCCCTTGTGGTGGATCCTTTCCTGTCTGTTCGTTTCTCCCCTGGGTAGCTTACACCTTTCTCTTCCTTGATTTCCTCCTTCACTCGGGTGGAAACTCTAGTGGGTGCTGAGAAAGGGGGCAGAGGAGGTGGGGTCTCCGAGGCCCCGCAGGTCTGAGCCGTGCCCTGCATTCCTCTTCGCCCGACAGTCACTGGGGCTGAGTATAGAGGTCTAGGTTGGACATCATTTTTCTTCACAATTTTGTTCTGTTGCCATTCAGCTTTCAGTGTTCTTGCAAAATCTGAAGCCATTCAGATCCCCTTGCCTTTTGAAAGTGAGCTCTTTTTTCCTCCTGGAAACTTACAGAATCTTCTTTGTTGGCGGGATCCTCGACCTGCACGTTCCTGTGCTCTAGTGTGGGTCTGTTTTTATCATTTTGCTGAGGACTTGATGTCTCTGGTAGATTTCCTTGAACTATTTTTTAATGTTTTCTTTCCTTGTATTTTATTCTGCTTAATTTTCCATTATTTATTTAGGCTTTGCCTTCTGGAAAGGCAGAGTTTCTTCTGCCTTTATCTTCTGACTCTTCAGTTAAGCTTATCATTTCTGCCATCTTGTTTTCAAGTTCCAAGAGACATTTTTATCCAACATCCTGTTCTTAATCCATGAATGTATGGATCTTATCTTTTTGAGTATATTAATGGTAAATGTATTTTTAAGCTTTGGTTTCTCTGCACTCTTATTTCCTCCAAGGGGCTTGTTTTCCCCCCGTTTTATTTTTCCTTTAGATCTCTTTCATATTAGAGGCATTCCTTCCTCTGACGTCTCTTAATCGGTGGTCTGTGTGTGATGAAGACGGAGGGCTTCTGGGGTCTACTGCAGGCTCCCAGCAGGCCCCGGGGCTGGGCAGCACATGTCTGCCTCGAGGCCTCTGGGTGCAGGTGGGCTGTTGTTGGCATGCCCTCGTGATGGGTCTTTCCTCTTGTTTGCTCGCATCACCTGGACGGCGCTCTGCCCCCTGATTCGCATTTTCCAGAAAGTAGATCTCCAGATGTCAGCGGAGGTGTGAGGCAGCAGGCACCGGCAGCAGGAAGGGGGAGTGGGGGTGGAGATGCAGCTCCCCTCGCCCAGCCCCCCCCGCGCCCCTCCTTCCAGAAGCAGGCTTCCTGCCCTCCTGGAGGGTTCTGTGGTGGAACCAGGCCGGTGCTCTGCTCTCCCCACCGCCGGCTTGTGCCTGAGCCTCCTTTCACCGGCCAGCTGCTCATCAGTCTGCCAGCTTCCAAAGCTGTGCTGCTGTCTGCTCTCCTGTTCTCTCACTGCAGCCTTGTCCTGTTTTTCAAAGTTCTGGTAAAACATACCGAACATAAATTTACCATCATAGCCATTTTTAGGTGTACAGTTCAGTGGCATTGAGTATGTGCACATTATTGTGCGCGCTCGTCTTTTCACGATAGTACTAGTGAGATGCAGACGTAGAGGACAAGGTCTCTAAACGGGATCATAGCGCTGCTGATGCAGGAGAGCAGAATGCGGTGTGTAGTCTGCCTAGCGGGGCACACGCTGCAGCCTTCTCTCAAGGCTGCATATTGTCACTCTACTTATTTAACTTGCTTGCGCTTTTCGATGGCTTGATTTAATGGGATTTGTTTACCATCCTCTAGGAAAGCATCTCGGGCTTCCCAGGTAGTGCTACTGGTAAAGAATCCACCTGCCAGTGCAGGAGACTCAGGAGATCCACTGAAATAGGAAATGGCAACCCACTCCACTATTTTTGCCTGGAAAATTCCATGGACAGAGGAGCCATGGAGCTCCTCTGGGAGTTCATGGGGCTGCAAAGAGTTGGACATGACTGATTGCGTGTGTGCGTGCACGCGCACACACACACACATACGGGAAAGTGTTTGGATAGTTGCTTGGCAGAAGAGGGCCTTTTATCTGCTCTTGGTAAACTGTAGCTTTACAAGAGGTTGCAGGTGGAATTCCCAGGCCTGACACAGAAGGCTGTCCAGGATCTGGTCTCTACCCACCTGTGTACTCCAGCCCTGTCGTTCCTCCACCAGCCCACTCAGCCCGGTGCCTCTGCTGAGCTGGGTGCTCTGCGTACTGGGCCCCGCTCCCGTCGCCCTCTTCCGCGTCGTTTCAACTCCCCGCCCCACGCTGCCTCCTCCCACCCATAGCACGCGAGTGTCCTTCTGTTTCCCTCCCATGGCCTTGGATGTGCCTCTGAATTAGCACCTTGCCTTTCCCGCCCTCCGCGGCCCCCTTGGCTGTTTGCTTCTGCGCCATGTCTTCCTCAGTGCTTGGCACATGGCCCGCACGCAGTCAGCTGGGTTCCTGGTGCCAGAGATTTCAAGAGAGAACTCTTTATCTCTTATTTTGTAGGATATCCGACACGAAGCCAGTGACTTTCCATGCAGAGTGGCCAAGCTTCCTAAGAACAAAAACCGAAACAGGTACAGAGACGTCAGTCCCTGTAAGTATTCACGCACCACAGTTATCTGCTCCCATCCAGCCAGCTCTTCCGAGGCTGCGGGCCTCTCCAACTCCTTTAGCCCCAAGGTTTGGTAATAAATCACTAGAAGTCAAAGTTGATGACTTCATTGTTTCCTACGATGGAGGTATTAGAGGCTTATAGTAATGGTTCATTTTTCCACCCATGGAGGAGGGATAAGGTTTCCGTTTCTAGAAAATTCAGCAAAGTTCAAAGCACTTTTCTTAAATTTGACTTTTAATGATGAATCATTTTCCTACCAGCTGAGTGTGTGTAATGGCAGGCGTAATATAACCCCTTCTGGGTGACTTGGTATTGTTGGGCCCCAAGCATTGTACTGACCGGTAGTGATGCCCTGCACTGGCACGGGCGGGGGTGAGTGAGGCACGCACTTGCCCGCCACCTCAGCTAGAGATGCAGTCAGCACTGCTCGCTGACCTCGCCTCCCCCCAGCCCACCCCCTCCGCCACCAGTGCTTGGCGCACAGCCCACACGCAGTCAGCCCTGCATGCGGGCCATTACTGTTTTCCGCCATCACTGTTTTTCTGGCTCTTCGCTGCCCTTAGCTCTCAGTGTGCCTGCTGGCAGCCTCCTCTGCCTTCTGAGTAATTGGCTTCAGTCTGCTGATACCTCAAAAGTGAATAACTGTGTTAAAGTCCGTGTAAAGTGAGAAAAACTGGAGAGGAGGGAAGGACGGGAACTTCACCACCTCCTCTAGGTCACAGAGAGCCTTGGGACTCACCTCCACGTGGTGTTGCCCCACAGTGAGGCCGTGGCTGTGGCAGCTCCAAGCAGTGCCCTCTGCCGGGGACGTGACAATGCCGCCAGGCCCCCTAGCAGGCCGGTCCCACTGAAGCCTGCTGCAAGGGCGGCTCCTGGTGTCCTCCACAGGAGACTGGCAGTGCCTCCTGCCAGATGGTGCGGCGCCCCAGGCCGTGGGCTGGGGAGTGAATCAGTCCTGGGCTGGCGCTAAGCAGTCTACCTCCGACGGCTGCCGTGGCGCTCTACCCTCTGAGTTGGGTGGCCTCAGGCGGGCTGCTCTCTCCTCTAATCTTCAGTCATACCGGAGTCCCAGGGATCTCAGGCCTGGGCGCAGACTGAAGTCAGGACACATCAGCACTTAGCCCCGAGTCTCACTCTCAGTGTCGGCTGTGGTTCAGATGGCCAGGAACTGAAGTGCCCGCCTGGCACGCCCACCACGCGAGTAGGTCAGATGACACAGGGTTTTGCCCCAGTGCCCGATTCTCTTGATTTAGCACTTCAGGCTATGGCTGCACATAGATTTCATTTAAGAATACTACTGAAGGCCTCTTCTCNTCTCACTCTCAGTGTTGGCTGTGGTTCAGATGGCCAGGAACTGAAGTGCCCGCCTGGCACGCCCACCACGCGAGTAGGTCAGATGACACAGGGTTTTGCCCCAGTGCCCGATTCTCTTGATTTAGCACTTCAGGCTATGGCTGCACATAGATTTCATTTAAGAATACTACTGAAGGCCTCTTCTCAGGGAATTCTGCCGTGAGGGCCTGGCCAGCTGCCCTGTGCTGGAGTCACCACCACAGTTCACACCTCACACATGTGCCCACCAAGCCCTTGGTCTGGAGCCTTTGCTGTACGCGCTCTGAATTAGGCAGTGATATTATCTTTCATATTTCTTTTCTGTGTTTTCGATCAGTATTCATCTAAATAAGTTTGTAAACCAGCTTTACAGAGAAAAAAAAAAATAGCATTTGAAATATTCTTCCAGGGATACTCAACTTTTTCAGTTGAGTTCAGTTCAGTCGCTCAGTCGTGTCCGACTCTTTGTGACCCCATGAATCGCAGTACGCCAGGCCTCCCTGTCCATCACCAACTCCTGGAGTTCACTCAGACTCACATCCATTGAGTCAGTGATGCCATCCAGCCATCTCATCCTCTGTCGCCCCCTTCTCCTCCTGCCCCCAATCCCTCCCAGCATCAGAGTCTTTTCCAGTGAGTCAGCTCTTCACATGAGGTGGCCAAAGTACTGGAGTTTCAGCTTCAGCATCATTCCTTCCAAAGAAATCCCAGGGCCGATCTCCTTCAGAATGGACTGACTGGTTGGATCTCCTTGCAATCCAAGGGACTCTCAAAAGCCTTCTCCAACACCACAGTTCAAAAGCATCAATTGTTCGGCGCTCAGCCTTCTTCACAGTCCCACTCTCACATCCATACATGACAACTAGAAAAACCATAGTCTTGATTAGACGGACCTTTGTTGGCAAAATAATGTCTCTGCTCTTCAATATGCTATCTAGTTTGGTTTTAACCAATCTTAACTCCTTGCATTTTTCTCCCCTACCTCCACTCTTCACTAGAGAAGGTAATTTGCTTTTAAAGTTACGAAAGAAATGGGGAGAATGTTTCAAAGTAGAAGGTGATCCTGGTATCTTCCATTTGGCAGGTGAAAAGCTCAGCACTCAGAAGATAAATTTCTGCCCAAGGTCACCACCCAGTGCTGTGAGGCCGCTTATGTCCATGGCCTGTTTCAGTATCACCTGAGTATTTCAGTGTGTACTAACCCTCTGTGATGAGAAACATTTTTCCAAACAATGGCTAATCTACTAAAACATCTCTTTGGAACACTTTGAAGTAGAAAGCCCCTAACTGTTTATCCGCATTAAGTTTTCCTTTCTCTCTGGGCAAGGGGAGAACTGTTTATGGGCCGACACCTGAGTTTATTGTCCCTTGTTTGTACCAGAAATAAAAACACCCACCTGCGCTTGTTAATGGCCCTGGCAAGATAAGGAAAGTTGCCTTCAGGAAAATAGGGCTGTTGTGACAATATGGTAAAGAGGAAAAGAAGTGGCTGTGCTTTTTTAGTAACCTTGGGTACACCTTTCAAATGCAAGTGTATTTCTAAAAACTATTCTTAAAGTTACTTTTAATATATTTTCAGTGTTGTGTTTTGGAGTCAGAGTCTATGTTTTCCTGTTAAACTCTCTTTTAAGTGTCTTTGATTGTGACATTTATGTTATACTTGAGCTTTTTTAAAGACAACCTTGTATCAAGGAATTCAAGGGATGAATTTTCACACTGTTGAATACTTCAGCCATTTAATCTTGGAAGCATTAGGCACCAGTGAGCCTGGGATGTGATCGTAAACGAACAGCTTGGTTCATTGTACCAACTTGAACTCTGGGGACTGGGTGGAATATTGGTGGATTTTGTTCCCTTTTAAAGATCAAAGCCATTGCATTTTTCACTCATAAAAGTATGTTTTAGGCCTCAGAGAATAGATTCCTTGACATCCCCTCCCCCTCAGTCTTCTGAGGTGTGAGAACAGTAATAAATATTATAAGACGATAAAGCCTAAAAACAGATTTCCCAGACAAGAATTAATAATCTGTGTTTTAGTGTAATTTGTTTCTATTGCTATTTTGTGTTAAGTTTCAGATATTTTAAAAAACCTTCTGAAAGTACTAGTTGTTCCCATTATTGGAGACACTAATTTAATCTCAGAACAGTTTGGACTCAGCCTGGGTGAACACCCTGCGCGCCTCACTTGCCTTCTCTGCTTTCCCCGTAGGGCGCATTGCCTGTGCAAGCACTTAAGTCCCCCTGGATTGACCTTGCATTCTGGTTTGCCTTTCAGTTGATCACAGTCGGATTAAACTTCATCAAGAAGATAACGACTATATCAATGCTAGTTTGATAAAAATGGAAGAAGCCCAAAGGAGTTACATTCTCACCCAGGTAAACAGAGTCTGAATTTTTCTCTAGTGGATTTTGCATCGCGATGTCAGCCCAAGAGTTTGACAGTCCCGCTATCCATGCCTCAAAGAAAGTCCTCCACATCTTTTAGAAGACCAGGTCTCTAACCCAAGAAAGCAACATGGAAGGGGGGAAAGCTTTCCTTCAGAGAGCCAGCCTGGTTGTGGCATGAACCTTTTCTGGGAAGTGTGGCTGGCATGGCTGGGTTTGTAGACAGCAGCAATAAAATGCTGGGGTTGTCTCGTTTGTTGACAGAGGCAGGAGCTGGAGAGGACGGTGCTTGGGTCGAAGTATGTGCCTCAAGGCATCGGGGCTGCTTATGGACACGTGAGAGGGTTAGTGATAGAGCCGAAATCTTTATCCAGACGGCCTTTCAGAATTCCTCTACACGGTCCTCATTCTTTGGGTGTGGAGGGGTGAGTTAGGTTCTGGGGAGAAGCATGCAAAATGACTTGAAACTCCCACTGGTTTTTGGCATCTTTATGGAAAAAGAAATCACAACAGTGGTTTCATAATTGGCCTTTTGTGAAACACTGGTATATGACCCGAAGACCACGGGAGTCTGGGGAAGAGGGTGAAGGGGTCTCTTAACCGATTTTCTCAAGTCTTCATCTGTTACTGGTACATTGATACACACAGTCTGAATCTCTCTCTCTCTTTAAACCCTCATTTCCTCTTTTCTCTTTCCATGTCAGGTTCTCAGTCTTATATTAGGTTGGGTCCTAGGGTGACTGTGAGCATCATAACTCTGTCTAGTATTTGGAGGCTAAAATGACAGTGAAGCTAGGCAGCACAGTCACCAAAGTCTGCTTTGGGGCCTTTTCCTGGGGGCCCTTCTTGACTGTCCTTTTTGTTCTATCTGGGTTCCTCTCCGCACATGATCAGAGTCGGCCCGACACCCCCCCAGTCATTGTACGGAACATCAGTCCCTAGGCCCTCAGCTGTGGTCCTCCCAACCCTCGGGTTGGGGTGAGGGGCAGGGAGACCTTGGTGGCAAGCTGGTGGGAAGAGGTTGTGGCAAAGTGGCTTCTTGAGAACTTCTCTTTTAAAAGTAGTCAAGTTTCTTACTTCCTGATTTCAGCTGTTCAGCTTTGGTCTGGGGTCAGCAAGCCCAAAGCAAAGATAGGGTATATAAAGTCAAACGGGCATCAGGAAATCACCGTGGAAACTTTTAGCCCGCTGTCCTCTGGACCCTCACAGTTGCTTGGCACATCTGAAGTTCCATCTGTCGGTCAGATCGCCCCCCCAGATGTATCCAGCTGCTTGCTGACATGGTCTCCTTCTGCCCTGAGATTTACGTAAGGGGTTCAAGCAGCCTGGCCCCAAAGTTGCACCGCTGGACAGTGGGACTGAAATCATTTCCATGCCACAAAACCAAGAACACTGGCCCATTTTTTCAGTGTCATTCATTAAGCAAATAATGCAAGGTTCTATCTCGCTTTTTAACCTGTAGAGAGTAATGTCACGGGTACTGGCCTTCTCGCCCACCTTCAAGTATTGGCTGTTTGGTGTGTGTCCTTTCAGATCTTCCATGACTTTAGTCCCTCAGACCCGTTCTGGACTGGAGTGATGTTTGGGGCCAGTGGCACCATGACCCTTGCCCACCCCTGGCTGTCTGTGTGCCGTCATCTCTTAGGTCCCGTGCTCCAAGGGTGAGGGGAGTCTATGGTCGGGTTGGCCATTAATAGTAGTAATAATGATAGCTCACACTTTGTTGGTTATTTACTGTGTTCCGGGTCCCGTGGAAAGACGTAGTCAGTCTATGACCATCTTCCCAGCCATGTGAACATGTGCTCTGACGATCAGAGGCTGGGCGGAGGAGCTGCGGGAAGGGAGGCCTGTGGCTCATCGGAGGGTGTGCAGGTGGGGCCCTTCCCCACCACCGCTCACCTGCCGCCAGCAATGTTGCTCACTGTCCCGGCCGCCCTGACACAGAGATCTCTGGCGCCCTTGCTCCAACCAGTCCAAACCAGAAAGCAGAATCAGTGTTTTCTCTTCTCTGTCATTCGGCTTTGAACCAGCTCTGAGATGCGGAAATGACCTTTCGCTACATGGTAGAAAATAGAACTGTGGCTACTGACCGCTAGGCAGGGAGAGGCGGGTCCTGGCCTCAGCCACGGCTTCCACACTACCTGAGGGCGCTGTCGTCCACTTGGCGCTGACAGCGAGCTCACACTGGGACGGGTTTGTATGTAAGATGCACACACTGTGAATTGTGTTTGCAGGGCCCTTTACCCAACACCTGCGGTCACTTCTGGGAGATGGTGTGGGAGCAGAAGAGCAGGGGCGTCGTCATGCTCAACAGAGTGATGGAGAAAGGATCGGTGAGTCTCAGCTGCCCACGCTTCACGCCACTGTCTGCGCGGGTACCAGTCCATAAGGGCGACGTTCGTCTGTTCATTTCCTCAGGTTGCTTTAGATTTCTGTTAGAAAAATCCAAAGAAGCAGTACGTAATCACATGCTTATTGTAAACAAGTCAGATAAACAGGTGAGTTTAAAGGGGAGAAAGGTCGAACGGCCCTGCCCTGGTCTCCACCCCACCCTGTTGGCCGGCCTCCCCAGCGCCTGGTGCGTGAGTCCCGCTTTCCTCCCCATGTGCTTCTGGTGCTGCTCTGCTGGCCTCGTGCAGCGGTGCGAGCAGAGTTTCACTTTGAAAAGCAAGTTCCTGCTGCGCCTTGACCGTGCCTGCTCTCTCTGGTAAAGTGCCCCTTTGCACAGCCCGGTGGTGGGAACGGCTGGACGCAGAGTCGGCCCTGTCAGGTCCGCAGGCGCTGGGCCCCCGGCGTCGCCCTGGCTGCTCCTCTCACAGGGACAGTGTCTGCTGCGCTTCCCTTCCCGAGTGTGGGCCTCGCTTCCGAGGACTTTGCAACACGGACCTGTCTGTTGAGGTCGCCTCCGGCCTCTCCTCTCTCTCTTCTGCCCCTGCATCCAGAGCGGTCTTTCTAAACCAGGCCTCCCATACCCCTTGCCAGCTGAATCCTTTTGGGGGCTCGCACGGCTCCCATGACAGATGCTGGACCGGGTACAGCTAGGCCCTCAGTGGTCTGGGCCCCGCTCTCTCCCTTCATCACCCGACTCCAGCCAGAACAGACCTTTATTAAAACTTTTTTTTTAAAGTCTGTCGCCCCTTCTCTGGACTAATGACCTAAATCGCATTCGCCCCCTCAGGCACACGCGGCTGCCCTCAGGCCCGTGTGGCTATGCTGACCTCCCCTCACGTCTGAGGGCACAGTAGGTGCCACGTCTCCTCCCGGGCCCCTGCCCTCTCCCCCGTGCCTGCTGCCAGCCGCGCAGGGCTCCACAGCCTTCAACACGGAGGCCCCAGGGGAAGAGAGCCGAGGAGCATGGAGGCCAGCGGGAAGGGGGGCCCAGGCTGGGCCAGCACTGGCACCATGCTCGCGCTCAGCGGGGACGCCACTGTCCCGGCTTCCAGAACGACATGAATGCTCCAGAGAAGCCCGCCTCCGGAGAAAGGACCATCATGGCTCTCAGGGGAAAAGTACACGTGTGAAGCAGTAGTGTGTCAAAGGAAACTTGAGCAGTGAAAACCTGAAGGGGTAATGCACCCGCCACACAGACTCATCCCTCTCTCCCCAGAAAGGACGGGGGTTGGTGACAGCAAATGGCCCTCCTGCGACAGTTCATGTTTCAAATCACCTTTTTGCCTCTGCCTCCTTTTCTGAGAAGAGAGGATTCATTTGTTCTACAGAAACAGATAAAGCACTTACCTGAATATTCGACTGCTGCAGCAGTGCGTTTTGTCTGAGGAAAAAAACGTCTTCAGTGAAAGCGGTTTTTAATTTTCCCTGCAGTGGCTTGATTAGTAAAGCACAAATTTGCAAACGTGAAGGAAGCCCTTATCCACCACCTTTCTTGTCAGCAACTGTGAATAAAGAAACATCAGGTTCCTGCCACACAGGCGCTCCGCAAGGAAAAGCGAACTGTGGTGGCCGGCGCGGGTGCTGAGCGCAGAGCAGCGCCGGGGTCTCCCAGCCCCAGTATTGCTGCTGCTCCAGCCAGGTCGCTCTCTGCCAGGGGCGGGGAGGCCTGGCCTGTGCCTTGGGGCATCATGGTCTCCACCCACCAGCTTCTGGGAGAACCCTGCCTGCAGCCGAAGCCTTTAAAAGCGTCCCCAGACACTGTCCCGTGTCCCCGGGGAGGCAGACTTGCCCGCAGTTGCGACTCACTCTGTCGTGGTGTGGAGGGTTGAGAATTTTAAATCAAGACTGACTTATTCAAAACTCTATCAGAGAAGGTAGTATTTGCCTTTTATTTATTCGTCACTAAAAGTTCAGGTGAAACCTCTTCACTGTTGCCCATGGTTTGCTCCAGCTACTGTGGTCAGAGGACACCAGGAAGGGTATCCAGTACTCGAGCGGCGCGCTCCTCAGCAGGCCCTGCCCTCGGCGGTCTCCTGCCCAGGGCTGAGCATAAACAGACCACAGATCCATGGTGACGTCCTTTCCCCTTGGACTGCTTGTGCTGGCCATTTAAAACTGTAGTTTTTATATGTAGTTCACTGTGGTAGTGTGGCGTCATCCCTGTCTTCCTTTGTAGCTCTTCTTTTTACCCTAGGTCACTTGGGCATGCAAATTGGCATGGAAAGCAAGGTATGGTCTATGGTTCTTAAACCTTCCTTGGGATAAACATTTTAAATTCTGCGTCAGCGTTCTCAGTTATCATCCCCGTCAAAGCTGACTGGGGGAAATTATAAGAAATTACAGTGTCTTGTTTGCTCAACTAATTTAATTATAATTTCTCCACTACAGCCTGTGGTTAAAAACCAGCTTGCAGAGCGTCTCCATGTAATGCATATTTGTTCTCTGGTTTCTGTCACCAAAGAGTGTCCAGTGGTCCCCCTCGTATGTTTTGGCAGAACTACCCGTTACCCTCTGGGGACCCGATATACTTCCTGGAAGACAGTTGTGCAAAAAATGATTGTGTGTGTTAGACCAAGTTCGTCCAAGTGGCTAAAGTTCTCATTTATTCCATGTAGAAATTGCATTTAGACACGATAAGCTAGCGTGCATATGTGTGCAGGGGCCGGGAATGCAAGTTGTCTAGGCAGAGGGAGTAAGCCAGGCCGTGTTCACCCAGAAGCGTCACCCGAATCTCTCTCCTGAAGTTCCTACTAGAGACGCTGTTTGATTTCAAGGGCTTTCAGCCTTGGGACCTTGAGTTGTATATTGCAGATGCTTTAGTCTTCGTCTGTCTGTCTCACACTCCACTTTTAGTTCTCCGTGTTCATCACTCTTTCAGCCAAATCACCCATCAGAGGGTCACCTCAGATGACTTTTGTGGATTTTTCTCAGCATGCCCTAGCTGTTTCAGAAGAACCCGAGAGCTCTCACACCGCCCTCCTGCTGGTGACATCGTCTCTAACAGGTGCCAGCCCTGGCCCTGGCCCTGGCTGTCTGTTGCCGCCTGAAGACATGCCTCCAGCTTAACTCAGTCAAGGACTGCTTTCCCACAAGATAATCTCCTTTTCCGGTCCCTGTGTATCCACTTAATAGGATCACAGGAAATAGTGATCTTGTGCTGCTTTTGTTTTGTTTTATTTTATGTGTTTACAGCAAAAAAAACTTCTACAGGAAATGACAGAGAGCAGACTGTGGCTTGTTGCTGGAGATGCCTAAGAGTTCTTTGAAGAACTCCTATTTTTAAATAAGTATTGGTTGATTGACACTCAGTGTGTGCCAAAATTCCTCAGCGATAAAGTTTCAGAGTCTTGGTCTTTATCCAGATAAAAGAGATTTGTGAGGCTTTGTATTCACTTTTGAAAGTGAGTGCTTGCTGTGTGGAGATGAGATTTAAAAGACTTGCCTCTCCTGCCCATGAGACATGAAAACACTGGTCTTTTCTCTGAGAGCAACTGGCTGTTCTGCGTTTCTGCTTCTTGGCTTCTCTGTCTGCTTACTGCCTTGGGTGCCCACTCCAGCACTCGTGGCCCTGGGCCTACCAAGGTGGTTCTTTGTTTCTGGTGTCTCAAGGCATTACACAGATCTGATTACTCGAAGTGTAGGAATAAGTGCCTCCTCTAAACGTCCTCTGAAGTCTTGCTCTCGCCTGCCTCGCCCACTGTGGCTAAGCATGCAGTCTTGATTGCGCGGTGCCGTCAGTGCTTCTGTGTCCTGAGTGGCAGGATCACTTCGATGCTGATAGTTGGGCTCTCTTCCGGGGGTTCGTTTTGGCAGCTGGGCTTCCCAGGTGGCGCTAGTTATAAAGAACCCGCCTGCCAGTGCAGGAGACTTAAGGGGCGCAAGTTTGATCCCTAGGTCGGGAAGATCCCTGGAGGAGGGCATGGCAGCCCACTCCAGTATGCTTGCCTGGAGAACCCCATGGACAGAGGAGCCTGGAGGGCTATGGTCGATAGGGTGTCAAAGAGTCAGAACGACTGAAGCTGCTTAGCATGCACGTGTGCACATCGGTGCAGGGAGATGGCACAGGTGAAACCGTCCAAAACGTCCATGTCCAGACTCTTTAGAAAACCTTACTGGCCTTCTGTTTGGGGACCACAAAGTTGGATGCTTTCGTGGCTTCACAATGTGGTGTTTCTTAATTTGTTTCCCTCCCTTTTTTCTGTGGCTTTGGTTTTCATTAAAGCAGGATCAATGGGCATTTGTTGTTCTGTCTTCAGCCTCCTCAAGAGCCTCCTGGCTCCTCTGAGTCAGTGCGTGTTGAATTCTAAGTGTCTTGAACTTGTGCTGTTTCCCAAAGAGCTGTTGATACGCACTGATACTTCATTTGATGGAAGTTATACTGCCTCCAAGGGCCCCTGTCTGGGGATGTGTCAGTTCTTCTGGCTTATGGACCCGGCAGCTTCTCCCTGTCTACCTGCCGGTTTTGTCCAGAATAGTCATCAGCAGCCAGAAATGTCTGGTGTAGAAACTTGACTCACACAAAGCGTTGCCACTGAATTTGACCCGAATTTTCTTTCTTGACCTCTAAATGAAACCATCTTTGGGAGCACGCTTGCTTTAAGGAAAATGTTAATGAGCCACATTTAAATCAAGACTATCACATAGTTCCTGGGATTTTTAATTGAACATCAAAAGGACTTTCCTGAACTGAACCAGACCAGAATAAAAGGGTGAGATGGGGCAGGAAGTGATCCCCAGCCTTGGAGGACCCCTCTCAAGCCTTCTAGATCCTGGTTTCCATTTGACTAAAGCCTTCAAGGGGCTCCCTGGTGGCTCAGCAGTAAGGAATCCACCTGCAGTGCAGGAGCCTCAGGAGGTGTGGGTTCCATCCCTGGTCGGGAAGGTCCCCTGGAGGAGGGCATGGCAACCTACTCCGGTATCCTTGCGTGGAGAATCCCATGGACAGAGGAGCCTGGTGGGCTACAGTCATGGGGTCGCCAAAATGTGCGGACACCACTGAAGCAAATTAGCGTGTACAACCCCTCAAGCTTTTCACAGTCTAGTCTTGTTATTGTCCCCAAGATAAGGAGTCGGCGTTGTGCCGAGGGCACCAGTCAGGTTCTTGATAATCTTTGAAATGGCTGCATGAAGTCATTCTCGAGAGACTGAACCTTGTGTGCAGGCTAGCTCCTCTTGTGGGTGACAGGGAGGGGATGCAACGCCTTGGAGCACGTCTCTGTGGGGATAACCAGGGTGGCTAGGTGCAGAGTACACGTCCTGTCTGCCCGCCTCGCCCTGGCCTAGGTCTTCACAGGCACCCCCCCATCTCCCCAGGAGGCAGGCAGGTTACACTGATGTCAGCTTCCAAGGTCAGAAAACCCTCGGTTTGGAGGTTATCATGAAGCTCTTGGACAATGCTCCACACCTCCATAGAGAGATAGTCCGTTGCTCACAATAACTGGGCGCTATTTTCTGTCCTAGTTAAAATGTGCCCAGTACTGGCCGCAGAAAGAAGAGAGAGAAATGATCTTTGAAGACACAAATTTGAAATTGACATTGATCTNTTGGAGGTTATCATGAAGCTCTTGGACAATGCTCCACACCTCCATAGAGAGATAGTCCGTTGCTCACAATAACTGGGCGCTATTTTCTGTCCTAGTTAAAATGTGCCCAGTACTGGCCGCAGAAAGAAGAGAGAGAAATGATCTTTGAAGACACAAATTTGAAATTGACATTGATCTCGGAAGACATTAAGTCCTATTACACAGTACGACAGCTGGAACTGGAAAACCTCATGGTGAGTACGACCCGCACCTGAGTGCTTGGGCCGGGCCCGTTGGTGACGTCCTTGAGGTGTTGTTTCAGTCGTGATTTACTTAGCACCAGTGGTTTTTTGAGCTCTAAGCAAGATGAGGTTTTCACACCATGGTGAGCAGCGCCTGCCTGCTTACCTGCCAGGTGACCAGCAGTGTCTGGGGGGCAGACAAGTCTTAGTACCTCCCTTTCCACAGAACTCTCTCTCAGCCCCAGCTAACACCAGTTCTTAGGGGAAAGGGTAGGTTCTTACCTCAGACCAGCTGCAGAGGGTCTAACGTTATAGCCTGGGAGTTAACACCAGCGGAGCACGTGGGCCTCTCATCCAGTCGCTAGTCTGCAGTGAGGGAAGAAAGGCCCAGTTTGTGGTGAGTGTAAAGTTTCTAGATGAAGTCTTGGGCTTCTGGCGGGGGTGGTGGGGAGTTTATAACACCAGGGGCTGGCTCTTGTTAAATGATGGCCTTGGACCACCTCTTGGCACTGCTGGAAGCGACCCTGCTGAGGACCTGTTCACGAGGAGGCTGCAGAGCTCGCCTGCGCCCCCCACCCCCACCGGAGACCCCCGCCGGTGACAGACCGCGGAGGGGAGCTCTAGGGGGCTCCCTTAGACGCAGGCCCCCAGCCTTGTGCAGTCCCACGGCCCACCTCCTCAAACTGTCAGCCCTGAGCCGAGAGCACCGTGTCTCCCACGTGTCAGTCTGCCTCCAGCCCCGGCTTTTGGAAGGCTTCCCACAGCGGTCCACGTGCGGTGTGAGCAGCGCAGGCCCAGAGCGCACCGTGAAGGGATCGCAGGCTCCGGTGGGGCCGAAGGAGCACGGACCCCCAGGGCCGAGGGCCGGCCAATGGGCAGGGTCTGCTCCGGCCTTGTCTTCAGTCGCAGCTTAACTTTCAACTTCTGCTCTGTAGTCGCCGTGACTCCTGGGGTGGGTTCAGACGAGGAGGTGGAGAGCTCGGCGCAGGTGCCTGGGAGCGGAGAAGAGGTGGAAACCAAGTGGCTCCCGGGGAAAGCAGCCGCCCGGGTCCAGGCCCCGCTCTGCTAAGCGCTGCGACCCCGGGCGCAGGGCACACGCGGTTCCTGCGCTGACCACGGAGGGGCTGAGACGGGCGGTTTTCAGGAGTAATCTTGGCGGAGGGTTGGAATGTGCCTGGAGGATTATGTGATAGACTTTTTTTTTTAATGCTTTTGAGCACTTGTGAGCCAGGCATTACGAATGACTTCTGGTAAACTCTCGAAAATTTCTTTCGCTCTTTGGAAGAGAATGGAATTCACCCCAGCAGAAGAGGCTGGCTCTGTCTAGGCGGCAGAGCAGAGAGGTTTGGGGGGATCTGTTTGCTCTAACAGAATGTGGTTTTCAAGACAACTCTGTTCTCAGCCATGTGGATCTGTTCCCGCGTGTGTCTGAAATGAATTCCTTGAGAAAGAGGTGGGCAGGCGTGAGGGAGGGCGTAAACAGAGATGACCCACACCTTTTCAAGAATTTAAAGAAGGAACTTGCTTTTGGCCTGTTTTCTTATTCCATTTTAAAAAAATCTTTTTAAGTGCTTTTCTTACCGACGCCCCCACACACACACACACACAAAAAAAAGACACGGCTCTCTTTTAAACCGTTAAATATGTAAGGAGGTCGTTTTCTGGGGAGGAAGGCGGGAGCTGTCCGCGTGGTTCTCGAAGTCACCCTGATGTGATCAGCAGGTTGGTCCCAGTTCAGCAGGGAGAGGCCAGCGTGTGCCACGGCTGGTGCAGGGTGACCCGGGTGTGTTTTCTGCGGGTGTCAGGGGCTTGCTGTTTGTTGTGGGTCCTTTCCCACGTTTCTGTCACTGTCTGGTCAGGGAGGGTGGTTACACCGGAGGTGTGAGCTCTGGGAGGGCAGGGCCGAGTCACTCCCTCGTGGCACCTGGCACCCAGGAGGCACATGGTGGACATTCGCCAAATGAGGGGAGAGGCGCTGTCAGCCACCAGCTCTCCAGCCCAGTGTTTCCCCATCAGCTGCTCTGTAGGCGACCTGCATGCCAGCATGGCCCTTCGCTCCACACTGCTGGTGGGCTTCCTGTCTCAGGCCTTACTTACCTTGTGACTGGCTCCCGTGACTGTGGACTCTTGGCTTGAGGGGTCTCCTCAGTGAGAACCATGGTTTGACTGTTGCCCCTGGCAGCCCGCTGTCCACCCTGGGAGTGGAGTCTCAGAGGAGCAGAGCTGGACTCAGCCCCAGAGGCCATCCTCACAGTTCCCCTGGGAGCTGATAGGGCCACGAGGAGAAACACTCGAGGGCAAGCATCAGGGTCCACCTTCAAGGGTCCCTGCAGCAGGCTGTGAACGCGGGCTCTGGAGTCAGGCAACTCAGATTGAAACTCCTGCCCCCTACCTAGTAGAGTGGTGCCTGCCAAGCCTCAGGCTTCTAATCTGGAACATGGGAGTAACTGGACTAGTGGGGTTGCACGCGAGAGCTCCGGGAGCCCAGGCACCCAGCGCGGGAGTGCGTAGACGCTCACTGTGGACCGGGCCAGCTGGTCTCATCGGCACCCCCTCCTTGCTGAAGGGATTGAGCCACACGTGCAGCCTCCAGGCTTTGGGGACCGAGTCAGTAACCTTTTTCTGTAAAATGACAGTCCTCTGAGACGTCCAGATCGTCTTGTAAAGCCCCGAGTTCCCCAGAGCTGGTGCCCCTCACGTGGTGGTTACATTTCCACTCTTTCATGTGAAACCCTGAGGCGCTGATGACAAGGCTGCTGTGGGCGGTGGTGCAGCATCACTTTGACTTAGAGAAGTCAGTTGTGACCTTGAAGACAGCAGAAGGGAGAAGGGCGTCGAGATGAGGGCTCCTGGGGGCGAAAGTGTTGCAGCTGAAGCAGGAGCAGCCTGGGGCCTGCCCGGGGCTCGGGTCTTGTCCACTGAGTCTGTGCTCCCGAGGAAGGAATCTGGGAACGAAGTCTCCTCGTGGAGGCTGCTGCTGCTGCTAAGTTGCTTCGGTCGTGTCCGACTCTGTGCGACCCCACCCACCAGGCTCCCCCGTCCCTGGGATTTTCCAGGCAAGAACACTGAAGTGGGTTGCCATTTCTTTCTCCAATATGTGAAAAGTGAAAGTGAAGTCGCTTAGTCGTGTCCAACTCTTAGCGACCTCATGGACTGCAGCCTACCAGGCTCCTCCATCCATGAGATTTTCCAGGCAAGAGTACTGGAATGGGTTGCCATTGCCTTCTCCGCCTCGTGGCGGCAGGCGAGTCGAAAGGCACTTCGCACTTACTTGAAGTCAGTGGTTTTCAGACAGGTGATTCTTTGAGAGTCGTCACATGTGTGTTTCTCTTTCAGTCTCGAGAAACCCGAGAGATCTTACNATGGGTTGCCATTGCCTTCTCCGCCTCGTGGCGGCAGGCGAGTCGAAAGGCACTTCGCGCTTACTTGAAGTCAGTGGTTTTCAGACAGGTGATTCTTTGAGAGTCGTCACATGTGTGTTTCTCTTTCAGTCTCGAGAAACCCGAGAGATCTTACATTTCCACTACACCACGTGGCCTGACTTCGGAGTCCCCGAATCGCCGGCCTCGTTTCTGAACTTTCTCTTCAAAGTCCGCGAGTCAGGCTCGCTCAGCCGTGAGCACGGCCCCATCGTGGTTCACTGCAGCGCCGGCATCGGCAGGTCGGGCACCTTCTGTCTGGCTGACACCTGCCTCTTGCTGGTAAGACAGCGCTCAAGACCGCAGGAGCCAGAGGGAGCATGCAGTGACCGCCAGGCTGGCCTGGCCACGGTGCTCTCCTACGGTCTGCAGTCAGCCTGCTTTGATCTTGGCTTTCCAGCAGCTTCTTCCCATCAAGGGAGCTTTACCCTAAACAGCTTCATTTGGAGGAGTGCTCTTAAAGCCAGAGAATCCTCTTCCCTCACACTCTTCCCTCTCACACTCCCCTAGGACATGTACAGTCATGTTGTACCTGACACCCCGACCTCACTCAGCTGTGTCTCCTCTCTGGCTTTCAGATGGACAAAAGGAAAGACCCTTCTTCTGTTGATATCAAGAAAGTTCTGTTAGAAATGCGGAAATTTCGGATGGGGCTGATCCAGACAGCAGACCAGCTCCGCTTCTCCTACCTGGCTGTGATCGAGGGCGCCAAGTTCATCATGGGAGACTCTTCGGTGCAGGTCAGCATTCCTTTTGCTTTAATCAGAGTGTGTTGGTTTTAAACTTTAGCCTCCTAAAGAAGGAGGCTGTTCACTGTCAAAGCTGAAATAATGTCACGAGTCAGGGGAAAGAGCTAGACTTCATGTTTAAGTCTGTTTAGCTAGAAAGTTGTGGAGATTGTCATCATGTTCCAATTTCTTTGACGTGCTCACACAGAGAGCATTAATAGGGAAGTTAGACCTTATTTTCCAAAGATCTCACCTTCCAAGGACATGGCTGGAGACCCGAGAAGCTGAAAGGCCCCTCACCTAGCCCTCACCTCTCCTCACTTGAAAGGGAGCAGATTTCCTGACAAATCACCAACTGTGAAATCTTCCTCTTGCTGCTTTTTCAAGGAGCAATGGAAAGAACTCTCCCACGAGGATCTGGAGCCCCCACCTGAGCACGTCCCCCCGCCTCCCCGGCCCCCCAAGCGAGTCCTGGAGCCACACAACGGGCAGTGCAAGGGACTCTTCCCCAGCCATCAGCGGGTAAAGGACGGCACTGAGGAGGGGGAGAAGGAAGACGGCCCCATCAAGGAAGCAGCCAGAGCCCCGTTAAACGCCCCCTGCAGCCTGGAAAGGTAAAGTAAGACGCTCCTGGGCAGCCTTCTCTTGGCAACTGGTACTTCTGTGTCCTTTGGGAGACGGGGCCCCTCCCTGGACTAGCCCTGCACCTCCGCTGGTTGGCGGAGCCCCTGAACTGAGCTCAGGTTGGCCCGGGAGAGGGACTGACTGTAGTGGGGGTCTAGCGCCATCTGGTGGTGCCTGTTGGAACCGGGGCTCCAGCGCAACAGTCAGGTCTTCCAGCTCAGTGTTGACGGTGACAGAAAATAGGAGCCAGCTTCGGGCAGGTCCTGAAACCAATATCCAGGCTTGACCACGTACCTCCATCCCCCAGAACTTAACCTTTTTAAGTAGCTTTGATTGTCGTTTTGCTTCCTTACAGTTTGACAAAGATTACTGAGCACCTGCTCATGCCTGTGAGAAATGAGATAATTAGAGCAGGGCCCCTGATCTGTGTTTTGGACCATCTTGTTGGGAAGGGAACAGCAGGCTGTGGTGGGGGCCCCATGGACGGGGCTGTGATGGAAGCGCACGCTGAGGTGGTCAGCCTTAGAGAAGAGCCACTCAGCCTTTCCTGGGAGGTCAGAGAGGGCTTCCTGCAGGTGGTGGCGTGCCGGAGCTTGAAGGGTGGACAGGGGTCAGCCTGAGCCTGTGGAAGCAGTGCCCTCAGGGCCTGCTGTTTCAGAGGGCAGCTTAAGATTAGCGCCCACTCTGACCTCACATTTGTCTGCACCTTGAGATTCAGCCTGCAGCAGGTCTCGGCAGGCGTGTGGAGTGCAGAGGTGTGTAGGCAGAGGTGTTCATGGTGGCATCACCTGTAGTGGTGGAAAACTAGAGGTGGGTTGATTGTGTATCCAGGGAGTGTATCAGGAGGGCCCTCTCCCTGTGCTCAATGCCCTGCAGCTGTTGAAGGGCGGGATCGGGGTGTATTCTTCTGGCCGGGCTTGGGAACGTCACGCAGGAGCAAGCAGGTTGCATGCGGTGGGTGCCCCACCAGGCGCCCCGACTAAGCTCACCATCCAGATCTTCCCTGGTTGCTTTGCCAGATGCTGGCTTCCAGGCCTGAGTCCCGGCCATGAGCCCCTCCCAGGGCCTTTGTGCACCTCTCGTTCTGGGCCTCTAGAGACACTTGTCCGGGGAGCCTCCCAGAGCGGATCCCGAGTGCGGAGGCTGTGCCCGGCTTCCGGGGCCTCGCCGTGCTCCTCCCGAGGGCTCGTCGCGGGCCACGGGCGAGAGATGGGGCCGGCCCACGGCTTGTGCCACGTCGGGGTCACACGTCCTGCTTCATTCATGAAGACCGTGGAGCACGGTGCCCTCCACATTCCATGGGTGACAGTGAAGAGCAGGGAAGCATGGGTCTGGGCGCTGAAAGCCAGAGGGGCCAGGAGACCATGGAGCAGGCTGAGCTCCTGAGCATCTGCACCGGGGGGAGCCCGCACGCACCCAGGCCACCCCTGGACCCCTGCCCTGGCCCTGCAGTCAGGTCCTGGCAAGGAGGTGGTGACAGGCAGGCTTCTGGCCAGTGTCTGCGTTGTCAGGCCATTTCCAGGGGGCTCCCTTCCCTTGATAGTAGTTCCTCCCGTGATAATAGTGTCCTTGCCGTTGTCTTCCTGGGTGAGTAACCCTTCTCTGCCCCCTCACTCCTCAGCGTGAATCAGGACACTGAAGTCAGAAGGCGGGTCGTGGGCGCAGACCCTGCGCAGGGGGAGCCGTCGCCACCTGCAGAGGAGCGAGACCAGCCGCTGAGCCCCTGGAAGCCCTTCCTGGTCAACGTGTGCGTGGCCACGGTCCTCACGGCCGGCGCGTACCTCTGCTATAGGGTCTGTTTCCACTGACGGACGTGCTGGCCGGACCGCCTGCAGAAAGCCTGGCCTTCGCCCGGCGGCGGTGCTCAGTGCCGGGGAGGCCCTGAGCCCGACCCGGAAGAAGCAGGCCAGAGGTTTTCAGAGTCTAGAACTGTGAAGGGCTAACGAGAGAGGACTGGGGACTGATGCACTGGGGGCTGGAGGTGCTGTGGTCCCAGGAGTAGAAGAGTCTAATCTCAGGGCCTTAACCTATTCAGGAGTAAGCAGAGGAAATGCCAAATACGTCTCTCTCTTTTCCTTTTTTTGTTCATTTGTTTTTGGAAAAAAAAAAAAGAATTACAACACATTGTTGTTTTTAACCTTTATAAAAAGCAGCTTTTTGTTATTTCTGGGGTGGGAGGGAGAAAAGACCAGGCACTTATGAAACTGCCTTGTGCCCTTAGGTGGCCTCACCAGATAGTTTTTATTTGATTTCCCAGGGAAAGACTCCCACACGTGNAAAAAAAAAAAAGAATTACAACACATTGTTGTTTTTAACCTTTATAAAAAGCAGCTTTTTGTTATTTCTGGGGTGGGAGGGAGAAAAGACCAGGCACTTATGAAACTGCCTTGTGCCCTTAGGTGGCCTCACCAGATAGTTTTTATTTGATTTCCCAGGGAAAGACTCCCACACGTGTACGAATGTAAACTCCCTTGGAGAAGAGGGTTGAGAGTCGGACCCCGTGTGGCTTGGGCACGGCCCCTGCTGCGGGCTTCCCCACTGGGAGAAGGAAAGCAGTGAAGGCCGTCTCTAGAAATCAGAACCTGGCCTCTGCTTCTGCTCAGGGTGTCCCGCCTCCATTTCCCCACACAGCCCTCCCCTCGCGGCTCCCCACGCAGGGTCCCCCAGGGCCAGAGGTCACCACAGAGCGGCTGCTGGCCCTCCACCCAGGCCTCGAGACCCAGATGGAGCAGAGTCTGCTCAGCTCAGAATAGGAATGCCGTCTCGGCAGAAGTCCCCCCCCGTTGGAAGGTGTCACTGTTCAAGTTAAGGAAAAGATCAAGGAGGAGCCTCAAACCTCCGGTCACGGAAATCACCTCCCAAGGCGATTCGTTCTTTATTGGTTTTTCACATTTTACCTCTTTTCTAAGCAACCATCTTTGCATCCAGTGGTTTAGCAGCATGCAAACAGTTTTTCGTTTGGAGGTGATTTTTGGGAAAACAGAGCTCCTGTGAAAAAATAAACTCTTCGTGGGAGGCAGGGGCAGCCAGGGTGTGCGTGCATCTGCAGCTTTGCAGCACCGGGCTCATCCTCCTGGCAGGTAGGACGCAGCCACCCATGAGCCGCGGGTCTGCACTGAAGCGGCCCTCCTAGGCGCTTGGCCTCAGCTCCACCATCTCCCCTTCCCCTCCCCTGCTTGGAGGACCAGACCCACAGCTCAGTTGTGAGGAGGGCACAGGAGGGCACTGTGTCCGTGGCACGGGGCAGGGCAGCCTGGGTGGGCGGCAGAGCGAGCCTCACATGGGGGCCGCAGCAGGCGGTGCACTGAGTCCTTCCCACCGCCCTTCTGGGAGACTGCCCGTAGTGAGCCCCTCTCCACTCCATATTTATTATCACACCGTTTCCCCCAAAGGCATCCACAGTGCACTGGCATCTTCTTAAACCAATAACATGTTCAAGGTTTTTGATGTCAGACTTGCACCAAGGGCTTTATCCAGAAGTACAGCAGTAAACCCTCAGGTCAGGCTGGGAACGGAGGACTTTGCCGCAAGCCCCCGCGTAGACCAGTACCCGGTAGGAGGATGGCTGGGAGCTGTCATCATGTTGCAGTGCTGCGGCACGCTCGAGGAGTCTGCGTGTGTTCACGCAGGGGATAATGTATCATGGACACTTGGCTATTTAAGACATGGCATGAGGTGCCTTTGTCCCAGTCCCTCATCTCCCCAGTTATCTGCTCAACCTTGATCTCAGCCGCCACCCCCCCTGTGTGTATTAAGATGCATGTCCTGTCTTCCTGTGTCCCCATCAGATACGACGTGCTTGGAATACTTAGCGCTCTGCTGACTAGCGTGCCCCGTGTACAAGTCCAGTTTCCCTTTGCACAGTCTGATTGTTACGTGGCTGTGGTTCCTAAGACTGTTGCTGAAATAGTCGCCATTCAGCAGTGGAATGACGTTTTCCAGTACCAGATGGTTGCCTAATTCCTGGCACGACACTCTGGTGACTTCCTAGTGAGGCCCAGCCTGTCCTGCTCCAGCTGGGTCCAGTGCAGCTCAGACATTCCAAGGGTGCGGGGAGCCATAGTTGCACCTGCACTCTGGACGC
>SJYA01001871.1:25322-41551 GCA_006410615.1 Neotragus moschatus
ACAAATCTGTGACCTTGAGCAGAGATTAGACAGGGCCCAGGGCCGGAGAAGGGCGGCCTCCTGGTGTCCAAGGAGAGAGGACTCGGGGTGCCTGGGGAGACTCCAGGGGGCGCCCTGCCCCAGGACCACCCTCCGCTGCCGCCACGTCCATGGCAGAAGCCACTTCACAGAAAGTCACGCTGGAAAGGGCCCTGGGGAATGGGGCGGGGGTGAGGGTGGCTGCTTCCTTCAGGATATTTGAGAAAACCACCACTGCCTTCCATGTGTCTCAGGCAGAGTGAAACACCAGTAAAAAGTTATTTTTATTGAAATTTCAGAAAACAACATATCGGCAAGGCAATAAATACTGAATTAAACCAAAAGGCACAAGATATGTACATGAAATGTAAATGAGCACGTTTCGATTGCAGAGCTTTCCTACTCCACTGTGGATTCCACATCCAGAGCCCAAGGTGCCTCTGTATTAACCTAGAAACATCCCAGGACACTCTGGGGTTTTCCTAAGACTTAAATAGGAAACTAATTTTCTTCCTTTAAACGTGATGTTCAGTGAACTCTTTCTTCAGACCAGCGCGTGGCCTCTGAAGCAGCTTATTTAATGAGCCCTCAGTGGACTTGCTTCAGAATTCCATTTTGATTTGTGCTTCCTTGTGCTCAGTCGTGAGACTTGTGACCCCGTGGACGGCAGCCCGCCAGGCTCCTCTGTCCATGGAATTCTGCAGGCAAGAACGCTGGAGTGGGGTTGCCATTTCCTCCTCCTGGGCATGTTCCTGACCCAGGGATCGAACCCCGAGTCTCCTGCAGTGCAGGCAGATTGATGACCGTCGAGGAAGAAGCCCCTCTGTTCTGACTGGTGAAAGTCAAAGCAGAGGACACTCAGCTTCTCGGCTGAGGCCCCGTCCTTGTCTCTTCGTGTCATGCAGCCACAGTGAGATCAAGGTCTGTGGTTGGCAGGCCACCGCCCGGCTCCATGGGCATCTGGGCTGCATGTCGGGCTGAAGCGAACAGTGGACACCCTGGCTGGGCCCTCCCGCGCGCCCCCTGACCCGCACCGCTTCCTTAGCAGGGTCAGCTGGTCTGCTCGCCGCCTCAGTCCCAGCCTTGAGAGATCCAGATGGTGCCAAGCCAGCTGCCCTGCTGACTCCCAGCCTCGGCCTCCCCATAGCAGGACCAGCCAGCATTGACCCGGCTCTGCAACCTGCAGAAAGTCAGGCAGATGCTCAAAGCCAAAGGCAGACCGGAGTGCAGCCCTCGAAAGTGCCGTGCTTGCTCTGCCCCGGGACGGAAGTCCCACGTACGCCCCGGGGCTTCATAACTGGCCTGGATGTTCAGGGAGCAGCTCGGCCAGTTGATGCTTCTCGGGGAGCACTCAGCCTGCCCCCTACCGCACCCTCCCAAAACCCTCCCTGTGTTGGGGCCAGGCTGCAGCACAGACAAGGACGCTGGATGTGAGCCCACCAGCCGAGGCTTCTTAAAAGATTGTGATTTCAACATCTGCCTCCTGGCTGAAGGCTGCATCTCTCTGTTCTGAGCAGAGTCTGTCCATCTTCTCAAAAGCCAAGCGGCCTTTCTCCCCTGAAATATCAAGGTTGTCTGTCAGTGGACTGCCCCACGCCCCCCCCCCCGCCCCCCGCCACTGCCTTGCTCTCGTCTACTCTGGTGGGCCACGGTGGCCTCAGTGCTTCCAGACGCCCGGGCCTCTGGGGCCACTGGACCCTGTGACCGGCCCGTGTCCAGCACGGTCTGCCGAACCTTAGTCCCACCTTACATCTGGCCTTCATCCCCATGGATCATAAACGGGGCAGGTTGAGAGATTAACAGAGCGCCTCTTGCCACCTCAACCATAAAGGAAACCTGCCCCGGCCCAGCGCGGTGAAGCGGGTCGCTGACNGCCCGGGCCTCTGGGGCCACTGGACCCTGTGACCGGCCCGTGTCCAGCACGGTCTGCCGAACCTTAGTCCCACCTTACATCTGGCCTTCATCCCCATGGATCATAAACGGGGCAGGTTGAGAGATTAACAGAGCGCCTCTTGCCACCTCAACCATAAAGGAAACCTGCCCCGGCCCAGCACGGTGAAGCGGGTCGCTGACCGTGGCCTCCCCAGCACAACCTCTCCATGGACCCCGGCACCCCCCAGCCCCTGCCCACGCTTGGGAGCACGGGACGCTGGACCTCACCAAATGACAGCGTGGTTTCCCGGGCAGCCACACGCACGGCTTCCACGTCAGACTGGCACAGGCTGGCGATCTGATCTATGCTTTCCACGCCCTGTTCGAGGTTGAGGGAAAGCAGGCCCCTCAGGGGACATTTTAAGGAACAGGTGTGTGCTTTCATAAACCCCTGCACGACCAGCCCTAGCATAGTCTCTGCGACCTCAGCCCCTTCCTTCTCTGAAGGCGTCCATGCTTCTTACGAGGCCTCAGTTTCACTGAAGTGCCATTGGCAAACCACCTTTTCCACCGTGACACCTTCTGAAAGGCCCATGTTGGAATAAGACCTGCTTGCTTCTGGACCTTTCTACCTCCTCTGCCTTACCCAACCCCACTCTCCAGGTCAGACCAGGAGAGGAGTGACCAGTGTCCTGGTCCAGGCACGGCTGTCCACCCGCTGACCTCCAGCCCCAAGGACCGGAGTGCAGGCTAACCTCCTCTAGTGGGCACCTGGCCACTCCCTGGTTATTTGCTTATAACCAGATGGACCTCATAGAATTTCCTGTTGGTTCCTTCCAGAAAGAATTTAGTCTGTATTGGACCATTTTTTTATCTAGCAAAATGACAATGAGTTTTTTAAAATAAGAGTTACAAACGCAAATAGGAGTAAAACCAGGACCCCTCGTATCTGCATCTTTACACAAATGAGCGTAAAGGAGTGTGTTGGCTCAAGAGTCTCAAAAGCATTTAGGGGCTTCCCTGGCGGTTCACTGGATAAGAATCCACCTGTCAAAGCAGAGGGCACAGGTTCAATGCCTGGTCCTGGAGGATCCCACGTGCTGCAGAGCAGCTCACCCCGTGGGCCACAGCCACTGAGCCAGCATGCTTGACAGCTGAAGCCCGTGTGCCTAGAGCCCTCGCTCCATGAGAAGACAAGCCCCCACGAGAAGCCCACACTCTGCAAAAAGAGGAGCCCGCGCTCGTCGCAACAAGAGAAAGCCCAGGCACAGCCACAAAGACCCAGGGCAACCAAACAGATGTTATTTTTTTTAATTTATATTTTCTGGCCCTGGGATAACACTGAGCACTAAGTCTAGCGTAAGGAAGTAATTCAGAACTCCATATAAATTTTAGAGAGGGATAACTTTGGGGGAATTCCCTGGTGGATCAGTGGTCAGGGCTCCTCACTTCCACTTCAGGGGGCACTGGTTCGAACCCTGGTTTGGGAAACTAAATTCCCACGTGCCTCAAGGTGTGGCCAAAAAGACTTGCATTTCTGCATTTTACACTTTTTTCTGTTTACTTTTGGCTGTGTTGGGTCTTCGATTGCTGCACAGGCTTTTCTCCACTTGTGAAGAGCCGGGGCCGCTCTGGCTGTGGTGCCGGGCCTCTCGCTGCAGTGACTGGTTGCAGAGTCTGCGCTCTGGAGCACGTGGGTGTCAGCAGACGTGGCACGTGGGCTCGCCACAGAATTGCTTGCTCCGAGGTATGTGGGATCTTCCCGGACCAGGGATCGAACCCCATGTCTCCTGCATTAGCAGGTGGATTCTTTGCCCCTGAGCCACCAGAGAAGCTCTACACTGTTTTTCTACAATGAGCTTATCATGCTTTTAGAAAATCTTAAATCGAGGCTAATTATTAAACCATATAATCCAAGAGCACAGAAATGAGCCTCTTGGGGCCACCTGCTTGCTCACAGAGCCCAAGCAGACGCGCCCCAGGCCACTGCTGCGGGGCCTCCGCCCACGGAGCTGCTGGCGGAGCTGCGGCCGTTTCTGTACAGCCACCTCTTTCCGGTGCTTTTCCACTGCAATGATTTTTTTTTTTTGGTCCCAGTGGAATCACTTCGAAATGCACTAACTTCAGGGTTAATCACGACCAGGCTTCTCTCCATCGCCAGCAAGGGCAGGTTAGACTCACCCGGAGATGTCTGAGCGCCATGCAGGCAGCTTGCTGGAGTTTTGCATCATTTTCCGTCAGGGCGTCGGTGTAGAACAGCAAGGCCTAGGAAACAAGGTGGCTGTGAAGGGGGGGCTGGTGGGAGCATAACCCATGGTACTACCTGCCGCCCGCCTTCCAGTATGCTCACAGCCTGCGCACGCCGCACGGAGCTGGAGGCTCGGGTACTCAGTTCGTCTGCAAGCACTGGTCTCAGGACTTCCCTGGGGGTCCAGTGGCTACCACTCCACTCCCAATGCGGGGGAGCCTGGGTTCCATCCCCCGTCAGGGAACTGGATGCCACATGCCACAGCTAAGACCCAGTGCAGCCAAATATATATATTTTTGAAAACTCATCTAATGTTTACCAAATGCATTCTAAAACTACCATCTAGGTAAAACGCTACATCAGAGAGACCTGCTGTCCACGGGGGACAGCAGAAGAACTGAACACAGAGGGAGCTTGAGTGAGGCCGCTGGCAGGAAAAGCATCTCTTCTTTACCCTTTCCGGTCACAGCTTG
Organism: Neotragus moschatus; assembly: GCA_006410615.1. Classification (NCBI taxonomy): domain Eukaryota; kingdom Metazoa; phylum Chordata; class Mammalia; order Artiodactyla; family Bovidae; genus Neotragus; species Neotragus moschatus. The sequence goes on from SJYA01001871.1 coordinate 29,934, forward strand.
ACCCCGCCCCATCGGTCACGTGACTGTGGCCAAGTCCGTCCAGCTGGAAAATAAAGCTGGTGCTTCCTTTGCAATATTGCTTTAGGGGCTCATAGGAAGCAGGCGGGGGCAGGGGGGCATGGGGGATGTGCCTGGCACTTGGGTGCACCCGAGACTATGGTAAGTATTGCCCAGCATTGCCCTTCTCCGACCCCAGTGGGCTGGTCCCCTAAATCTATAATAGTCCCAGGACCAGGAAAAGGTGGCGGGGTCCCGTCTCTTGGTTTTTCAAGTGAACCAAATGAGCCAGCCAGCCACACTTGCTGGCCGAAAGTAAATGAGGGTGACTGTCAGAATTCTGTAAAAGGAACATTGTACGTGCAGGTGACGTCTCAGCGACCGACTAGATAACGTGGCTGTAGAAACACTGAGCTGAATGAGCTGGTACGCATGGGGCATGCGGTCATGACAGCTTAGCAACCTGGCCCCGCCCCCTGGGCTGGGGTTGCCCGTGGTGAGGATGGCCACTCGAGAGACCGTAGTCATGTCGGGAGCATCTTGCGAGTGCAGCACCCCCATCAGTCCCCTTTGTTTCTCCAAGACGAAGCCCGCCTACCCCTGGCTCACATGCCCACAGAGGCCGCTGCCTGCCACATGCACCTTTTCCCGAAAGCTCTTGTTTCTGGCCGCGCCGGCCAGGCAGGCGCTGGCTGCTCTGCACGCCCGGGGGGGTCCATCCAGCTGGAGCAGCGCCCAGGCCCTCAGCGTCTGTGGCAGGGGCTGGAGCTGGCCCAGCCGCTTCCCCTGCAGCTTCCTGACTGTCCTGGCCTGGGCCCTGCACTGCAGCTCCTCTGCGAGCGTTACTGGAAGAGACAGAAGCGGGCGGCTGGGGTGCCCTCTGACTGCAGCCGGTCCGGGTAGCTGCAGGCTGAACATCAGCTATGGAGGAGCAAATCCCAGGACGCATCCGTGTGTGTTCACCGAGGCCCTCCCCAAACCGGTCCCGCAGGGGCCTCCTGGAATCTCCAGGAAGGTGTTCTACCTAGGGGTCAAATACCCTGAAGATGAATCAACACCAGCCCCTACTTCAGGGACTCGGGCCAGCCCAGCGCACCCTCCTGTCCCCTTCTGACCTCTGCTCTTTCCTTCGTACAGCCTCCTGCCCTTGGAGCTCATTTGTACGTGGGCTGAACAGGGAATGTAATTAAATCAGGTTCTCAAAAGAACAGCTGGAGGGGAAAGGCATTCTGAAAAATTGGCTTCGCAGAGCCGAGACAGAGGGCTCCGCGATGGGCCATCCCCCATCGCTACCATGTTGCCTGTGGGGCGCCAGCCCGCCGCCACAGCCCCTACCTTCTTTGGTGAGCTGGGCAAAGTGCTTCTCCAGGTCGGAGACGCTCTGCCTCTGAAGGTAGCTGTGAAACTGGAACCAGGTGATGGTCTGTTCCTCGGGGAGCCCGGCTCTAGGCAGCAGCCCGCCACAGCTGACCACCTGCTCCAGGAGCCTGCGGCAGGCTGGTGACACAGAGAGGGCGAGGGGGAAGGCGGGGGTCTCGACCCCTGGGCGACGCCCCAGGAGCCTGGCCGGGTCAGTCTGGAGGCTCCGTGATGGCCCGTGGATGGGATCTCTGGGGCAACCCCCATTCCCACAAGGGACACATTCCAGCTGAGGCCCCTCGTCTGAATCCCAGAGGCAGGGCAGGTGGTTAGAACTGCTTAAGGTCCAGAGCTGCTGCCTGGAGTAGGCCTGCCACCCTTCAGTGGTCTACAGCTCTACATTCCGGGAAGAGTCCAGCCAAGACTCAGGATGCTGCTGTCGAGCAGATCTGGTCCTGCCTACCTTCCCCGGGGGCCCTCCTCTAAGGTTCTGGTGGAAGCTGTGCAATCAACCGGTCCCCAGAAGCTGCACCAGCCCACGGACACAGGCTGCTCCCGGGGGTCACTGGCTCCGCCCTCCTCTCCCCGGGAAGAGGAGGTGCTTTGTGGTCAAGTGAGCAACACCCCACTTCGATGCCGTGCGGGCATCTGCAGCGGAGGGGGCACGGAAGGGGCAGAAGGGAGGCCTGCGGTGCCGATGCTCCAGGCCCTGGGGGCTCCACACAGCATTTCCCGGGGGGCATGGGGAGCGGTGGGGAGGCGCTACCTATCTCTAGCTGTCCTGGGTATTTCCCCCTGACTCTGTGCAGGAACGTCTTCTTAAGCTGGTCCAGCAGCGCCGTCCCTGGGCAGGACAGGGTGGCACCGGGCCCCGTGCAGCCCCTCCAGAGCTTCAGGCAGCCCCTCCTCCGCGTGGCCTGTGGGAGGACTGAAAGGCCGGGCTCAGAAAGTCACCCAGCGTGGGGGCAAGAGTGAGCAACGAGAGGCCCGAGGGGGTCCCTGCCCCTGGGACCCAAGGGCTTGGGGAGGGGGTCACGGCCTGGCCCCACGTGTAGGCGTCACCTGCAGAGACAAGCAGCTTCATCCGGTAACTGCCCACTGGCCCCACGACACCCCCGGGACTGTGCTGCTCCCAGTCTCCCCTGACAGACAAGGGCAGGTCCCACGGGGGTGGGGTCCCAGCCCCTGTTGGACAGCAAGCCGTGTGTGCCTTGAACGTGTGCTGGGGATTCCTTCACTGACACCTACCCGGGGGCCTCCCCATTATACAGATGGGGAAGCTGAGGCTCAGAGCAGTGACATGTTTGTCCAGGGTCACCCGGCTGACCGAAGCTAGCTGGCCTCCCTTCCCACCCCCATGGTGTGGGTCTGGTCCCAGCCCAGCCACTCCTCCACTCACGTCCCTTGGGTGCCATTGACTGTAGAGTGTCGGGAAGGGAGAGGAGTCCCCCACCCCGCCACGGGCTTTCATCCTCATCACTTCCTGCCATTCACACGGCCGGGCAGCAACAACTTACTCTCCTCAATGGACATCGCTTTGCTGACCTTCTCAAAGTCAAGCACGGAAAGTGTCTCTAGAACCTGCTTCTGCTGCGCAGCTTCTTCCAGAAGGCATTCCTGGACCATCCTCGACAGGTTAGGGGAGCCCAGTTTCTGGGAAGCAGCCCACGGTGCACCAGGTTAGCCAAAAACATGCCCTCTGAGGTCAGCTACCATCCCTGTGACCCCCACATGCCCCTTCCCCATCTGCCCCTTCCCCATCCCTCCTATCCCCACGGCAGCGCCCTGTCATCTGGGGATTCCTCCTCGCCAGAGCAGCTGAGAGGACAGGATGCAGGCTGGAGCTGCCAGGAGCCTGCCAGAACGTGAAGCCAACCAGCACAGGCAAGCAGAGCCGAGAGAGAGTGAGACCAAATCGTGATGTGGTTTGCAACCCTGGACCCAGCTGGACCTGAAGCCCACGTCTGGGCCTTTCAAGTCTGTGAACCAAATCATTTCCTTCTGAACCAGTTTGGATTGGAGCTCCAGCATCTGCCACCTAGAGTCACCACCACTGCCTTCAGTTCATGACCTGGGCTGCCTGAGGACCACAGGACTATTTGCCCCTCCCACCTTGAATCTTCCACACCCCTTCCCGCCCCCCAGGTCCTTGCCCACCTGCAGCAGCGCTTTGCAGACCTGGAGGTGAACCGTGAGCAGCACGTCTAGCTCTGGGGTGCCAGCCGTGAGCTCTCTGGACGATGCTCTCAGCGATGGTGGTGGAGGTGGACTTTTGTCCTTTCTGAGTGGAAGTGAGAACTGGGTGACTGGTCCGTTAGCATTCAGCTGCCCCCAAGGACAGAGGAAACCCTCCCTCCCTGGAGAGCTCTGATCAGGGGGGCCGACTCCAGGTCCCAGGGAGATGAAGTTAAACTGGGGAGAAAACTAAGAAACAGACGCGGCAAATGGGAGCAACAACTCACACAGAGCAGGGGCTGGGAAGGCCCCCCGTCCGCCCACTTCCCAGGGTGTGCAACTGGCAGCAGAAGCATCGGGTTCAAACGAATCCCTAGCTCTGGGACTCTGGATAAGTCTGCCTCCCGGAGCCTCAGTTTACTCGTCCGGAAAGTGGGGGCAGGAACCCCAAGCTTGGGCCACGGGGGGTTGAGTAAGACACCAGCACACCCGGCACCATGTCTGCTCATGATGGGCTGAGCCCGAGCCCCGAGGGGGTGGACATGGCATCGCCTCCCCGTGGGGTCCCGGGAGGTGGGGAGAAATGTAACCTGTCCGTGTACTTCTGCGCTGCTGAGCACCCGGCGTGCTCATGGGGGGAGCTGCGAGCTTTCTCCAGAGAGGTCTGGGCTCTACTGCGTGTGCTGGCGCCATTTTGTAAGATTTAAAAAGAAAGCCCACTGCTCAGAGCGAGAGCTCGAGGCCAGCTGAGGTGTCCCTGTCTGCTCCACTGGTCACATGCCAGCAGGGCCAGGACCATAATAAAGGAAACAGACGCAGAGTGGGTGCCGTGGGAGACACCGACGGGGTGAGGGGCCGGCAGGCCGCTGGGCCCGAGGCTGGACTCCGGGTCAGCGCTGGGAGGGGCGCACTCACCGCAGGCCCTCGGAGCCCCCAAACACGGCCAGCTCGTGGGGGGCGATGTGGGCGTTGAGGAAGGAAAAGCTCTCGAGGATGCACTCCATCAGGCTCTCAGCGGACGCGTGCTCCCGGCGAGCTCCGCGGGGCTGCGGGCGGGCGGACGGCTGACGGCCAGGCCTCAGGGGCGCCCGGGCCGGGGGGCACGTTCCCAGGGCCCTCCCCAAGGGGCCCTGCCGCCCGGGGTGTGGGGCCTGAGGCGGACCGTTAACGTTTCCAAGAAAAAACAGAAACCTCGACTTTGTGGGGAGCCAAGCAGTTTTCAGCTATCGACAACTAATTGTAAATTATTTTGTAAACATGGCGTGGATCGGGCCTGACAACCCAGGCCAAAGGCCGCCAGGTGAGCCTCTGAATTCCAGGTGTCTCCCTCCCAGGGAAGCGTGGAAGGGGAGGGGTTTGGAGGCAGCCCCTGCCTGCGGGACGGGAAGGGTCAAGTTATCAAAGCCTCCCAGGGGCCGCTCCTCTGTGGCTGAGTCCCACAGAGTACATGGGGCTGACTCAGACCCCACGAGTCAGAACTGGGCTCCTGAACGTTGATCCCCAGGGAGAAAATCTTGAGCAACAAGACAAGAATAAGGCTGCTGCTAAGTCACTTCTGTCGTATCCGACTCTGTGCGACCCCATAGATGGCAGCCCATCAGGCTCCCCTGTCCCTGGGATTCTCCAGACAAGAACACTGGAGTGGGTTGCCATTTCCTTCTCCAGCGCATGAAAGTGAAAAGCGAAAGTGAAGTCACTCAGACGTGTCCGACTCTTAGCAACCCCAGGGACTGCAGCCCACCAGGCTCCTCCGTCCGTGGGATTTTCCAGGCAAGAGCACTGGAGTGGGGTGCCATTTCCTTCTCCAATGCATGAAAGTGAAAAGCGAAAGTGAAGTCACTCAGTCGTGTCCGACTCTTAGCGACCCCAGGGACTGCAGCCCACCAGGCTCCTCTGTCTGTGGGATTTTCCAGGCAAGAGCACTGGAGTGGGTGCCATCGCCTTCTCCGAGCACTGGAGTGGGCGCCGTCGCCTTCTCCGAGCACTGGAGTGGGCGCCGTCGCCTTCTCCGAGCACTGGAGTGGGCGCCATCGCCTTCTCCGAAGAATAAGGCTACTTGCAGATATTTCCCTGCTTGATGGGGAAAAATGCATGTGCGTGTATATATGCACGCGTGCACACGCACACACACACGGCTCCCATTATTCACAGTAGTTACGGTGCATAAAGTCACCGTGACCCCTGGGATTTGAAATTGAACCAGTCTTTGCTCCCACAGGAATGCAGAGGTCATGAGCCTCAGGTCAACACTTTCTACCCGCCCGTCAATACGAGCCTTGTTTTATATGTGTGTGTGTGTGTGTGTCTGTGTGTGTCTGTGTCTGTGTGTGTCTGTGTGTGTCTGTGTGTGTGTCTGTGTCTGTGTGCGCACGCGTGTGCTCAGCTGTGTTTGACTCTGTAACCCCAAGGGCTGTAGCCTGCCAGATTCCTCTGTCCATGGAATTTTCCAGGCAAGAATACTGGTGTGGGCTGCCGTTTCCTTCTCCAGGGAACCTTCCTGACCCAGGAGTGGGACCCGCGTCTGTTGCGCCTCCTGCGCTGGCAGGCAGATTCTTTCCCACTGTGCCACCTGGGGTGCCTCTGTCTGCTTAAAGGCATCTCATTTAATACAGACACATCACTGACTCATCAACACTGAACGCAAGGCCAAGGCTGAACAAGGCTTATCCAACACACAGATTTCCTCCACAAGGCGCATCAGGAACACTGGCCAGCATCTCAGCCTAGCCCTTAGGGGCTGCTTCAAAGAGCAAAGTCACCAAACCTAAGTACTGTGTGGGCCAAAAGTTCATTTCAGTTTTTCCCTAACATGCCAGGCTCCCTGTCCCACTGCCAGTCACGGCACCATCAGCAAGCAGGGCGTGCCCCCACAGAGAGCGCCATACCTTCAGCCGGTCCCTGAAAGCAAGGATCTGGTACTCCAGCTCCTGGAGCTGCGGCGGGGCAGGGTCCATGGACCTCAGTAAGTCCAGCACCTCCTGCAGCGGCCTCTCGAGGGGCAGCCCAGGCCCACCCGCCGTGTCCTCGGGGTCTCCTTCGTCGGGGCCTCCCTGGCTCCCCTGGAGCGCTTCGTTGTGGAAGGGGGAGCCCCGTGACAGGTCAGGGGTTCCGACCCCGAGGTCTCTCCAGCCTGGCTGCTCCACAAACGAGCCCTCTGCCAGGTGCAGCAAGGCCGGCAGGAGGCCCAGGGGTGGTGGTTCCTCTTGGCCCTCCTCTTCGATGGAGGTGTTGGGGCCCATGGCCGAGGGCAGGAAGCCCACGTCCGAGGTGGATGCTGACGTGCTGGTCTCAGTGTCTCGGGGGTCCTCGGAGCTGAAGGAGTCCATCTCGGGCAGTTCCTGACTACGGCTCCGCAGGCCGGGGCCCCGAAGGTCGCCATCGGACAGGCAGCTGAGGACGGAGGGGGCCCTTGGCCTGTCCAGCAGCAAGGACTGCTGTGCCCTCGGCTGTACAACAGACTGGAGACAGACAGACAGACAGGCCGGCCTCAGCAGCTGCCCTGGGAATCAGTGAGACCCCCAAGGGCGGCCCCCAGACGTCTGCTCTGTGTGCCCACAGCCACCGGATGACGGGGGTCCACCCTGGTGCCTGGCACCGGGGAGCGCCGGTGAGAGCTTGGCACCTCTCCTATCCCACTCGCTTGCTCCCCTCCAGCCCCAGCCCGAGTCAGCCCGTGGTGAACCCTCACTACACCGCCACCTCCCTGAGGGTGGCGCTCTTCTGCCCTCAGAGAAGCGCGCTGCACACCAGGAAGGATGGGCGTGAAGGCACTTTAATCCAAGCCAGCTGACGCGAACTCTGACCCCTCTGCTGTGCCCTCCCCCTCATCCCCCAGGCCAGTGGCTGAGGTTCCTACCCACCGCCTGTTACTGCCAGGCATTCCAGTAAGCACTCCTTATTTACAAAGTCGTTTATTTAACCCTCACAAAGCCCCGTCGGGGCAGGGCTGCTGGTTTCATTCCTCCAATACAGAAATGGAAGTCCAGAGAGGCTGAGTGACTTGCCCGAGGTCACACAGCAGATGAAAGGCAGAGACAGAATTTGGAGCCCAGGCCGCTGGGCTTCAGAGTCCGTGCTCTTGACTGTAGATGACTTTGTAACCAAAGTCCGCTGGGACCACCCCGGCCGGACAACCAAATTTCCTCTAAATGCACAAGCCGCCTGGCTCATCTAAAGCTGCCTTCCCCACCTAAGGTCCAGAGGAGGGCGGCAGGGTGGTCCTGCTCTGCATGCCTGGACCCTCCCTAGGGCATCGACACACACAGGGTGACGTGTGTACCAGCTTGTTTACTGCCCGCTTGTTGGTAACAGCAAAAACTGAACCTCAGTATCTTGCTAAATAACNCCACCTAAGGTCCAGAGGAGGGCGGCAGGGTGGTCCTGCTCTGCATGCCTGGACCCTCCCTAGGGCATCGACACACACAGGGTGACGTGTGTACCAGCTTGTTTACTGCCCGCTTGTTGGTAACAGCAAAAACTGAACCTCAGTATCTTGCTAAATAACATGCAGTTTTTAGCCAAATACGCGGCGCCAACATGACAGAGAAGGGCTCCAGGGCGTCACCAGGGCAAGGGCTGCTGAGGGACACAGGCTAGAGAGGCTGCGTCTGCTCCCAGATGGCCTAGAGCCTCTCTGGAGGACCATGGAGGAAGGTGAGTAGGGGTGCTAAGGAGGGGACCCAGGCCCCTGGAGGTCACAGGAAAGAGGTATCTCACTGCACACGAAGTCAAGCTATTACCTACTGGAAACACGTTCCAAAGTGCAAAACAAATGAGGCCAAGGCCTTGGCCAGGGTGGTAGAACCATCTGGAGAACCCCACCCCAGTCAAGGCCAGACCAAGTCCAGAGGCCACAGAACAGAGAGCAGGCAGTGAAAAAGGTACCCCAAAACACCCCCAAACAAAGGAGGCTGAGCCCAAAGCTTCCTGCAGCTGGAGGTGCACGTGCTGAGCCCTGGGGAGTCACCCCCCCCCCAACCCCCGAGCCTAGCCCACCCACCACACCCCCGCCCAGGGAGGCTCACTCACCAGGTAGTGTCTCTCCCGGAAGCTGGGGGTGTTTGGGGCCCGCCCACCACATCCCCGCCCAGGGAGGCCCACTCACCAGGTAGTATCTCTCCCGGAAGCTGGGGGTGTTTGGGGGTGTCCAGTTGTACAAGGAGCCTTTCCTGCTGCCTATGGAGAACTTGCCCGGGGGGCTGGGCGACACCAGGAAGCTCTCAGTATCAAATGGGCTGGAGGAGAGCAGAGGCCAGGGTGTCGTCGATGGCCAGAGGCCATCAGACCACAGACAGGACCAGGGGACTCGAGATAGAGGCTCGGTGTGGGGGTGGGGGAAGGGGACAGGCACAGTGGAGGGACTCCAGGTCCCCGCTCTGAAGCCTCCTGGAAATGTCTCAGATATCCACTGCCCCGAGGGCCCTTAGCCAGATGGGGAGGGGCAGTGATCGGCCCCTTTGGAGGGGCCGATGAATGACCCCTCTTTGGAGGCCCTTTGAGAAGCTCAGCAGAGCAGCGGCGGACACTCAGAGCTGCTGTCTTCTGCATAAACCACGTCACCGCCCCCCACAGGTTCCTCCCGGGTCAGCGGGCTCCCGTCACAGTCCCGGGGAAGCCGCAGACCCGCGGGGAAAGCACGGGAAGCGACGCTCCAGCCAGGCCCTTGCCTGTCTTTGGAGTTGCCAGAGCTGGGTCAGCCCTCCTTGCCTCGTGGACACCAGCTTGCCTGTCTGCACACTGGCCCCTCTTACAGCGTCTGGAGCCCAGCCCAGCCACAAGGGCCCATGGCCCAGGAGCCCCGCCTGGATGCCTGTCCTGGCTGCCCAGGGCAGCTATGGGCCAGCGGGACGCCCGGGTCCTTGGCCCTTCCGGACCTGGGGTTGCAGGGCGCTGCAGGGCCACCCTCTGCCCTGACTGCTTGTTTGGTGTGCTCACCCCACTAGACAAATGCAGGCACCGAAGCAGGGGTGTCACTCCTGCAAGTCCACCCAGTTCACCCCCAGGGAGGAGGGACAGGCTGGCCCCAACTGGTCAGAACGGGCACCAGAGTAGAGGAAGCGTGTGTCTGCTGCTTTGCTCCTGCAGCACCTGCCCTGGGGAATCAGGAGGAAGGAATTTCATCGAAACACAAGGTTTCATTTGGGGATTAAAAAAAAAAGGATCTCTGCTACCAAAATCCAAAACCATCAGGATAGGATGTTCAGTGGAAAGCCCCGCACTAGGCAGGGGTGCTTCTGAGCATCTCCCATCCAGGGCAGTGGCCAGGGGAACTGCAGGGGGACTGCTCAGCCCTGTGCCTGGTGGGCGCCAGGGTCAGCAGGTAAGGAGATGGTGGGTGTAGGAAGATGGAGGTGGGTTTCCCCTGGGAACCCAGCCCAGGAGGCTGCCATAAATGGTCCTGGCCGGCCCCGGTCTTTAATAGCCACTAATTCAAAAGTGAAAAAAAGAGAGAAGAGGATTTAAACTCGGGGCAGGCCGCGCCATGGACAGGGCTGCAGAAAGAGGTCTTGGCCCCTGCCTGTCTTGGGGGCAGCCTGAGGGCGGGGCCGCCCCGGGGCGGATGCTGGGGTGAGGTCAGGCCACCAGGGGGAGCCGGAGAGGTGTCTCCGCGGTCCTGGGGGTGGCGGGTTTGGGGCCGAGCCCCCTCTCCCTACGCCCCTCCCCCCGCCCCGCCCACCCCCTACCCCTCCAGGAGGGGCAGCGGGGGAGCGGCCGCCTGCACTCACTTCCACAGCACCTCCAGCTGCAGCTTGACGGTGCCCAGCTCTGTGATGTCTACCACGATGACCTGAGGCCGGGTGGTGAAGAAGTCGGTGATGTCGCAGGTCACCGCGCCCACCGCCAGCGAGCTCAGGCCCCGCAGCTCAGTCACCTGGGGGAGGGCAGAGTGGTGGGTGTGGGCGCCGCGCCCTGCCTCCGGCCCGGCCCGCCCCCACCCCCGGCCCCACCCACCTTGATCTCGAAGTTCTCGTGCAGGGTGGGGATGAAGGCCTTTTCCTCCTCGTCCCAGGTCTGGCTGTCGTCCGACTCGATGCGGCCCCGCAGCTTCCAGCGCTGGCGGCCCAGACGTAGAAGCACCTGTGCGCCGGGCCAGAGAAGGGAGCGGTCAGCCGCGCCCCTTGCCACCTCCTGGGGGCCCTCCCTGCCAACTGAGGGGGGGGGCGGTACAGGAACCCAGGGGAGACCCTGGTTCCCAGAAACTCCACTTCCAAAGGCCTGGCGGGGAGCCCTGAGGAAGGATCCCAGAGGGCGAGCCTACCTCGTACTGGTCTCCAGGACAAAGACGTGCGTAGCCCACCAAGCCTAGAACACAGAGACGGGCTCATCTCTCCGCTGTCCACTGTCCCTACCCCGTGGGTCACAGGCCCTCAAGCAGGGAGCCCCCCACCACACTGGGGGTCATCAGCTTCGGGGGAGGGCGGGCAGTGAGCCAAGCCATCACGATGACAAGGGGCAGACCTGGGCCCTCACTTTCAACTCAGAGAACAGGCGGGACTTGCCCGAGGTCACAAGTCACAGGAGTGGAAACCCTGGCTGGGCCTGGAACCCTGGGATTCTGACCACCACTCCCCACCCTCAGCACAAGCCCCAGGTCCACGAGAGGGCCTGAGGCTCCACCCAGATGGCCCCCACCCCACCCCAGCCCTGTCACCTTTCATCTTGACGTGGAACTCGCCCAGGTGAACCTCCAGGGCCCCCTCGATGAGCCACATGTCCTGCAAAGCCCCACAGAAGGTGGGATGGACCACGGGGCACGCACAGACCCTGCCAGACAGAGACCCCCCACCCCCGGGGGCAGAGAGAGAGGCTGCCTCGGGGCCCAGGGAGCCCCCAGACCGGCCCTCAGCCGCCCACCTCGGCGCACTCCTGCAGGCTGCGGCCCAGCTCCTGCAGGCTCTCTCGGGAGGCGCGGCTGGGCGGGCACCGGGAGAAGGCCCGCTGCATGTTGGAGGCGCCATCGCGCAGGCGGCACTGGATGCAGTAACCCTCGTAGAGCTCGTCCACCTGCGGGGCGCACCCATCCGGGACTGTCTCCCCACCCCAGCCCCTCCGGAGGCCACCCCTCCTCCCTCCACCCCCACCCCCAC
>SJYA01001872.1:0-27172 GCA_006410615.1 Neotragus moschatus
CGCCCCGCCCCGCCCGGCCCTGGGGAGGCAGGGGCCCCCTGCCCCGCCCTCTCGCTGCGCCCAGTGCCCCTGGAGGGGTGACTCCCGGAAGGAGGCCCGGCCTGGCTGGGCCTTTATCTCAGGGCCGCACAAAGAAGGTAGAGGAGATCCCCTGGCGCCTTCTCCCGGCCCTGGAGCGGCCTCTCCTCTGCCCCGTCGTCCCTTGCGGGGGGTGGAGGGAGGGGAGTGCAGCCCGAGCAGATGGCAGATGTTAACGCAGCAGTGGAGGCGGGGGGCTGGGTTAGTGCCCCCAGCAGGCTCGCCCTCCCCGAGCTCTTCAGCACTCACACATCAACGGATCTTGTTTGAGTCCAGATATTTGGTGGCTAGGGTGCCAGGGAGGGACAGAGGGCTCCTGGCCGGCTGCTTTGGGAATCAGATTCTTTTTAAGTGTTACATTTTTGTGTAGCATTTGAGCGGGGAGGAAGTTCCTTTCCACAAAGGGGAGTGTTTATTTTGGGCAAGGTGCACTGATGAGGCCCACGTGGGAGCACCCCAACTTCTCCGAGGTTGGCAGGACACAGCGCCCTGTCTCCTAACAGCACCGCCATCGGGGCCGCCCCCCGTGAACATCCTCGAGCCCAGTGCTGCCTTGTGGCCCATCCTGGGCCTGGTGGACACTGTCTCTGGTCTTGGCTCATGCTGCTCCCCTGCCTGGAAGACCCTGCCTGCTCCCTGCTTGGCACTGTTTGTTTGTCGTTCAAGGCTAAGCTGAGCATCACCACCTCTGGGAAGCCACCTAGATTGGCCCAGGCAGCGTTCCTCTGGGCTCCCCAGTCCCCTGTTCCTTCCGCTGTTGGCCCTGGCTCGGTTCATCCTCACGTTCATTCTCCTATTCCGTGTGTTTCATCGCTCAGTCGTGTCTGACTCTGTGTGACCCCATGGACTGTAACCCGCCAGGCTCCTCTGTCCATGGGATTGTCCAGGCAAGAATACTGGAGTGGGTGGGCTGCCATTCCCTCTTCCAGGGGTCCTCCTGACCCGGAGTGGAGCCCGGGTCTCCAGCTTCCCGCCCATGTCTCTCCTTGCGCCGACAAGCCTGCGCCCTGCCCCTCCCCAGCCTTGTCGTCTGTCCAGCTTCCCTAGAGCCCTCATTGGGACCCTCCCTCCTCAGCTGGAAAGAGAAAGGCTGTGGGCCCAAGTGGGCTCCCGGTGGGGACTGGAGGGGCAGGGCGGCTCTGTGTCCAGTCTGCGTCTGCTGCCTGGGCAGCACGGAGGACACCTCCTGCTCCCAGAGCCCGGGGGTCCTTGTTGGACATAAGCGGGGCCACAGTTGGTGGCAGTGAGGGGGAGGGTGGTCCTGCAGAGATGTGCTTAGCGTGCGGGAGACTCTGGTGGGGCGCTGTCAGTGATATTGGTGGTGAGCTGGGCACTAACGGGTGCAGGAGAGATGACACTGGCCCCTGCCCAGCTCGCGCGCACCCTGGAGAGTGAGCTCAGAGGTGGGCGTTACGGCAGATGCTTGTGGGTCGGGTGCGTGCCTCTGGCTCCTGTGCCCGGCAGAAAGCGGGGAAAGAGGGGCCAGGAAAGGGCCGTGGGAGGGGACGGTGCCCGATGTGTGGCATCAGCTTGGCACTGGGTGGCACTTCGGTCCTCAACGAGGCAGGCCCCGGCAGAGCACCAGCAGCTCGCATCCACCACTGCAGGTTGAGGTGATGTGATGGGTGGAGCGGGTGAGTCCCTCCTGGTGTAGGAGCCCATGTGATGCCTGTAGCTGGGGCTGAGGCATCTGCAGAAAGTGTGGTCCTTTGATGCCTAAGGAGCCTGGGAAGTTCTTGAACTTGGCTCCATTCACGGTCAGCTTTCTGCCGGGAAAATAAGCCACGTCTCATTAAGCAGGAAATTCATCCAGGCGCTGTTCCGGCTGATGCCATCACACCTTGTCACGTTGCAATGTCAAGGCCAAAGTTCCTGTTCCTTGGAGAGTCCTAATAAGTAGCCAGGGAAACTTGGTCGAAGAGTGGGGAGTCCTGGCTTTTCAGTGGAGCGAGGAGTCAGAGCAGGGAGGCGGCCGGGGCAGGGATGGACCTGACTGAGCCCCACATGGGAGGCGGCCCCTGGTGACCTGAGCCGGGGGTCTCAGCACTGTGGCCCAGCTCTGCCCTGTCCCCTCCTGTGTCTGGCGGCTCCTGGCTGGCTGGACCTGGCTCCAGGGGCCCTGGGCACCGCTCCCAGGAGTGTGCATGAGAAGGGGTGGTGGGCAGGCGGGACGCAGGTGGCAGGAGTCGTTGCTGAGGGAGAATCGGGAGGCCGTGGGCCAGGGGGCTGGTCTCAGGGCCGGTGCCCAGTGTGATCCCAGAAATCTGTCCCTGTCTGGCTAGGAGGCATTCCTGAGCATCTCCATTGAGCCTGGTCAGCTGGGTGACGATAAGCCATGCTTGTTAGGGGCTGAGAAGTGTGCTGGATAGGTTTTGAGGGTCGTTGGGAATTAAAGATCAAAGCAGTACCAGAACTGGCTTCCACAGTTGTGATTTGGTTTAAATAGTCATGTTTTGAAACGGAATGCATTTAACACTGAAAAAAAACGCAGTGTCGTAAAACTGTACACTTGAGCTGTGCACAAGCTAATGACATCGTTTAAGAAAATTGAGGGGCCTGACATTTGCAGCAAGATGGACAGGCCTGGAAACTGTCAGACTGAGTGAAATAAGTGAGACTCGGAGAGAAGCACCATTATATCACTTACGTGTGGAGTCTGAAGAAACAGGTGAGGTACAAATGAATGCATTCATAAAACAGAAGCAGAGTCATGGATGTAGAAAGCAAATCTGTGGTTACCAGGGGGTAAGGTGAGGAGGGATAAATTGGGAGGTTGGGACTGACATATACACCCTGCTGTATGTAAAGTAGGTAACTAATAAGCACCTGCTGTATAGCTCAAGGAGCTCTACTCAGTCCTCTGTAATGACCTGTATGAGAAAAGAATAAAGCAACAGAAAAAGTGGATACAGGTGCAGTACAACCGGTTCGGTTTGCTGTACACCAGAAACTGAAACAACATTGAAAATCAAGTATAGTCCAATTTGAAAAGAAATAAAAAATCCGGAGGGCAGTAACAAATAATGAAATTCTCCAGCATTCATTGAGGAGTTACTGTTTTCTAAGCACTTTGGGGGGATTTGGATAAAACGGCCTCTGAGGTAGAAACTGTTATGAGCCCTGTTGGCAGATGAGATAAGTGAAGCACAGAGAGGTTAAGCGACTTGGCAAGGCCACACAGCTCGACAGAGGGACTGTTGGCCTCATTTACTGTGCTCGGGGGAGGGTCTTGCTCTCAGCTGCAAGTAGGGCTTTCGAGGGGATGTTGAGAGACAGTAAGTGCTGGAGAGGGTGTGGAGGAAAGGGAACTCTCTTACACTGTTGGTGGGAGTGCAGACTGGGGCCATCACTGTGGAGAACAGTATGGAGACCCCTTAAAAAACCAGGAATAAAACTACCACCTGAGCCAGCAATCCCCCTACCGGGCATATAGCCCGAGGAAACCATAATCGAAACAGACACGTGTGCCCCAGTGCTCGCGGCAGCACCAGCTTGGACACGGAAGCAGCTGAGCTGTCCATCGACAGGTGGGCGGTAAGGAACTTGTGGTTCAGGTACTCGATGGGATGTTACTCAGCTATAGAAGGGACACTTTTTGGAGTCAGTTCTAACGAGGTAGATGAACCTAGAGCCTGTTACAGAGAGAGAAGTATGAAAAAGACAAATATTGTATATTAGTATATGTGGAATCTAGAAAGATGGTACTGACAGCCCTGTGTGCAGGACATCAAACAAGACACTGACAGAAAGCGAGCGAGAAGGGAGAAGGAGCGGGTGGGATGACCTGCGAGAACGCCACTGAAGCGTGTGCATTGCCAGAGGTGAAACCGGCTGTGGGAGTTTGGTGTGTGATGCAGGAAGCCAGCGCTGGCGCTCTGTGCCAACCGAGAGTGATGGGGTGGGGAGGCAGGCGGGGGGTGGGGGAGTGTTCCAAAGGGAGGAGACATGTGTACCCATGGCCAGTTCATGTTGATGGCAAAACCCATCACGGTATTGTAAAGTAATTATCCTTCAATCAAAAAAAAAAAAAAAATGCCAATCAGAGGTCCTCTGTGACCCCTGCCTTCACTCCCACCCCTGTTCCCACAGGCGGCTTGAGCTACTTCAGAGGCAATGGGCAGGNCATGGCCAGTTCATGTTGATGGCAAAACCCATCACGGTATTGTAAAGTAATTATCCTTCAATCAAAAAAAAAAAAAAAATGCCAATCAGAGGTCCTCTGTGACCCCTGCCTTCACTCCCACCCCTGTTCCCACAGGCGGCTTGAGCTACTTCAGAGGCAATGGGCAGGTGGTGGGAAGCCTTTACGGCTTGTCCTCGGGCCCCCCAAGAGGCCCCAGAAAGGGAGCTGAGCCTCCAACCCAGCCGGGTTTGTTGTTCTTGAGAGCGTGTGGGTGGGGTGGGCTGGACAGCGTGGCCCAGCCTGCCGGGATTGTCCTGGGTGCTGTCCCTTCGTACCTCGGGCTTCTGCTCCGGGAGACCTAGAGAGCTTGTGCCTGGAGGCCAGCCCACCCATCCCCCTCTGTGCTGGGCTCTTCCTCCCCTTAAAAATCTCCCCTTCTGTTCCCCTGAAGGCCTTGGCTACTCCAGGAGCCACCACGTGGGCAACCCCAGCCCTTTACCCGTTTTTCCGCAGCCCCTGGGCCAGGCTTAACTCCTTTGATGGCAAATCTCTGCCCACCACCTCCTTTTTCATTCATTCATTCAACAAGTACTTATCATCCCCCACCTATCTGAGCCAGGTGCTGTTTCAGATCCTCGGAACCGGGGAGGACAGAGAAGGTTCCCGCCCTCCAACAGCCGATAGTCCAGTGTAGCGTATCAAGTGCCTCCTGGGGGAGAAGGAGGTGAGGGACGGGGTGATGTGGGTCTGGGGGCAGGAGGTGGTCAGAGAAGGCCTCCCTGAGAAGGAGACGTGGAGCACAGTGAGGCCCTGGAGGAGGTAAGGAGGGGAGTGTGCAGGCCTCTCAGGCAGGGGCGGGGTGGGGAGGCCTGGTGGGCGGTGCGTTGAAGCCAGAGGTAAAGGTGGGGGAAGTGGATGGAGCAGGTCGTGTGGGGTCCGCGGAAGAACAGGGCCCTGTAGGGTTTCAAGATATGGAGGGAGATGCTGGAAGGGCAAGGGTGGAGGTCAGGAGGCTGAAACTGCTGCGGTGGTCCAGAGGGAGACGCTGGGGGTCTGGACTGGGGGCCAGAGTGGAGGTGGGGAAACGTGTGAGTGTTTAATTGAAGTTCTTCATTGACACAGTTAGAGATTCACATGCAGTTATAAAAATTTATATAATAGAAAGCACCCTTGTACACTTTGCCCAGTTTTCCCCAAATGGTAACATTTTCCAGAACTGCGGGACAGCATCACATCTGAGATTTTGACCTTGATACAGTCTGTTGCTGCTCTTGGATCTTCCTGGGTTTTGGGGGGGCTACATCACATCACATGTGGGACTCTAGTTCCCTGCGTGGTTGCGTGCTCAGCTGCTTCAGTTGTATCCGACTCTGCGACCCATGGACTATAGCCCGCCAGGCTCCTCTGTGAGACTCTCCAGGCAAGAATACTGGAGTGGGTCGCCATGCCCTCCTCCAGGGGATCTTCCCGACTGACAGGGGATGGAACCCCCGTCTCTTGTTTCCTGAGTTGACAGGTTCTTTACCACTAGCACCAGCTGGGAAGCCCCAAACCGCCCCCTCTGGCTTAGAGGGAGTCTGAACCGCTGGAAGTCAGGGAAGCCCCTTGGGTTTCCCCAGGTTTACCTGTACTCACTAGTCTTAAGTTCTGTACAGTTGGGTCTGTTCTGTACAGACCTGTTTTGTTGAGGTTCCTGTCTCCTCCACCACAGCGCAGGCTGAATGGTCCCAGCCCCGAAGGGGTTTCTCACATCCTTCTGTGACCACCTTCACCTTCCCTCCCCCGGCCCTCTCCCCAGCTCCTGGCAGCCACCACTCTGTCCTCCATGTCAAAAATTTGGCTATTTCAGAAGTGTTCTATAAATGGAATCATACAGCGTGTCACTTTTGGGGACCGGCTTTTCTCGCTCAGCATAATTCCCTGGAGATTCATCCAGGTGGCCGTGAATCAGGGTGGCCCCTCATCCAGGTGGCCTCTGGGTGCACTGGCAGGCGGAACCAGGGTTGGAGTTGCGATGGTGGGGTTCAGGGCTGGAGGGCTCCAACAGGAGCCTGAGGGCTTGGCCTGGAGGCAGAGCGTGCACTTGCTGATTAAGCATCTGCCGTGGACCAGGCGCTCCTGGGCGCAGTGGATGCAGTCACGGACGAGAGGAGAAGGAAGGCGCCCCTGATGCTGGAGGCCTGGGCTGGCTGTGGGGGGCAGGGGGCAGCCTGGAATCTCTCTTCCTCTTTCTGGCTTTGCAGCTGGGACAGGGCACCGCCCCTGGGTGGAAGGGGGAGACCAGAGGTTTCTCCCGAGTCCTGAGTCAGATGAGAGAAGAGCCTGGTGCTGTCCCGCAGGCCAGATGGAGTCTGCTGCACCCAGACCTCCCTGTCTTCTGCACCAGCCTTTGTCCTTTCAGAATACCATTATTTCCTGGACAAAGGGATGGGGTTTAGGGTGGGGTGACTCGGGGAGTTTCTCGTGTCCCTGCCGCGCACACCGCCTGGGTTTGGGACTGGGGAGGCCCGCATCCCAGGGCCGACTCCCCAGCTCCCGTCACATCTGCTTGCTGGTCCTCGCCCGAGCCCCCCGCCGCCCCGTTTCCTGTTGGGGCTTCTGGGGGCTTCCACCTCCTCCTCCCTCTCACTCTCTCATCCCAGCCCGTCTTCTCCCTCCTGCTTCCCGTCTACTTCCTCTCCCTCTGAGCTCTCCTGTCTCTGCATCTTCTCTCTCGTTCTGGCTCTCACATTTTTCTCTCCTTTGTCTCTTGTTTAAACGTTTCTGCCTCTCCCTCCCTTTGTCCGAGTCTCCATCTCTGGGCTGTGTGGTGTGCTTAGTCGCTCAGTCGTGTCCGACTCTTTTCAACCACATGGACTGTAGCCCGCCAGGCTCCTCTGTCTGTGGGATTTTCCTGGCAAGAACACTGGAGTGGGTTGCCATGCCCTCCTCCAGGGGATCCTCCCAGCCCAGGGAACAGTCCCAGGTCTCCCACGTTGTAGGCGGCCACTGAGCCCCCAGGGAAGCCCCCATCTCTGATTATGTTCATCTCTGTTTCCACCAAGCTCTGTCTGGCCCTCTTTTCCTTTCTCTTGCTCTCAAATGTTATGTTGCAGACTTTGGAAAACGTCCGTTTTCACGCTCGGGGGGCCCAATGGATAAAATGTCCTAATCGACCAAGACAGTGTGCAAGCGGAGCTCTGTGAAAGTGCCTCATGAGATCCGTGTCTGGGCCTCTGGGGCCATGGGGATGGGCTCAGTGTGGTGACAGTGACCGTCAGAGGCTCCCAGGCCACCCACCCGCCTGGGGTTGGAGGGCGGGAGCCCAGTGCCAGCCTAGGGTGGCCTTGCAGCAGGTTCCTGCGGTGCTGGGTGAAGAGCAGGGGTGCGAGGCGGGCCCGTGGGCCCCTGCTCGGCGCCTGCCGGCCCTGGGGTCTGCCTCCGTTTTCGTCCTGACGGCTTGTTTGTTTAGTGGAGAACAGCTGTCCACGTGCGGGATGCCGACAAAACGCTCGACTGTGTCTGTGTTTGCTCTCTGCTTCCCAGAGCTAACTGGTGCTGTTTCCAACATCCTTTCATGGAGTCAACCACCTTTGAGGTCAGCCAACAAAGCCTCGAGGATTCTGCTGAAAATCAGCGTCAGAGTGAAACAAGGATGGCTCTGATGAGACCGTGACCAGCTGCTGGGCCCTGGCCAGCTGTTGGTTTGGGCTCAAGGACATGGATGTGGAGAACCCCAGTGGGACAGGGAGGCTGCTGGCTGTGGGCAGCTGGTTTGGTGTCCTGGCCTGGAAAAGCATCTTCTTTTACCTGACCTGTTCTGGGACAGCCCCAGCTGCAGCCAAATCCGTCCGCTGAGGTCCTCGCCCAACTCTACTGTTGCTTCCACAAGCCACCCTTGGCCCCATGAGGTTTTCTCAACCAGGAGCGCTGGGCCCACGCTGTGCACGGAGCTGACCGTGTGTGACTGTCCTAAGGATGGAGAACCCAGATCCCAGTTTGTAATCCGGCTCTGTCACCGCAGCCCGCTGCAGGATTGGCGGGGGCTGTGCAAGATGAAAACCTGGGGCCCCTTTGTCAGGACGTAACTGAGAGGGGCTTCCCCCGGGCGGCTCAGTGGTAAAGAGTCCGCCTACCAATGCTGGAGACACGGGCTTGGCCCTTGGTCTGGGAGGAGGGGTCCACACGCCACAGAGCAACCGGGAGCCACAGCTGTGAGCCCCAGTGATGCAACGATGGAAGCCCACATGCCCTGAAGCCCAAGCTCCCCGGCAAGAGGAGCCACTGCAGAGAGAAGGCCGAGCATAGCACAGAGCACCCAGCACGGCCAGAAATAAGCGAATAAAAGCTTTCCGAAATATTCAACTTACTGAGAATTTCAAGACAGTGATAGCAGAGCATCAGATCGGGCCATTTGGCCGGCCCTGCCCACCACTTGCAAGTGTCATGCTTTGCATGGAGCTTAAGCTTGCAGCATCTCAGTAAAATGGGGTTGATACCCAGTCCCAGCCCCTGTCCAGGACTGTCCTGAGCAGTGGCTGAGATAAAGGAAGGTCTGGCTGCCATCTTCATCACCATCATCATTAGGACGTTAGTTTGACGGTTCAATAGCTCGTCACCTGTGTTGTGCCGTTCAGCCCTTCACGTGTGCTGCTGGGAATACACTTTGCATGTATATTTTTAAATGACCTTTTTGAGTGATTTTAGATTTGCAGGAAACCTTTTACAAAGACGGTACTTCTGAGAGCTTCTGCGCTCCCCTTGTTCCATCTCCCCATCTCCTGTCACCTCATGTGACAGGTGGGTTGATAACCGCCTAGGAGGGTTGTCAAAACCAAGACCTTCCGCACTGGTCCAGTGTTACTGGAACTTTGGATTTTACCAGGTTTCCCTTCTCACCGTTTTCTGTTCCAGGCTCTCCTCCAGAGCCATGTGTTGCTTTTACTGTGTGTTTTTATTTATTTGGCCGCAACAAACAGCGTGTGGGGTCTTAGTTCCCTCACCAAGGACTGAACCTGTGCCTTATGCAGTGAAGGTACCAAGTCCTAACCACTGGACTGCCAGGGGATTCCCGAAAGCCTGTTTCCTCATCTGTAAAGGGCCTTTGTGATCTGCAGATTTGAGTTTCTGAAGTGTAGCAGGTGCCCAGTTGACAGATATACATGTAAGTGCACAGTAGTTAGACGGTTAGCCTCGGTGGCCGTCTGATGGGAAGCAAAGCCCGGGTCAGACACCCGCCTCCTCCAGGAGATGGCCCGGGAGGGCAGAGGCCCCACGGCTGCAGGGGTCAGGGAGCCCCCAGAGACCCAGCTCTGGAGGGGGCCATGCCGTGACTCCATCTACCCGCTGTCCTGTCTTGCCTCCCAGACCCCATGTGAGTTTGCAGTTGGTCGCCAGTGTCGGCAGAACTTCCAGGGGCTCCTCCTCGGCTGGCTTCCATGTTAACGCTTTTCCTCCAGCTAAAAGCGGGATCCACAGGGCTCTGGAAGCCGCCAGGGCCAGCGTGGCCTCTCACAAGCCTGCACCAGCTCGTCACTGCTTCTGGGGGCCCCCCTGCACCGGAGCTGTCCCAGCTGGGGGCCCCCAGGCCTGTCCCCGTCACCGCTGCAGCAGCAGCCTCCACCGCCGCCATGCTGAGCGGGCTGGCAGAGCCGGGGGCTGGCGGGCAGGGGCGCTGCTCTGTGCGGCCACCGTGGGGCCGGCCAGGCCACCCTGCGGGCAGGATTGGACATGCAGGGGCTGCTCGAGAGGGATGGGAGGGGCTCTGCTCACAGCTGTCAGTGTTCTGGAAGGCTGGGGGCCCTGCAGCAGACACAGGCGTGGCCGCAGGGCAGATGGGCGGGGCCTGAGGAGGCCTTGAGCGGGGCTGAGAAGGGAGGCTGGGCCTGGGGGTGAAGGGTGTGCGGGCTGGCCGAGGTGGAGGCCGCTGCCAGGAGCTCGGGAGAGCCCGTTTGGCGCTCCGCTCTGCTGTTTAACAGCTGTGTGACCCTGGGCACACGCCCTGCCCTGCCCTCTCCCAGCCGGTGGTCTTCCCCACTGAACAGCCCCGGGGCCGCACCTGACTCCGGGCACTGGTGTGCCCTAGGGGGCCCCCGGGTTGAGGGCACAGCTGCTGGTCCCAGCAGCGGCCCAGGCTGACCCCCCACCCCCAGGGGACAAGGCCACAGGACTGGAAGCATCCACCGCCCCATGGTGACGTGAGCCCGGAGCCACTGCTGGCCTGGATGCCCACGGGCTCGGCGAGTCCTGAGGGTGAGTGAGGCAGGCCCGTGGCAGACCAGACGGCACATGCCCCATCTAGGGGGTCCGAGTCGCCACAGCCCGCAGGAAAATGGGCCCAGCGTGGCCAGGTGGCTGCATTCAGGAGAAACAGGAGCGCGGTGTTTACTTGAACCATCCTGGTGCCTCCACGGTGGCAGGTAACGCATTTTACAATTTGCACCAGCCCATCCTGTGAAGTGTCAGACTTTATTTTGGGGGGCTCCAAAATCACTGCAGATGGTGACTGCACCCATGAAATTAAAAGACGCTTATTCCTTGGGATAAATGTTATGACCAACCTAGACAGCATATTCAAAAGCAGAGATATTACTTTGTCAACTAAGGTCCATCTAGTCAAAGCTATGGTTTTTCCAGTGGTCATGTATGGATGTGAGAGTTGGACTGTGAAGAAAATTGAGCGCTGAAGAACTGATATTTTTGAACTGTGGTGTTGGAGAGGACTCTTCAGAGTCCCTTGGACTGCAAGGAGATCCAACCAGTCCATCCTAAAGGAAATCAGTCCTGAATGTTCACTGGAAGGACTGATGCTGAAGCTGAAACTCCAGTACTTTGGCCACCTGATGTGAAGAGCTGACTCATTGCAAAAGACCCTGATGCTGGGAAAGACAGAGGGCAAGAGGAGAAGGGGACAGAGGATGAGATGGTTGGATGGTATCACCAACTCAATGGACATGAGTTTAATTAAACTCTGGGAGTTGGTGATGGACAGGGAGGCCTGGCGTGCTGTGGTCCATGGGGTCGCAAAGAGTTGGACACGACTGAGCGACTGAACTGAACTGAAGTGATTCTGTCAAGTATGTGGGCCAGATGCTACAAAGTCCACGATTTGCTGTCTCTGAATAGGCTAGACGGGGGCACCTGAGGGTCCAAGGTTGGAAGCAGATCCTGGAGGGATGTTTCAAGTCCTGGGCGAGAACACAGCTCCCTGCCCCAGTCAGCCCCAGGGCCCCTGGGTCCTGGCTGTGCTAGGCCAGGGTGGGCCTGGGTTCGAATTCCGCTTTCTACCAGTTCCCGGTGGGGTGATCCTGGGCAGGTGTGTCTGTGAGCCTTCGTTTCCTCTTCTGGAAAACAGGAGTAGGAACACCCATCTCTCTCAGCAGCTGGACGTGAACGGGCTGTGGGCCTGTAGGTTCCGCTGTGGGCTGGGCACTCAGGAAGAGCTCATTGCTCATCACTGTGGTTGAGATGAGAAAGCCTGGGGGCTTGGTCTGTCCTGATGGACCGAGGTGTTTTGTCTGTCTGCCTGCTTTGCCCTGCCTCCACCCAATGCAATTTTGTGTGTCAGCATTAGAGACAAGTTGCTGTGATAATACAGAGGTCTCGTGTACCCCCCACCGAGTTCCCCTTACTGTTAGCGCCCTGCTTGACTCGGGTGCAGTCACAGCTAAAGGACCCTCCTTGATACACTGCTATCTAACTGACCTCCGAAGTTTTATTCCGATTTCGCTAGTTTTCTCCGGCGCCCTTTTCTGTTCTGATTACAGATAGTCGTTGTGTCTCCTTAGCCACCTCTGGTTGATGACAGCTTCTCAGACTCTGCTTGGTTTTGATGACCTTGACAGTTTTGAGGATTATTGGTTAGGTATTTTGTACGCCGTCCCTCAATTAGGGCTGATCTGATGTTTTTCTCGTGGTTAGGTTGGGGTTGTGGGTTTTGAGAGGAAGACCACAGAGGTGAAGTGCCCTTCTCGTCACATCAAATCCAGGGCCCCTGCTCTCAACATGACGTAGGACGGATGATGTTGACCTTGACTATCTGGCAGAGGCAGTGTTTGCCAGGTGTCTCTCCTGGGCAGTTATTTCTACCCCCCTCTCTCCCCTACTCTGTTCTGCGGAAGCAAGTCACCACGTGCAGCCCCCATGCAAGAGGGGTGGAGCTTCTGGAGGGGGCAACGCATACATCAGTTATTCGGAATTCCATTGTACCTTTTGGAACAATTTTGAGATCCAGAAGTTTTCACTGCTTTGGTGATCATTCTGTTCATACGAATGACCCGGGTTGAGTCCTGGCTCCACCCATTTACCAGCTGCATGACCTTGGGCAGCTCGCTATTCGCTGGAGTGATGGTGAGCGTAATACCATGCCTTCGTCAGGCTGCACAACAGAAACCAGACTGACATGGTTTACCCAAGTGGGGTTTGTGCTGCCTCCTTGTGTGACAGGAAGTCCTGAACAGCCAGCTGATTCTCCAAGCTACTGCCCTGTCATCCTCAAGCCTGTGGCTTTCATCCTCACAGTGCCAAGGTGGCTGCAGCACCTCCAGAATCACTGCTGTGCTCCAGGCAGGACTCCATGAAGTCGATGGCATTATCCTTGTTTGACAGAGGATGGGAAAGCACTACCTTGAGGGCGTGCTGTGAGGATTAGAGATAAGCATACTGAACAGGGTCACAGGAGGTGAGGCTGTTGTTTACTCAGTAGGTTGGGCCTCTTCCAAGTCCCCTGAGCTGGTAACTTGGCGGGTGAGGGTGAGCCTCTGGCTACCTGAGCTTGCATCCATGGTCAGCCTGACACCTCTGCCTCCCAGAAGTTAACCACACCTTGGAGCCTCAGAACCCAGCCCGCGTGTGGGATGGCGGTGCGGTGTTTCTTTTGAAGTGGAGGATGCTTAGTTAATTGGGACAGGATGGAGTTGCAGTGACGTCTTGAGAGCAGCTGACCAGGCATCACTCTGGCCTGGAGACAGCAGCAAGGTGGGCCCGCCCCTGAATCTTGCAGCTTGTGTCTGGCAGCCTCTAGCTTGGTGCCCACTTGCATGAGAGACACAGGGATGGCTTTGCTATGCCTGTTCTCTTAGGAAGGCAGATTTAATTTAGGGGCAAACTAAGAATACCAAACCTAGCCTGTCCCCATCTGTTTTTTTTTTTTTTTTTTTGGCTGCACTGGGTCTCAGTTGTGCCATGTGAACTTCTTAGCTGCAGTATGTGGGATCTAACTCCCTGACCAGGGACTGAACCCGGGGCCCCGTGCATTGGGAGTGTGGCATCTTACCCCCTGGACCACCAGGGCAGTCCATGGGGCCTGCCCCCATCTTTGTAAATAAAGTTTTATTGGTACACACACAGCCACACCATTACTTACCATCGGCTATGGCTGCTTTGGTGCTGGAAAGGCAGAGCTGAGTAGCTGTGACCCAGACCATGGGGCTTGCGAACAGTTACTGTCTGGCCCCTTGCAGAGCAAATGTGCTGAGCCTGGCCTGCACAGAAAGCAGTCCAGGCTTGTGAATATGCAGCTGGGGCTTCCAGGAGGGAGACAGAAGGGGGCCGGGACTCACTGGCGGCTGTGGGGATTTCTGGGAGTGGGACTGGGCGGATGAAGCCCTGAGGGGGCTGGGCCCAGCTTCAGCAGACGGTGCTCTTACTCGGGGCGGTGGGGGGCTTCACAGGAGAGGCCCTGAACCCAGGCTGGCCTGAGGCTTTCCTTTGCCAGGCGCTGCAGTGGCCTGTTGGGGGCTTTGTCAGAAGAGGAGCTGGTCGGGATGCAGCCCTGAAGCGTCCACCACCAGAAGCAGTGGGTTCTGGAAAGGCGACGTGGCCGCCAGGGGCCTGGGGCCGCCCACAAGGGGCGCCTCAGCCCAGCCACCGGGAGCTTCCAGATCATCTGATTTTCCAAGAGAAGCTAGCTGGCGGGCTGGTTTTTCTGAGAAATCTGATTTTTTTCAACATGTTTGAAATTAATTCCAGTTTTTAAAAATCATGTAGCCAACCAAGCGTGTGCGTGCGCGCATGTGCACACACACACACACACACACACACACATATTGGTGTGTTTCTGGTGTGTGGGCTGCGGGTTTGGGAATGTGGGGGTCCCAGGTGGAAGTGAGAAAGACGTGGGAGGCTGGGCAGACCCGGGAGGGCCTGCTAGGCCCGGCGCCCCAGCTCCAGAGGCCCTCCTCCAGCTGGGCGCCAGGGGGAGGGTGGCAGAGCCCTGGACCTGTGGTCTCAGGTTTCCTCCCATCCGGTTCCCCTCTGCTGGAACCTTCCCGCCCACAGGCTGGGGGGCGGGGGACGAAGCCTCAGGGAGGTGAACAGTCCTCCTTGTGAACCTGGCCGTCCCTGGAGAAGCATCTTAGCATCAGCTGCAGGCCAGGGATGGGCAGGGATGCTCTCAGAAGTCCCCTCCGAGATTCTCCAGGATTTGGGTTTGAGGCTGGAGTCTTGTGGGGCGTGGGCAGGGGTGACCTGGAGCCAGAGAGGCCTGAGTGGACCCCAGCTCCGTGGTCCCCTGGCTTATGTGACCTCTGAGTTGGGTACTGGCCCTCTTGTTGCAGGTTGTCCTGAGAATCCAGAAAAGCATGGGCGTGAGAGAGCTGGGTTTCCTTGGCATCCTGGGGGGCCCAGGACTGGGGCCGGGCCTCCAGGGTGTGGTCCTGCTCAACCGGACAGCATCTGGGGTGCCCGGCAATTTGCACCTTCGCGCACTAGCCCTCACCTGCCACTTTCCCCACTGGTTTCCAGGCGCTTCCCTGCACTCCTGCAGACTTATTCTTTGCTTTAGGCAGGATGCTTCGTTGCAAGTGGCAACCACTCAGGTCAACCTGGCTTAAGAAGAGAATCCCATGGTCTTATGAACAGAAAAAGTCCCAAGGTAATACTGTCTGTCGGTCGCTCAGTCGTGTCTGACTTTTGGCGACCCCATGAACTGTAGCCCGCCAGGCTCCTCTGTCCATGGGATTCTCCAGGCAAGAATGCTGGAGTGGGTTGCCTTGCCCTTCTCCAGGGGATCTTCCCGACCCAGGGATCGAACCCCGGTCTCCTGCATTGCAGGTGGATTCTTCACTGTCTGGGCCACCAGGGCAGCCCAACACTGACTAGTTAACACTAACCTCGGGCAAAATGGGATTCAGGTGCTCCAATGATCTGTCAGGATTCTGTGTTGCTTCACCTCCCAGCTCTGCTCCTCTGCGTTGGCTTCTTTCTTGGGCAGAATTGACTGCCAGCGTCGGGGCAGAATTGGCCACCAGGCTCATGGCCTGTCCTCGCAGGAACCTGGGGAGGGCCGACGGGGGCAGAAAGCACGCCTCTCTCAGTACAGAGCCCCAAGCCTGTTTCTCAACTGGATGAGCCTGAGTCCCCTGCTCAGCCCTGGACCAGTCACGGCCCAGGTGGGCCGGGCCGCCTCTCATCCCTCCTTCAGCTGGGGGGCTGGGGAGCTGACACCAGGGGTCCCTCAGGACCATCAAGGCACTGATACCTGCGTGGGACGTGGAGGCTGGACAGGCTGAGCTAGCATCAAGGGCTGAAGCAGCCACGTTCGGAGTCCCCGGCTTGGCTCGGGCCCCCCTGGTCCCCGGCTGACTGCAGGCCCAGAGCTCCAACGAGCTCACTTTCCCACAAATTTCCCACGTGCCCCAAGAAATTGTCAGAGGCTGGGCCCAGGGCCAGTGTGGAGGGACAAATTGGCCTCCGGGGTGTCTCTCGCCATCTCCCAGGCTGGGGGCCCCCATGGAAAAGGGGAGCAAGCTTGTCTGGGATGTCTCATCCTCCTGAGCCCCTGTGGAGTCTGGGTGAGGGGCTTCCTCTTGCGAGCGCACACGCGGCCACTCTAATAACCCACGGTGCTGGCAGAAGACACACCTCTCCTGGCGTCCGTCTCTTCCTCCTGAATGCAGGAAGGACAGTTCCGCTCCATCATCAGCAAAAGTGCCCCCACTTTTTGCTCTAGACCTTGCTGGAACTAAAGCCGATTTTATTTAAAGCTGCTCGCAGTCTCTCAGGACTCCTTCTCCTTGGTTCCTTCATCGTTATATGGATTTTCTCCTTCTTCCGGGAGCCTGTCTCCTTGAGAGAGGACGCAGAAGCCCCATCCCTGTTGGGAGAACCGTTTCAGGAGGAGCATGGAGGGACTTCCCTGGTGGTTCAGTGCCTAAGACTCCAAGCTCCCAGTGCAGGGGGGCTGGGGTTTGATCCCTGGTCAGGGAACTAGATCCCAGATGCCTCAACTAAGAGTTCACAGGCTACAACTGAAGATCTCACATGCCACAACTAAGACCCAGCACAGCCAGATACATACGATAAATAAATAGTCTTAAAAATACCAAAAGAACAGGGGGTCAAGAGGCCCGGCATCCCCAGGACAGGGACACCAGCTCTGGCCTGGCCCCTTTCCCTGGGTCCCGAGATCAGGAGAGGACGGTGCACTTTAGCCCCCATGCCCTGTGTCAGGACAAGGGAGCTGGTCTTTCAACTGTCATTACTTGCCTGTTGCATTTTCTAGATACTACAGCGGTCAGATCTCAGGAGAAAGAGGGTGAGGATTATCTAAAATGATGGCTTATCCACAGATGGCATCCTTGAGGCTGTGTAGATGATCTTGGGGCTCCTTTCCCAGCTGTGGTGCTATGGGAGGACTCGAGTCCAGTCGCAGGGGTAGGGGGCAGCCTAGGAAGATGCTGCTCAAGTACCACCCCCAACCCCCACCCCACCACGCGGGCTGAGCCCAGAGCAGCTGACCTGGCATTTGCTAGTTAAATGTTCCCTTTTGTGAGGCAGACCCTTTTCCAAGGTGACTTGCTAGTCCTAGCTTTCCAGACGTGGGTGGTGGTGACTCACGGAGGTATGCAGTCCCTGGACCCAGGGTGCGTTCTACCTTATCTGAAATAAGGTAGATAAAGTATTCTTTGGTGGTTTCTTTCTGCAGCAGAGACAAGCTCTGGTGAGGAGTGGGGAGTTCAGGGCTCAGACATTAGAGTCTGTTCTCTCTCACCCCAAATCCGGCCACTCTAACTTTGAACTTTGAAGGGACGCCTGCCTGTAACAGCTTGCACTCTGGCCCCCTCTTTTCCCTCCAGTCTGGTCTCTGCTCTTTCTAAAACACATCTCGTTACACACATTCCCTGCCCCACTCTGTCTCTCTCCTGATCTCTTAGGATAAAGTTCTTAGTATGACCTCCAAGAGCCCACGTCATCATCTGGCCCTGGTTTACAACTTCCTGTCCACACGTTGACCCGGCCTGATTCCAGACGGACCCACCTTGGTGCCCGTGGCCCAGCACAGCCCCCATCATTGTCCACACAGTCAGGGGGTGTCTGCAGCCTGGCCGCCACCCTTCCCACCACCCCCCACACAGCCCCTCCTAAGTCCTCAGCGCCTGGGAACCTCTGACCCCTGCAGGAGCTGGGCACCGAGAGCCCCGGTGCGCCCTCCTGTATTCCCCGTCATACGTTGGGGGTGTGCTCCCAGTGGTTCCCTTGTCTGCGGATAAGCAGGAAGCCCCTGATGACTGGGGGTGCGTCTTGTTTACAGTGGTGCCCTTGGCCGGGTGCGAGCACGTGTAGGGTAGGAATTGAGGGGACAGGTGCTCGGAGTTGGGGGCGGGTAAGGCACCTTCCTGGGCTTTGTCTTCATCGCCCACCGCCACAGTGGGAGGGCGGTCCCGGTGTTGCTGCGGGGACAAGCATGGGGCAGGTGAGGGCACATGCAGGGCAGTGCGGGGCTCATGAGGGGCTGAGCTTTGGGGGAGCTGTTATTAACCGTGGACCAGAGCCCCACACCACTCGCGGGCACCTGTGACAGCCGCTGAAGGCTGGGGGCGGGGCGGAGCTAGGACCTGGGGGCGGAGGTGGCCTGTAGATCACACAGCAGAGGGAGCTGCGGGTGGGGGTGGGAGGACCAGAAGGTGGTCAGAGGTACCCCAGATGGAGACCTCCTCCCTCTGGCCTCCGGACCCCCACATTAATGCCCGTATCTGCCTGCCAGGTACACCTGGGAGCCTTGCAGGCCTTCCCTCCTCTGAGCAGGTCACAGGATCAGCCCCAGCTCTGAGAATCACCTGAGAGCTTTGCAAGACCCAGATGCCCGGACCACACCCAAGACCGACGACATCAGGCTCTGGGGGCGGGGCCTGGGCATAAGCATCCGTGACCCTCGCGGGCTTCCCCTGTACAGCCGCATTTGAGAAGCACTGTTTGGGGCGGTTCTCTGTGAAACCGGTTTGACGCAGAGATGCCTATGTAACCTGTAGGGTTAGAAGAGCTTGGAGACCATTGCTTGATGGAAGGTCTCCCCTCCCCAATCTCCTTGCCACAAAAACCCACGTGAGACATAAGTAAGACGTTCTTAAAATGGTTCAACTAAAAAAAAAAAAAAAAAAAAAACATGGATATGGCCTGGCCTTCAGGAGCACAGATGGGCGCTCACAGAACTATCGCCGATCCAGATCCCCAGCGGCGGCCTGAGGTGCGGTCTAGACTCCCGCTGCTGCGGCTCCTAAGTGCCGCTCCCTCACACTCCGTGGCCTGAGATGCAGCTGCATTCTCAGCCATCCTCCCAGAACCTTGTTCCGCTTGTCCTCTCAAACACTGCGGAGCTCTGGGCACACGGACCAGCCCTGCCGGTCCCCATCAGGTGTCAGAAGGGCTGGCTTTGGCTGTCACAGGCACCGTGACATTGATTCTTCATTCTTCACCGTGATTCTTGGTGAAGAATCATGGCCTCTGCTCACCTGGACCTCCCTCCCTGCGGGGTGAACTCCTGCGACTGGAGTTCTTGGGTCTCAGAATCCAAGTGGCTTCACGTGACTGACTGGGCACCTGGTTTTCTGTCCTTCCAGAGGCGATGGGCACCGGTGGCCCCGACGTTCGAGCTGCCCGCGTTGTACAGAACGGAGGACTATTTTCCCGTGGAAGTGGGGGAGGTGATGCCCCGAGCCCCCAGCTGCCAAAGGCGTCTGTGAGCGCTTCGATCCTGCCATCCGGGCGTCGGGAAGTGAAATCTGGGTGCAGAGCAGATGTGGTTTTCTTCTTTTCTTTTATGGTTGTGGGTTCGTTTTCTGAGTTTTCCCCCCTTCCTTCATGGGGGCGCATGGGGTTTGGAGAAGTGGACCCAGGGGGTGGGCAGTGCCTCCGAGATGAGCTGGGAAGGCCTCCTCCACCAGCTGTGGCCTGCCTGGTGGTCTGGACGAGGTGGTAACCCCTGGGGATAGCTGCTGTGGGGACATGGGTATCTTTGCACAGGAATTGTGGGGGTCTTGAGGTGTCACTGGGGTGCATGGCTCCCGGTCCATCTGTTCTGGCTGGTTTGTCTGAACCCCAGTGCCCACTGGCTCTGTGAACCATCTCAATAAAGTGTCAAGAGGTCACCTGGTGTAAATGTTTCCTTGATGAGTGCTCCAGCCACCGAGTCAAGCCAGATCCTCAAAAGCTGCTTATTCTAAAGCCCCTCGCCTGAGGGGAGCGCACAGCTCTGGCCTTCAGATGCCTAGCAGAATGTGGAGATCTTTAGGATTTCCTGAGGTCTCTCAAGGGGTATTTGCTTTAATTTCTCCTCACGTAGATGGGTTTTGAGCTATCGTCTGGAAACGTTGGGTTCCTCACTTTGGTGATGGATATTTCTAGTTTCTGGAATCTTTCCCAGAGCTACAAACACACACACACACACCCTGTACTACAGACCTGCTTTCAGATTTCATCACCATGTACCACACACACACCCTGTTCTGCAGACCTGCATTCAAATTTCAACACACAGACACACATACACATACACCCTGTACTGCAGACCTGCATTCAGGTTTCAAGGAAATCTGACATAATGAATCGGGCAAGAGAGCAGTAGTAGCAAGGCAAAAAAAAAAAAAAATTGAGCCTTGTCAATTTTAGAATACTTTTTAAAATAAAAAGATATTAAGTGAAGCCCTTGTTTGAAGTAGAGCCAGTGTTTTTGTGTACAGATAATTTTTGTAAACTTATTTTGAAACGTTGAGACCTTATTATCCATTATTGAAGTATAAATCCAGTGTTGAGGTCACTGAACCTTCGCACGCTGAACACGTCTGCCTGCCTGGCCCTCACCCCATCTAGAAGCGCGCACTCCTTGTCTGAAGCCCCTCCTGCTCCCTTCCAGCCACCCTCCCCTCGCCCCCCAACCCCTGCCCCGAGGTAACAGCATCCTGACATCTCACAGCGCACACGGGGCTGCTGTCTGGGCTTCTGTTCTGTCCCTGGAGGTGGACTGGCGTGTGCAGGCTCACCGTGGCGGCCTTGTGCCCGCTCCCGCGGCTGCCGCCGAGCCTGTGGCTGCTGACCGTTCGTTGTCACGGCTGTGTTATATTGAGCAGGACTGTTTTTAATGGAGAGAGAAGCTTAGACCCTTCCCCCTGCCCCGGTCTGCTGAGGGAGAGCGGAGAGTCGATGGGAAGTTCGNGGATAAACAAATATTTGAACATGGTGAACATTCTGTTTTCGGTCTGTCTCTTATACACATCTCTGCTGTCTGGGCTTCTGTTCTGTCCCTGGAGGTGGACTGGCGTGTGCAGGCTCCCCGTGGCGGCTTTGTGCCCGCTCCCGCGGCTGCCGCCGAGTCTGTGGCTGCTGACCGTTCGTTGTCACGGCTGTGTTATATTGAGCAGGACTGTTTTTAATGAAGAGAGAAGCTTAGACCCTTCCCCCTGCCCCGGTCTGCTGAGGGAGAGCGGAGAGTCGATGGGAAGTTCGTTCTCCAGACAAGTGGCGAGGGCACACGTTTCTGGGAAACCGGGCATATGTTGATGGCTGGAGATGCCCACACTTCTTTCTCCTTCCAAAGCCTGGACCGAGGGCCCCGGAGAGGCCGGTGGGGGTCACGTGATCAAGCCACAGCCGGGAAGCGTCCTGAAGTAGAGGGCTCAGAGCCCTCGCCTCCTGCAGCTCTGGGCCGGTGGCTCTGGGCTCGTGGCTTGCCCTCTCTGAGCCCAGCCTCCTCCCCATTAAGTGGCAGAGAATAAGGGCGCCTGCCTCTGGGAGTGCACTGAGGGAGTGATGGGCTCTGGGCAGCAGGTGGCTGTGATGGTGACGGGGCTGGGCCGGGGAAGGGCCCACTGGCCTGTGTTTCTCAGTGGGCTCTTGGCATCCAAGGGCCCGGGCCTTGGGAATGGCCCTACCTTTCAGAGTAAGAACGGGGCGATGGAGAGTGAGAGCTGCCAGAGTCCTACTCCGCCAAGCCGGCTCTGCTGTCCGGGGACTCTCTGGGGGGTCACCCCCTCACCCCCAGGCAGATCCTTGACAGCATCTATGGCGAAACGGTGACTCATGAGCTAGAATTGGTTTTCCCAAGTTTCCTGGAGTTGCAGTGCCAAACAATGAAGTTTTAGGGACGCTTGGAGACACTGAGCAGGAGGGCGAGCCAGGGCACAGGGCCTGCTAGGAGTCGCTGACCTTGCTCCTCTGAGCGGCTGAGGTGCCGGCCTGGGGCCAGGGACCGTGACAGGCGTCATCTTCAGAGCAAGTGTCGAATGTCTCCTAGCAAGCTGACGAAAGCCCTGGTGGGTCAGACCTACCAAGGGTCAAACCCCTTGGAAGGTCAAACCCAAAGCCCGCGGCAAGGGTCACTTTGCAGCCAGGGAAACGGTGATCTTTGTCTCCTTCCTTCTTTGGTGGCTGTTTTTGGACGGGAGTGCCAGAACCTAGGCCATTGCGAGTCTTCGGAAGAGCTAAGTCCTTTGATCATTCCCACGATCCCCATGGATGTGAACTTCACATCTGTCCAAAGCAAGAGGTTTCAGAACGGTGGCCCACAGGTTGGCAGAACCGTGTGGTCTGCCCTAAACTGTTTCAAAATTGTTTTCATGTTGAGACAGTGCTGTTACCATCTGGAAAAAATAAAGTGAGTTCCATACCTCACTCTGTACACCAGGAATAGTTCCAAAATTCCAAATGGATTAAGGAGGAGTTCAATGTGTAAAATGAATTTATAGAATAAGGCGGCAGAAACATTAGAGAATCATAAAAAATCCAGGAGTGATATTTACAAAGTTTAAATCCTCTGCATGGCAAAAACAAGCAGAAAATCCAACCAAAAAAAAAAAAAAAAAAAAGGAAAAAAAAAAGCTTTTAGTAAAGACACTCTGGGAATCCATAAAAAATAAGCACATTTCTTCATTACGGTTTCTTCATCTACCCCTGAGACAAAGCTTTTTCAAAAGCTGAAATTATAAAATAACTGAAACAAGTACTAAAGGTGAAGTTTTTAAAGAAAAATTATTTTAAAATTCTTTCCTTAATACCAAATATGGGTATGTTTTCAATTTAGTGCTCAATCCTTGTTCTCTCTTCTTTTGAAGACCTCTTCTACTCAGTAATAACGCCAACATACTTTTAATAATGACACCAAAATCTCTATCTTGACCTCCCTCCCCAGACCAGATCGACATCTCCAAATATCTAATAGACTAATTTCTACTCAGATGTCCAACCATTCTACAAATTCCAAGTGTCCAAATATGAACTAATCTTATACATAAAAACAGCAAACAGCTCATCCTGCTGACATCTGTTTCCGTTAATAATACCATTTTCCCAATTACAAAGGATTAAATTATTAAAGTCATATCTGACTCTGAGTCTTTCTAAATCTTCTTTTGACTGTTTCTTCTATCTTTCTCTTTTTCTAATTCCCATTGATATCACTTTAGTTTAGGTCTTCATTATCTACGCCTGCACAACTATAGGAAATTCTTTATTGGTCTTTATGCCTCCTTTCCCTCCCAATCTCAACCAGCACTGCATACTGCTAACATTATTTCACTTCTCTAACTAAAAATCTTCAGCAGCTTCTCATTGCCAAGAGTTCAACATATGAACTCCTCTGTCCATTATTCAAGACCATCTATAATCTGACCCTAATCTGTCTTCTGTCTAAACTCTTCTAATATAAATCCTCCATTTCTGTCAAACTCCAGGCCTGACTTCCTGACTCTTGGAATGAGCTTTCTCCCTTCTTTCCAAATCTTACTTAGCCCTAAGCACTCTGGTTATAAGAGATCTTGCCTACATCTGAACTCCTCCAATGTAAACGACATGTGTATATAGGTGTATATATAAATACATATACAATGTTTTTGTTATCATTTACTGCTTTGTTATCTTTTGCCTGTACATAATTTTATCTCTTCAGCTAGACAGTAAACTACTTGAAGGCAAGCACTGGTATTTTACTCCTTTTATCTTGTATCTTCACAGCTGAGCGATTAGCTCAGTACCAATGAAAAAGCAATTTAAAATGACTTGTACAGTAATAGCAATCCTTAGCACTCATGAAAGATAATTTACTTGACGCACTGGTGATGAAGCTTATTCTGCCCACTTTCCTGATGAACCTCAATCTAAATTAAATAGGACAGCTGCTTTAAAAAGTACTTAATAAGCTCACTGGGAACCGAAGGAAAAACTTCTTTGGAATGACTACTGCTAAGAGGCTACACTTAAAAAAAAAACACTTTATAGCTTGAAAGCACTTTTCAAATGTTTTCTCTCACAATATCCTAGAAAAATAAATACAGCCTTTTTCTAAATTATTCATGAGATTAAGGGACCTGCAAGTCCTTTAACTCCAGTAGACAATTTAAACACTAGTCCTAAGTATTTAAAGGGATACAAATTTAATTAATAGTATGAATAACCACTCCCTATAAAGAAACAGGGTTTCTGGGCTTTAGGATCTTACAAGCTAAGTTAAATAACACAAATATAGAGAGAGTTTTTTGCATTCNGTAGAGGGCTCAGAGCCCTCGCCTCCTGCAGCTCTGGGCCGGTGGCTCTGGGCTCGTGGCTTGCCCTCTCTGAGCCCAGCCTCCTCCCCATTAAGTGGCAGAGAATAAGGGCGCCTGCCTCTGGGAGTGCAGTGAGGGAGTGATGGGCTCTGGGCAGCAGGTGGCTGTGATGGTGACGGGGCTGGGCCGGGGAAGGGCCCACTGGCCTGTGTTTCTCAGTGGGCTCTTGGCATCCAAGGGCCTGGGCCTTGGGAATGGCCCTACCTTTCAGAGTAAGAACGGGGCGATGGAGAGTGAGAGCTGCCAGAGTCCTACTCCGCCAAGCCGGCTCTGCTGTCCGGGGACTCTCTGGGGGGTCACCCCCTCACCCCCAGGCAGATCCTTGACAGCATCTATGGCGAAACGGTGACTCATGAGCTAGAATTGGTTTTCCCAAGTTTCCTGGAGTTGCAGTGCCAAACAATGAAGTTTTAGGGACGCTTGGAGACACTGAGCAGGAGGGCGAGCCAGGGCACAGGGCCTGCTAGGAGTCGCTGACCTTGCTCCTCTGAGCGGCTGAGGTGCCGGCCTGGGGCCAGGGACCGTGACAGGCGTCATCTTCAGAGCAAGTGTCGAATGTCTCCTAGCAAGCTGACGAAAGCCCTGGTGGGTCAGACCTACCAAGGGTCAAACCCCTTGGAAGGTCAAACCCAAAGCCCGCGGCAAGGGTCACTTTGCAGCCAGGGAAACGGTGATCTTTGTCTCCTTCCTTCTTTGGTGGCTGTTTTTGGACGGGAGTGCCAGAACCTAGGCCATTGCGAGTCTTCGGAAGAGCTAAGTCCTTTGATCATTCCCACGATCCCCATGGATGTGAACTTCACATCTGTCCAAAGCAAGAGGTTTCAGAACGGTGGCCCACAGGTTGGCAGAACCGTGTGGTCTGCCCTAAACTGTTTCAAAATTGTTTTCATGTTGAGACAGTGCTGTTACCATCTGGAAAAAATAAAGTGAGTTCCATACCTCACTCTGTACACCAGGAATAGTTCCAAAATTCCAAATGGATTAAGGAGGAGTTCAATGTGTAAAATGAATTTATAGAATAAGGCGGCAGAAACATTAGAGAATCATAAAAAATCCAGGAGTGATATTTACAAAGTTTAAATCCTCTGCATGGCAAAAACAAGCAGAAAATCCAACCAAAAAAAAAAAAAAAAAAAAAAGGAAAACAACAGAATTCTAACCAAATGCAAAAGCCACATGACAAACTAGGAATATATATTTGCAGCTTGTACTGCAAAGGGATAGTCCCCCTAATATGTAAACATCTCCTACAAATAAATAAGAAAGAAACCGCTGCCTCCAAATAGGAAAGAATATGAATATGCATTTCGCAGAAAAGACTACACAAAAGGCACTTTCAAAATATGAAAAGATGTGAGCCTCAATCTGCGAGTATGAAAGTATTGAATACTCAGCTTTTGTTTATCACGCTGGCAAAAGTAAAATGTTTTGATGACAC
The DNA here is from genome assembly GCA_006410615.1 of Neotragus moschatus. Classification (NCBI taxonomy): domain Eukaryota; kingdom Metazoa; phylum Chordata; class Mammalia; order Artiodactyla; family Bovidae; genus Neotragus; species Neotragus moschatus. Next base: position 25,430 of record SJYA01001872.1, read on the forward strand.
TGTTGGTGAAATCTTGAAGAAAGGCGCATTCTTATACGTTGGCGGTGGGACACGATTCTCGTGGAGGTCCATGGGCAATGCCCATCAAAGTTAGAAATGTTTGTGCCCTTAGACGTTGTGCCTACCCAGGTCCATCCCTAGAGATCTAGTCTCCCGATACACACACACAAGAGAAACAATAAATGCAAAATTTTATTCACTGCACATTGAAATAGCACGAGATGGGACAGAAGCTAAGTGTCCATCAACTGGCGACCGGCTCAGTTACAGTGCCTCCGCTCCTGTGGAGATCTAAAAGCTGGATTAGGAGTTCTTTACGACTTGGTGTGGAGAATCCCCAAAACCAACGTGGAAGAAGGACACAACATGNCAGAAGCTAAGTGTCCATCAACTGGCGACCGGCTCAGTTACAGTGCCTCCGCTCCTGTGGAGATCTAAAAGCTGGATTAGGAGTTCTTTACGACTTGGTGTGGAGAATCCCCAAAACCAACGTGGAAGAAGGACACAACATGCTATCATCTGTGTAAGAATTAAAGCGTTAAAGTTCTCTGGGAGGATAAACAAATATTTGAACATGGTGAACATTCTGTTTTCGGTGAGATGTGGACTTCCCATTTTAATTTTATACCTGTTGATATTTTGATGCTTCCCTATTCAAAAAATTCGATTAAAATGGGATTTTCAGCTTCTGCTCAGAAACTAAAATATGGCCCTATCAGGTTCATATTCTTGCCAGACAATAAAGTTGAGTCCCTTTCGAAGGGTCTCACTCTCCATGTTTCCCTTGCACCAGATTATCCCACTAATTTCTTTACATACCTGGACTCACTGGTATTTGCATTTGCAGAAGTCCTCAACAAATTATTAACAGACTGAATCCAGAAACATATAGAGGATTATAAACCAGGACCGAGTAGACTATCTCCAAGGGATACAAGGTGGGTTTAACACCTTAAAATCAATCAGTGCAACACACTTGGATTAATAACTCACATGATCATCTCCATAGATGCATGAAAAAGGATTTGACAAAACTCAATGTCCATTTATCATAAAGGCGCTCCTTCTTGGGGTCAAAAGAGGAGTTCCAGAGAAGAGGTGAGAAGCCGGGCAGACACCCCCAAAGGGGTCTATTTCCAGGATTATCAGTTCTTTCAAGACAACCTGTTGACCGAGGCACCTGGGGGCCTAAGGGCATCTCCCTCGCCATCTTAAAACAAAATTCCGCTTTGTGCTTTTGTCCTGGTCAAGAGCACAACCATCTTTGGGTTTACAAGAATTGAAAGCAATTATGACTGAGCAGCTGTCACAGAATTTCCTCTCTGAGCCCTGTGTGTTTGCTGTAGACATAAAAGCATTAGAGTTTTTCTTATCAGGAAGCATCATCTGGATGCATTTTAGCCTTGCAAGCAGCTGGGCAGGGCCAGTGGCCGGAGGCTTGCTTCTGCCTTCTTTACTGGGACTTCTGACGTCTGTGCCTTGCCTTTGGCCCGTGATGCCGAATTTGAGGAAGGAGGTAGAGAGATGGCTGCTGGGGCAGATGTGCTCCGTCAGGAGAATGGCAAGATTCCCTCAGAGCACCAACTCAAGCCAAGCCTGACTGCTTGGTCGGCCGACTGGAGGTCGGCCCCTCAACCGGAAGGACTTCCTCATGGGGTGATCCAGGGAGCAGCACCATCATACAAGCTAACGGTCAGTGTTTCATCAGCAAGGCTCTTCCAGGGGGAGATGTGCCCCAGAAGC
>SJYA01001874.1:0-11318 GCA_006410615.1 Neotragus moschatus
AGTCTCTTGGACTGCAAGGAGATCCAACCAGTCCATCCTAAAGGAAATCAGTTCTGAATATTCATTGGATGGACTGATGCTGAAGCTGAAACTCCAATACTTTGGCCGCCTGATTCGAAGAACTGACTCATTTGAAAAAGCCCTGATGGTGGGAAAGATTGAAGCTGGAGGAGAAAGGGACGACAGAGGATGAGATGGTTGGATGGCATCACCAACCCGATGGACATGAGTTTGAGTAAGCTCTGGGAGGTAGTGATGGACAGGGAAGCCTGGTATGCTTCAGTCCATGGGATTGCCAAGAGTTGGACACAGCTGAGCAACTGAACTGAGCTGAATGTACTGAATAAATCCTTAGTGATAACAACCCAAGAGCTGAAACTACTTCACAGAATGGAAAACCATGGCACAGGCAGACTCAAGCTTCTCTAAAGAACNAAGCCTGGTATGCTTCAGTCCATGGGATTGCCAAGAGTTGGACACAGCTGAGCAACTGAACTGAGCTGAATGTACTGAATAAATCCTTAGTGATAACAACCCAAGAGCTGAAACTACTTCACAGAATGGAAAACCATGGCACAGGCAGACTCAAGCTTCTCTAAAGAACCAGTTGGAAGCCGCATGCACACTGCAAAGTTTCACCCTCTCCACTATGTTGATGGATACAGAGTCCAGTATATTAAGTCTATTAGGGTACAAGGGCAAAACTCAGGCATTTTTGCAGGTGCGTACTGAGTCCCTTCAGTTCTGACTCTTTGCGACCCTATGGACTACATTTAGCCTGCCAGGCTCCTCTGTCCATGGGGTTCTCCAGGCAAGAACACTGGAGTGGGTTTCCATGCCCTCCTCCAGGGGATCTTTCCGACCCAGGGATTGAACTCATGTCACTTGACCTAAAGAACCTACCATTGGCTGGTGGGTTCTTTATCACTAGCGCTATCTGGGAAGCCCATTTTTGCAGGTAGGAGAGGGCAAAAGTAAATATAAAGGGAGGGTTCTTTTCTTAAAAAAAAAAAAACAAAAACTTTATGTAAAAAGGTACATACTCTTGTAGACACATTTTAAAATACAGATAAAAAGAAGAAAAAGAAATTTACTTGTCAGAATATAAAACATATAACTTCTGTTGGCAAAAATGATGTCAATGTATTTTCTATGCCTACATATACTTACACGGGTTCACCAAAAAAATGATGGTACAGCACAAACCACTTTGTGACAGCTTGGTGCACCAAATCATCACGAACCTCTTTCCATGTCAATAAATAAATTTCCTTAAAGCCGGTTTCCAAAGAATGTTAAGAGGTATTGGGAGAAGGTCCAGAGGGAGATGGCCTGGCCAGTCTGGGTAAGAGGCATTTGGGGAACATTTCTCAGATATTTGATACGACAGCAACACTGCACAGGCCTCAGAGGCCGCAGGGTAGGAGGTGCCTCCAATCTGTTCTACCGTGGGGCTGTCCTTCCCCCTCAACATTTTTTAAAGTTGAGAATAAATGTACGTAACATACATTAACCATTTTGCAGTGAGCCATCCGGGGGTATTTGGCACATTCACAATGTGCGCCACCACCATCCCGCTCAAGTTCCCAAACATTCTCATCACTCCAAAATAAAAAACCCTGCACTCATGAAACAGCTGAATCTTCCTTATCCTGGCATCAGGAGCTCCCTGGTTCTTTCTGGTATTTGTTGAATGAATAAATAAAGATAGGGTTTAAGACTATCGTAACAACTCAAGACTTTGATCTGCAAGGCGACCTCTTTATAAGAATACAAAAGCCCTCCATATAAATCCATGCTCAGTGATAATCCAAGAGGGTCATTTCTCAAGTCCCAGAGAAATAGGGAATCTGCTAAGATCTGGCTTATTATCACGATAGCTCAACCAAAACAATATGCTTATACAAATTATTTAAGCACAACAAGAACATTTCCAAAGCATTCAGGCGTATTAGAGACATTTGAAAGAGGGCTCCTAACATCTAAGGATCCTCTGCTCATAAACAGTCAGAAAGGAGTCATCTTGCATCTCTTTTCAAAAAAGGTTACTTTATGCAAGAAGTCAGGAGATGAAATTCTCCAGGTGATACTCAACAACCAGTAGGGTAAATCTAATATTTGGAATTGGGAATGAGAATGAAAAAGACTTCAACCAGAAAGAGTTAAAAGCGGTTTCCTCTGAGCAATGGGCCTGGGGCAGGGCGGGCGGCCTGGCCTTTCTTTAGCCCTTCTGTTGTTGATTAATTTTTAACCTCCGGCAAGGAATTCTTCCATTTAAAACAAAACAAAACAACAATTTTTTAACAAATAGGTATTTCTGGACGCTAACAATGGTAACAGGTAATCTTGCATTAGAGAAGTACAAGAGGTCTAGCCAAATTTTATTCCAAAGTGAAGACAACAGAACATAGTGATAAAATATTTCCAGAGTGACACACAAGAGGTGAGAAGACTGGTTCCTACCAGGGAGGGGAGCAGAAAAGCAAGCAGGGCTTTCACTGGCATCTTTTTATACTTAGAATGTTTGAAAGATGCACATGTATTACAGGGAACATACAAATGTCTTGGGAAGAAGAAAAGCAAGAGTTTTACTTTCAGTAAATGTATGAAGATGGACAGTGAAGTGAAGTCGCTCAGTCGTGTCCGACTCTTTGCGACCCCACAGACTGGGGCCTACCGGGCTCCTCTGTCCGTGGGATTTTCCAGGCAATAGCTGGAGTGGATTGCCATTTCCTTCTCCAGGGGATCGTCCCAACCCAGGGCTCGAACCTGGGTCTCCTGCATTGTAGACAGACGCTTTACTGTCGGAGCCACCAGGGAAGTTGAAGATGGATAAAACTTACTATAATGAATTTTAAAAGTAGATCATTCAAAGCAAATATAGCCAAATGTCAACTGCGAGGAAAGCTAGGTGAAGGATTGGTCAGTTTAGTTCAGTCGCTCAGTCGCACTCTCTACAACCCAATGGACTGCAGCACACCAGGCCTCCCTGTCCATCATCAACTCCGGAAGTTTGCTCAAACGCATGTCCATCGAGTTGGTGATCCCATCCAACTATCTCATCTTCTCTGTTCCCTTCTCTTGCCTTCAATCTTTCCCAGCATACACAGTTCATTTAACTATTAATGGAGTAAAAAAATCATTTTTCAATAAAAGTTTGAGGGAAAGTATTATGAAATTAAAATACGGTGATAAACACTTGAGAGGCTTTAAAAAAAAAATCCTGGTGCTTAGGTAGCCTCCTGGAACAATAAAATTGAAATCTTGGGGGAGGCAGTAGCCTTTAATATATATATATATTTTTAATTCCCAGATGATTTCAATGTACAGTAAGGTTGAAACCACTGCTCTAGAGAATCTCAAAGAATCCTTTTTTGCTTCAACTTTCTCTAATCTTTTAATGTCCTATGTTGGCAAAATAGCTCCAAAATACCCAGAGTAATTTCTAGCCGATTTTCTAAATACATTGTCTTTAAAGAAATGAGAAACATAAAATTACATACTAGGAGCAGGGAGGTGTTGTTTGTCTTCAGGAAACAAATAGCATCTTCTCCGAGAAGCCGTGCAGTGCTGACACATACTTGGCTCGCAGAATACCGAAGGTACCCTGTGTTTTTATAATTTTATTTGAACTACTGAGTTTGATAAAGTTTCCTTCTCACCCTTGGTGACTTCAAAGAGGGGATAGGGTCAGTTCAGCTCCACCTGGGAGAAGAGAAAGTTCTAGATCTTTCGATATATTGGGGAAGCGGGACTGTTAGGACAGTTTTAGCTGCAAATAATGGAAAACCCAGCTCAGCAGGGCTTGGGCAATCTTGATTAACCGTCTGTCAAGGAGTTTGTCTCCGGCTGTTTCTCGCGGCGATGACTTAGTGCAGGAGCCAGGTCTTCCCGTTTCTCCTTTCCCTGCTCCAGCCACAGCGTGTCCTCCTGGGCTGCCTCCCACCACCGCCCTAAGATGGCCACAAAGTTCTTAACTCAGGGAGACAGTGGTCCCCAGAGGCAAAAGGAAAAGTCCCTGTCTTTCAGCCCCCTTTAAGGGTGAGGAAAACCCTCCCTGAAGACCTCTCAGCAGATTTCCCGTCATCTTTTTGTTCAAAGTGGTGTCAGGTACCTATTCCTAAACCTTGACTTGGCAAGACAAATGAGACACCGTAGTGGGCTCACAGTCCCAAGAACACCGTGTGCACACACATGCACGCGCACGCACATGCACACTTATATGCACGCGCACGCGCACACACACTTACATGCACACACACGCAGCCCAAGCATCTAAAGCGAATGTAAAAGGCTTCTTTTTTCCCCCCATGCCTCACGGCTTCTGGCATCTCAGCTCCCTGACCACGACTAAACCTGGGCCTGGTGGTGGAAGCGCTGATCTCTAACCACTGGACTGCCAGGGAGTTCCCCAAAAGACTTTAATTCTAGTGTATTCTGATTGGGAAACAGTTTCCCTTTGCAATTAAATACACACAACATATGCTTCTCAAAACTCCTCGATATTAAGTCCAAGTGGGAATTTAGCATTTGATAAAGACTGCCTTTCAGATCGGTAGAGGGAAAGATGAGTTACAAAATAAATGGTGGCAATCTAGAAAAAAAATGTGACGTTGGAACTGGACTTTGGATCACGTGCGTGCATGCGCGAATGTGTGTTCGGTTGCTCAGTCGTGTCTGACTCTTTGCGACTCCATGGACTGCAGCCCACCAGGTTCCTCTGTCCATGGGATTCTCCAGGCAAGAATTCTGGAGTGGGTTGCCATTTCCTTCTCCAGGAGATCTCCTCCACCCAAGGATAGAATCCTTGTCAAGATCCCAAATGTAGCAGAGCAATTAAGCCGACTGCCACAACTAGAGAAGCTCGCGCTGCAGTGAAGACCCAGCACAGCCAAAATAAATGAATAAATAAAAACATTCCCTTGGCTATTATGTGGATATTGCTTAAAAACAACAACAAAACCAAAGTGGATTAATTTGAACAATTATTCTGCAGAAGAGAGTCAAGACATCTATCTGGCAGCTTTTTAATATTTTTTTCTGTTTTGTTTGAAATAAAAATTTACAATCTAAGAACAAAACCACAACTTTTGATGCCCTGTTCTTTTTGATAGAAAAGTTAATACAGCCTAAAACGATACGCCTGAGCCCATTTGAGAATGCCCCATTTACACCTGCTTCTTACTGTGCTTTCCAGATTTAACCCACAAGGGTTTTTGTTTCATTGTGTTTATTTCATTTTGAAGGGACAGAAGTAATAGCCAACATCTCAACAAAATCAGTTCCTGGTGCTGTCTCTCACTTCTGTCTTCCTGTGACCCAATAAACATAACCAAGCCCGACAGAGTGACAGTTAAAAGCCAGTGCAAATTGAGACTGGGCAACTTAGGCTTTCTTACTCACACAGGCTTTATCTTTGCAAAGCTGTGACATTAAATCCCACTTATCCCTATCCAATATGGACATCCAGCTGTAGACACAAAATTACCTTTTTTCCCCCTCAACTGTGTATATTCCCCTCTCCAACTTTGCATTGAGAAAACAACTGGCCAACTAGCGTGTGGAAAGCAGCCCTTTGATGCTGCTCGTAGAGACCAGTTCGTCCTCTGGGCTCCCCAAAGCTGTTCAAACAAGAGCTCCATTGTCCCTTTCGGAGGAGAATAATAGAAAACTTAAATGGAATCTGGAGGTCACTGGACCGCTTAGGAAACAGGCAGGTAGATGCTGCAGCTGTTAGTGGGTGACACGCCATCCACACTCACAGTTCCAGAGCAAATGGTGAGGATTTCCAGTGTCCAAGCAAGTTAGTTGTGCAAGAGTGGTTTCCTCATTTCAGGCTTCTGACTCTGCCATACCAAAGAACCCACCACTTATACTTCATCCAAAACCAAGATTTAAATAAGTAACAATAATGATCAGCATCGTAACAGTGAGCATCATGGCAGCCACCATTTCTTGAATGTATTTAACCCCACCGTGACCCTGTAAGGTGGGCCTGACTATTATGCCCATTCTATAGATGAACAAACTGAGGCTCAGAGACGGAAAGTAGCTTCTTCAGGAAATGTTTTTAAAATCTGGATTATTTGGAAAAACTACTTCCTCTCTCCCTCTCTCTTTCTTTTAAACAGTTTATTTATTTGGACTGTGCCAGGTCTTATGGCACACAGGATCCAAATCCCTGACCAGGGGTCAAGCCAGGGCTCCCTGTACTGGGAGCTCAGAGTCTTAACCACTGGACTCCGAGGGAAATCCTGAAGCTTCTTTCTTGAACAGGGCACTCTTCTGTTTCTCATCTTTCACAGATTCTTTTTTGAAATGTTAAAAAAAAAAAAAGACTACTATGTTTTAAATTATATAATAAATATTACTGCAGATTATAAACGGCTATGTACTGAACTTTTCACAACAAGCCCATCTCCTGGCTTAATTTCCAGAAATGGAATAGCTGGATCAAAGATCAAAGATACTTGATTAACTTTGGCAAATATTGCCGAATTGCCTACCTATCAACAGGAAAGGGACTTTGCTGGTGGTGCAGTGGCTAAGACCATGCACTCCCAGTGCGGGGGCCCTGGGTTCGATGCCTTCTCCAACTCTGCTCCCCACCTTTTTGTTCTTGTTGTTTCACTGCTAAGTCGTGTTCAACTCTTTGCGACTCCATGGACCGTAGCCCACCAGGCTCCTCTGTCTGTGATTCTCCCAGAAAGAATACTGGAGAGGGTTGCCATTTCCTTCTCTGGGGAATCTTCCCAACCCAGGGATCAAACCCACGTCTCCTGCATTGGCAGGTGGATTCTTTACCACTGGGCCACCTGGGAAGTCTCCCCACCCAGTCCTTCTCAAACATCGGTCAGACCGTGTCACTCTCCTGCTTCCACCCTCCACTGTCTGCTCGTAGCAGAGTGCTGGGTGAGGCTCTGAGCCTGATTACGGAGAGGCACTGGCGGAGGGAGATGGGGCTGGAAGAAGTAAAAGGTGGAACCGAACCCGCTCCGTCTGCAGAGGCACAGGCTGCCGATGCCTCGGTGGATTGGAGACTGTCCCCGGGACAGCCCTGGGGGCCCTGAGCTGAAGATGGCAGGGCCACGCTGCGAAGGAGCCGGGGGCCCTGAGTCAACCCCGTGTGGAACACCTGGACTGAATGGAGGTAGACAGGCTCCCCAGAAAATCCATGAACTTGTACGAACTTGCCTGTTGGGATTCATTCCTCCTGAGTTCTCATGATTGAAATCCCGACCGGCAGTCCACCTGGGGACAGCTTTCCGTCCTCTGTCCTTGTGCAAACACTGACCACACGCCAGAGTGAGTGAGTGAGTCTTAGAGGAGAGACATCCCTGGGACTTTTGTAGTCAAGCCTGGGCTTTCCTGAGCCAGAGGGAAGTTGAGATCAGGAGACCTCATCTAGGGCTCACTGCGCTCTGACACGCTCCTGTGTGCAGAGAACGGGGTAGGCTGTGGCACCGCCTGACCCTCTAGCTTTGGTCTCGGACCATGTCCATTCCCTGAACGTCCTGTACAGGTGATACCATGATCTGTGCAGTGAGCAGGGCAGTCAGGGAGCGCGACTTTCTAGAACCTGCGGGACCTCCCCTGCCTCAGCCCTAAGAGTGGTTCGCCCTTGTTGCCAGGCAACTGGTTGTCATAGAGACAGTACGCCACAGGGCTCCCTGCGGTCAGTTACGGCCCATGGGACACTGGAAATCAGAGGCAGAGTTGGGATGCCCGTGGGATCAATGAGGGCCTGCTGCCCGTCTCCAGAATGTCTTCACCGCTGGGTCTGTGGGATGCTCTTCTGCTGGTCTCTGTGGCCTTGAGAGGAGTCCCAGGTCCCTGGGGGCTTCCTTGGGAGATCCTGCTGTGTGCGGCAATGGCGCTTTTCATAGTCAAGAGCCGGAGCACTCTAAGAAGAGGGGCAGAGCTGGCCGAGAGGCATTCTGCCTGTGCGGAGGTCTGCAGGAAAGTCAGGGAGAAGACTGGACTCGGGGCACAAGCCTGTGAAGCCCTCCAGATGCCCGTGGGGGCCGCCAGTGCTTCCACGTTACAAATTCTGTGCTTGGAGGCCCTGAACAGAAACCCAGGCGGATCATCTCTTGAGGACATGAAAGACCTCCTTGAAAAAGTACAGAAAAGTGAGCCCTCCCCCCAACTTTCGTTTCATGGGCTGATGATGGCTCGTCTCCAAGGACAGACACGGTCACTTGGAGACATGGCGGAATCCCACCAATTTCAGGTGACCGAGGCAAAAAACATCTTGAAAGCCTTTCAGGACAAGGTGAGACATCTCAAGGAACAACTGAGGGATGGTTTGAATGAAAATAGTCATCTTCAGCAAAGTCTCAAACTGCTTTCCCGAGAAATGGAGGGACGGAGGAACAGGACACAGGGCCTGAAGGGACGAGGAGACGTGCTGGAACGCTCACACGTGCAAATGCAGCGGCTGCCGGGTGACAACAGGAGCCAGCTAAAGTCACTCGCGGAAACCACGCGGAAGACCAGACACTCGCCTGGCCTCTCGAGAGAGGGTCCCGCTGAGAGGAGCAACTTGGAAGTGGGAGAAAACAGAGAAGCAGAAAGTGAGCGTCCCCCAGGGCGCCTGTCGGAAGCGGATCTGAAGGGTCTCATTCATGCGGTTAACTTAAAAGTGTCCTTTAAAAGGAAGAAGAAAGAAAAAGAAGAAATATCCAGAAAACTGTATGAAGAAAGTCAAACCAATGAAGAGCGAATGGGACGAATAAAACGTCTCCAAGCCGAGCAAACCTCCTTGCGGTCTGAAAACGCACAGCTGGAGAGGGAGGTCCAGAAGCTGCGGCTGAAACTTGAAATGCTGCCTGAATTGCATCGGGATCAGGTCAAGCAGCTACTGAGGAAGTCGACTGAGGAGGCGACACGCCGCCTGGAGATCGAAAGGAGATGCCCCCACGTGTACCGAAGACTGGACTATGCCAGTCAGAAGCGCAGCCTCTACAAGAAGATGGCCGAGGACAGAGAGAGGGAACTGGAGAGAGCCACTTGCTCCTGCCGGAGCGAGCTCCTCTGGCGGGAGAGAAGGGCCCGGGAAAGGTGGGCGGAGGCTCTGTCCACCGAGGGGGTGCTCCACGAACTGCGGGAGGAGAACCACCGCATCAGGCAGCTACTGGCCAGCCTCCAGCTCAAGCTGCAGCCTTTCCCCAGGGGAGCGTTTGTTCCTGCTGTATCAGGGTGTGCGCTGGGTCCGGAGGCTCCCCACGGAGCTGGAAGGCCACGCTGGGAGGGCTCGGGGTTCCAGGCTCACCTGCCGGTTTGATGCTGCTTCCACAGCAGCTGGGGCTGTGAGACCCCACCCACAGCCACGGCCAGACATGTGCCCGAGTCCTCTGTCTATATAAGTAATTTTGATTTATCTCTTTCCAGTCTAACTGGGGTGTTTAGTTGATGCTATGGCTGCTCATAGTCAAGCTTTATGGCATTAGAATGCCTAGGTAGTGTTTTTTCAACTGGAGAGTCCATGTGCCACAAGAAAGACCCAGCACAGGCAAAATTAAAAATAAATGAGCAAATGAATAAATAAAAATAATTCTCTCTATATATAGTTAAGTGGAAACAAAACAGAACAAAACAACGAATACAGACCAGTTTGAATAGTAGGCTACCACTGATGGGAAAACAAACAATACTTCTATACTTCTTATACTTACATAAGCTTATGATATATGTTCATATTATATTCATACACCCAGACGCACTTCCTTGAGTATGCTTAAGATGTATCTAATAAGATGCACATACTTGGAGGGGGCATGGCAATCCACTCCAGTATTCTTGCCTTGGAGAACCCCAGGGACAGAGAGGAGCCTGGTGGGCTGCACAGACCACAGGGTCGCACAGAGTCAGACACGACTGAAGCGACTGAGCGCACACACAAGACACATGTAGAAATGATCCTAGCGAGGGCGTCCCTGGTGGTCCAGTGGTTAAGAAGCCAGCTGGCAACACAGGGGACACCACATTGATCCTGGCCCGAGCAGATCCCCCACGCCGCAGAGCAACTAAGCCTGCGAGTGACAACTCCCTCAGCCCACGAGCCCACGAGCCCACGGGCCCACGAGCCCACGAGCCCACGAGCCCAGCTTTGTAAGAGAAGCCCAAAGCCCTGGGGCCACCACCGAGTAGCCTCTGCTCACAACTAGAGAAAGCCCTCGGGCAACAGTGAAGATCCAGGACAGCCAAAAATATATTAATAGAATTTACACCCCCCCAAAATGGCACCCCACTCCAGTGTTCTTGCCTGGAGAATCCCAGGGACGGGGGAGCCTGGTGGGCTGCCGTCTATGGGGTCGCACAGAGTCGGACACAACTGAAGCGACTTAGCAGCAGCAGCAGCAGCAAACGGTACCAGTGATTACCCCTGAGGAAGGAAACTTAGTTCTGGGAGGTAGAAAACTGTTTTGTGTTTTTTTAAACGTTTTCCAGTTTTGGACTGTGAACGATGTGAATTTGTATCCATGAAAACTTAAACGACAAGGGTGTGAAATAATTTTATATTCTTTTTAAAAAAAAAGTTAATTGGCTATAACCAGCCTAACCTCCTGTCTTTCGGACAACAGGCAATATATATATATTTTTTAGTGAGTAGAACTTTACATGCCCATTATAAATAATTAACATGAGAAAATGTAAATACCTAACTTCTCTCTTCCCTTTCCTCACCTGTTCCGTACCTTGGAGATCACTCTCATTAATGAGTCTGTCCGTCCGTCTCCACTCCAACCATCCCACCTACAAGCAGGTCCCGTGGGAGGTGCAGGTTCACGATTCGCCTTTCAATTAGCAATGCAGCAGGTGCCTCTCCTGTTGGCATCTCTCCTCATTTGTCTCAGTGTTAGCTTATTTTTTTCATGTATTACAAGCTTTTAAAGAAAACACCAATGGATATCGAGATTTCCTCGGTGACTCAGTGGTAAGGAATCCACCTGCCCATGCAGGAGATGCAAGAGACATAGGTTCCATCCCTGGGTCGGGACGATCCCACGGAGAAGGAAACGGCACCCACTCCAGTGTTCTTGCCTGTGAAGTTCCATGGACAGAGGAGCCTGGCGGGCTACAGAGACCACGGGGTCACAGGAGTCAGACACGACTTAGTGACTAAACCACCACCACATTCCCTGGGCAAAGTTTTATTGCTTATTTACCAAACAAGAGGGTTAGTTATATATATTAAAAACTCTAAAGAAATCAAAATTTGCATAGAAACAAATGAAAATGAAAACACAATCAAAAACCTGTGGGACACAATAAAAGCAGTGCTAAGGGGAAAGTTCATAGCAATACAGGCGTTC
>SJYA01001875.1:2775-159461 GCA_006410615.1 Neotragus moschatus
AAAAAAAAAAAAAAAAAAAACAACCCCAAGGGCAAGTGTACTGATTTCAAACTACGAAAGAAAGAGAAAAAAACATAAAATAGGAATGACTATGACTGTAAAACAGAATTTTATAGCAGCATTATTAATTGTGAAAGCCGGTCTTCATAAAAATGCCTCTATATATGGAAAGCAGTTTGTCGGGTAGATTATCTCACTTTGCAAGAATGCAAAGTGATGTGTGGTAACTGCCAAGAAGCTGCAGCCCACAGCAAATTCAATGAATAATAATCGAATCATTTAAATTACAAAAATAATGTCAGAATTTTCTACAACAAAAGACATAATGCAAGTGTTGAAAGTTTCTTATAAGACCTGAGGTAGTGGTGGCGGTTTAGTTGCTAAGTCGTGTCCGACTCTTGTGATCCCATGGACTGTATGTAACCTGCCAGGCTCCTCTGTCCAGGGAATTCTCCAGGCAAGAGTACTGGAGTGGGTCGACCCAGGGATCCAGCCAAGGTCTGCCTACCTTGCAGGCAGATTCTTTACCAACTGAGCCATGAGACTGGTGAGTAGGACATTGCAAATTCAAAGGTCTTTAAATTGCTGTGCTTGGGCTTCCTTGGTGGCTCAGTGGCAAAGAATCTGCCTGCCAATACAGGAGATGTGGGTTTGATCCCTGGAAGATCCCACACGTCGTGGAACAACTAAACCCATCAAGAGAAGCCACTGCAATGGGAAGCCCAAGCAGCACAACTGGAGAGCAGACCCTGCTCCCTGCAACCGGAGAAAGCCTGAGCGAAGCAACGAAGACCCCGCGCAGCCAAAAATAAATAAAGGAGTAAATCTTAAGAAAAGTAGCTGTGGTCACTCTCACACAGTAACTGTGCTGCACAGTCAACATAGGGCATCTTCTCTAGAGTTTGGTGAAACTGATTATACTTAAACCAGTTAAATATCCCAGCTCCTAAAATGAGCTTTAGGAGCAGGTAGACCGAACAGTTAGCTTTTTTGTTTGAAGCATTGACCTACCAGGGTAAGCACTGTGACTGTCTCCAGTATGAGTTCACTTCTTCCTCTGTTACTTAAGTCACTGTGATTTTTGTATCACTCATCACCAAAATGAGTCAAAACTGACACATAGCTAGGTGTGATTTTTTTTCTTAAACATACGCATATGAAAAGAATATTTTATTGATGGTGGGAGCTACACATCTGGGTCCTGGTGCCCAGACTCATCTAACTGTGCACTGAAATTTTTATTGTATGTAAATTTCAGCTCAAAACTGGAGAAGAAAGAAAGAAAGCACAATAGGCATTTTTAATTATTTATTTTTGGCTGTGCTGGGTCTTTGCTCCTGCACGAGCTTTTCTCTAGTTGGCATGCAAGGGCTTCTCATTGTGGTGGCTTCTCTTGTAGGAGAGCCTGGACTCTCGGACTCGTGGGCTTCAGCAGTTGCAGCTCCCAGGCTCTCGAGCCCGGGCTGTAGTGTGGCCCATGGGCTTAGATGCTCTGAGGCATGTGGGATCTTCCTAGACCGAGAATCGAACCTGTGTCTCTGCTTTGGCAGTTCAGATTCTTTACCACTGAGCTACCAGGGAAGCCCAATATTTTTTTTCTTTTAAATGTAAAGGAAAAGTATCTGGGCACTTCTCTGGTGGCCCAGGGATTAGGACTTTGTGCTTCCACTGCAGGAGGCATGGGTTTGATCCCTGGTCGGGGACCTACGATCCCACAAACTGCACGGTGAAGCAAAAAAAAACAAACCCAAAACAAAACCAGAACTCAACTGTGTTTTAGTCAGGATTTTTTCAAGAAACAGAACCAATGGAATATATATACATATATGTGTGTGTGTGTGTGTGTGTATCTTTATGTAAAAAATAAGAAACTGACTCACCTGATTATGAAGGTTGGTGTGCCAAAATCGGCAGAGCTGATGTCCCCGTGCAAGTCCAACGGCCAGCATAGAACCAGACAAAGCTCATGTCTCAGTTTGAAGGCTGGCAGGCAGGAGAATTCTCTCCACTGGAGGAGAGTCAGTCTTGTCTCCTACCCAGGCCTTTACAGGATTGGATGACGCCTACGCACACTATGGAGGCCCTTCTGCTTTATTCAGTCTACCAATGCAAACGTTAATCTCATCTTAAAACACCCTAACACAAACAGTAGCTGGAAATACTGTTTGACGAAATATCTAGGTGCACCATGGTCTGGACTCTGCTAAGTCGCTTCAGTCGTGTCTGACTTTTTGTGACCCCATGGACTGTAGCCCGCTAGGCTCCTCTCTTCACGGGGATTCTCCAGGCAAGAATACTGGAGTGTGTTGCTGTGCCCTCTCCCAGGAGGTCTTCCCGACCCAAGGATTGAACCTAGGTCTCTTGTGTCTCCTGCATTGGCAGGCAAGTTCTTTACCATGAGCGCCACCTTGGAAGCCCCTATGGTCGGGTCAAATTAACACATGACATTAACTCTCATACTGAGTGTATTGTATTAGTATGAAAGCAAAACAGAAAAGGAAGCTCATGTTGCTTTGCATGGTGTCGCTATAAGCTTGCTTTTCTTTTAATTTATCCCTGGAAAAGGTGTGCATATATATGGAAACTATTCAAACTGCAACATAAATTTCTATAATTAAAATCCTCGACTGCTGACCACAGTCATCCCCCCTGGAATGACTGTGTTTTGGTGTGTGTTCTTTTGAAATATGCGTGTGCAGGTGTAACTCTATGTGTGTGTGTTTGGAGGATATTAAACCAATGTATAAAAATACATGGGTCCTAGGACTAGACACTCTGTAGGCCCAAGACCCAGGGCCTGGCCTGGAGAGTGAGGTCATAGTGTCCCTTACAAAGTGCAGAAAGCCTTCTTCTTCTGCCTCTCATAGCAGGCTCCTGGCTGGGGCTGGGAGCCCTTGTGGAAAAGGCAGGCATGATTGAGAACAGCGGGCTTCAAATCCTGGGTTCAGGTACCCCTCGGGAGCTGCGAAAAGAGTTTCAGGGAATCTGTGTACAGCTCTTCAACTTCCCTTTGCGCGTTTCTCTCCAGCTGTTTTTTTTTCCCCTCCTGCCCCTGCATAACAACTGTTCTCTCCCTTTTCAAAGGAAAGTCACACTTCTCCCCATTCCTGAGCAACTTTTATTATGGTTCACTGTCCCAAGGTGTAAAAATTTTCATAGCACCACCCCAAAATGCAATTTGAGATATTGGTAACCATTATTCCCCTTTAATTGATCCAGAACAAAAGTTTTAAAACGTTTAATAAGAACACTTTTGATCACAGGAAACTTTCTGAAAAATAAATTATGTCTATACACATATATTTCCTTATGGCCTACATGACTTTCGGGATCTTAGTTTCCTGCCCAGGGATTGAACCCGTACCCCCTGCAGTGGAAGGCTGGAGTCTTAGCCACTGGATCTCCAAGGAAAGTCCTGGTCACAGGAAAGTTTAAAACAAAATTAATTTCAATCTTTAAACATATTATTTCCAAGGAGGCAAAAGAGTGATCAATAAGACTCTAAAGCACAGACTTATAATACCTTAGATAAAATCTTGGGGGATTTTAAAATGTTGGGGGAGCAGAATGCAAATTAAAGAACCACATAGGTGAAGTAAAACTGCCATTCTGTTGTTCGTGGCTTCTTTTTAATGGATGGAAATCAAATTATTATGGTATTGATATGCTTTAGGGATAATTGTAAGGTGATGAAACTGTTTTGAGATATCAATACTTACCGTATGCAAATATTACATCATTTTCAGCTATTTTAGCGATTTGATTTTTTTAAATTGAAGTGTGGTTGATTTACAATATGTTATTTTCAGGTGTCCTGACTTTAAAAAATATGCCATCGTTTTCTTTTAAAAAGTATTTTTATTTATTTGGCTGCTCCAGGTCTTAGTTGTGGCATTTGAGTTCTTCGATCTTCGTTGCTTCGTGCAGAATCTTTAATTGTGGCACGTGGGATCTAGTTCCCTGACCAGGGATCGAATCTCGTTCGCCTACCTTGCGCTCAGAGTCTTAGCCGTAGGACCAGCAGGAAAGTCCTCTGAGTGGTTTTTTTTTTTTTTCAGCTGAAGTGTAGTTGATTTACAGTGTTGTATTATTTTTTTCTATACAACAAGGTGATTCAGCTATACATATATATATTCGTTTTCATTTTCTTTTCCATTTTGGTTTACTACAGGTTATTGCATATAGTTTCCTGTGCTATACAGTAGGACCTTGTTGTCTATCCATCCTATATATAACAGTTTGCCTCCGCTAATCCCAAATTCCCATTCCTTCCCTTCCCCATCCCCCAACCCCCTTGGCAACCAGAAGTCTGTTCTCCGGCATCGTTTTTGAGAATGCCTTCGGAAAAGAAGTGACCAAAAGGCTTGAAGACAATTGAGAGAGGGCAAGAGAAAGCCTGAAGTTTTCTGGCTTAGTGGGTTGTGATGGGGGAGCAACCATGGAGCTGAAACCCCGGAGCGGAGATGGTGTGAGATGCAGGGAACACGGGAGAGGAGGGCCTTTGCGCATGCCTGATGCGGACTCCACGCGGAGGGGCCCCTGTAAAGTTGCCTCTGCTGATGAAGGACAGTGGAGGGGCGTGGACAGGCAGATCGCAGGCACTCCCAAGACATTCATGCATGCTATCTGCTAGGGGGTAGATTAGAGCTTGGCTGGAGGTGACCCTGCAAGTAAGTCCTGGGGAGCAGCCTCAGCAGGGCCGGGGGGAAGGCTATAGTAGCAGGTTAGGAAGGTCTCCAGCACTGGACTGAGCCCACAGTCTAGCCTGGGGCAGCAGACGCCAGGAGAAAGCCCTGTGATGGGACCCAGCCAGCATTCCTTGGAAGATGCCCACTCATCCCCAGCTAAAGGCCCCCTTTGCTGGTGCCCCAACCCCTAAATCGTGCTTTTTTGGAACATCTTAGAGAAGGGTTGTACTATGGACTGAGTCATGTCTCTCCCTTCTTCCACAAACTCATACACTAAAGCCCTAACCCTGAATGTGATGACATTGGAGATGTGGCCTTTGGGAGGTAGCAAGTTTTAGATGAGGTCATGAGGGTGGGGTCCTTCTGAAGGAATTAGTGTCCATTTTAAGAGAAGAGCTTGCCCTCCTCTGCCCTCCCTGCCCTGCTCACATGCTGCGCTCTGCTCAGCAGCTAAGTCATGTTGGACTCTTTGAGACTCTGTGGACTGTAGCCCTCCAGGCTTCTCTGTCTGTGGGACTTTCCAGGCGAGAATACTGGAGTGGGTTGCCATTTCCTTCTCCAGGGGATCTTCCTGACCCAGGGATCAAACAAGAGCATTGGCAGGTGGTTTCTTTACCTCTGAGCTACTGGGGAAGCCCTCCCCTAACATGAGGACACAGCTAAAAAAATAAATAGCCATCGATAAACCAGGGCGAAGATTCCTACCAGGAGTGGAGTTGGCTGGCACGTTGATCTTGGACTTTTCCAGTCTCCAGGAAAATAACTGTAGGAAATAACTGTCTTGTCTGAGCACGAGTCTAAGGTATCTTGTCAGAGCGGTTGGAGAAGACCAAGTGTGGGAAGAAACAGAGCTCTAAAGGGCTTGATATTCCCTTGACTTCTCCAAGGAAAGCCTGAATCGCCCAAATAAACTGTTACAAACAAGAGAGAAGCCTGCAGTTTTATAGTCAAAAAGGGGTAATAAATAATCTATTGTACATAAATGGACAGTAGTACTTATAAAGTTATCATAATTGTACAAAATGATTCTATCAATAAAAAACCAACAACAATAATAAAAACACAATTTAATTTTAAATAAAATTTTATAATTACTCAAAAACCCCCGACAAAACTATATTTCTCAATTGGGGCTGGAAAATGGCATCTCCTGGGCCTTTAGCAAGATGCTTGTGCCTGAACCCCCTTCTCAGAGGTCCTTACTTCATGCAGTCTTGGTATCAAAGCCTTCAAAATCCCCAGGTGATTCTAGCATGTAGCCAGAAGCAGAACCACTGGTGTCAAGAATGAGACGAGGCCAACATTATTTCTTTTACCTCTAAGCTTCTCTCTCTCTCTCTCTTTTTTTGCTTCTCTCTCTTTGTAACAATTTTTATTTTATATTGGAGTATAGTTGATTCACAATGTTGTGTTAGTTTCAGGGGTATAGCAAAGATTTACNCCTCCCACCATGTGGCTCGCCAAGCCTCGGAGTTGGCCGAGCTCAGTAGCTGCCGTGAAGCACTGGCAACAACGTGCTCAATTAGGTCAACTGGTGGGAATTTATTCTGCAAAGCTGTTTCTAGAACCTGCTTTATTAAATAAGAATCTGAAATTGGGGCGTAAATGGGTAGAGGAAAGAGAGGGGATTATATGAAATCATCTCTGTGAAACTTGAATATTGTGAAGCACTATAGGATTTAAAGAATGGTCATTCAACAAAAAATGGTAAAAATTAAATATCTGAAATTGTATGGAAATTAACAAGGATTCAGAGTGATGATTAGTCGTGATTTAGAGTCATGAATCTAATTTCAGTGATCAAGTAAAATGAAAAAGTTATCAAGTAGTAGTCAAACAGTTTGACCCCAGGTGGCAAAATTGTGGTAACAAAGTCGTGACTTTTACTTAGAAATATGGGAGAAAAAAATCCAACCTGACATAAAAATCAGCACTGTCAGGAGACAAAGGACTTATCATCTTTAGAGAAAGACTTATTCAACTACAAGTGAAATAAGACAATGTTGTAAGCATGAAAAACTTAATGAAGAAGATGTAGTTTGAGTGTGTACTCTAAATTCCCTGCTGGGTAGTTAGTATTTGTCTTACAAGAACATGAATTTGTTTACATTTCTGTGTGAAATCTGTTGAAAGAAACTGTTTTGTGCAGAAGGTAGATACATACAGCTATTCTTGCCATGTTTTTAAAAGCATCCAACTCAGACGGGATTGGGACAAAAGATAATGACTTGCCTATTTTATTATAATAATAAATCAAAGAATGTGGTAGTTATACTTGGAATAAAGATAAAAGAGGTATTTATGTGTTTTACAAGCTATTCATTTATTTGATGGTTGCTTATTGAAATGAAGATTTAGTCTACTAAACCACCTCAAACACTAATTGTGGTATAAACATAATTTGGCTTGTAATTGCTTATAATTAGTTGCTTTTCCATTACTATTATGCTTTTTCCCAATGTAATTTTAAGTGAATATAAAAGTGCCAAGAATCTTGGCAAGGTAAGGCCTTGTTAGTTTGATACAGAATAATTTAAATGCTGTCTATCAACTGAACTGATCTTTTGTAAAATATCTTTCTTAAGCATCATTACTATCATGAAGCTCAGTCTCTTGTACTAATTACCAAGTTAGTCAGTTAATCTAACTATTTCACTGAACTTAATATGTCCAAAACACATCTGTCATTCTTTTATCATCAGCCCTGTTTCTATCACTGAAGATCTTTCCCACTTCACCAGTTTAAAAACAAAAAATTCTTAACATTTTTTGCTTTGCACAGGAAGGACTGCCTAAAGAACTTAAAGTGAGTCCCATCCCCCAGACCTTCTTAAGGCACCTCAAATTGTGCTCCTTACCCCTCATTCTCTTTAGTAATCCTTCCTATTGAAATCTTCCCAAAATTAAAAAAAATCCTTACTTGACCCCACTTCTGCGTTCAGCTAACACCCAATTTTTCTGCCTTCCTTCACAGCAAAACTCCCTAAAAGACATGTCTATACTTTCCGTCTCTACCCTCATCTCTTCTTCAAGCCCTTGAAATGGATATTTCTCAAAGCCCACATCTTGTCAAAGCCAGTGGTTCAAATAATGGTGTCCGTCCTCATTTAACTCGTTCAGTAGCTTGTGATACAACTAACTATACCCTCCTTGAAACAATTCCCTAGACTTTTGTGACACCTCTCTTCTTTGGTTTTCCTTTGACACATGTAGATCCTATCCAACACTCCAATGCCCCTGGCTTCCTCTCTGCTACTTTTCCATGTGCACTTTCTTCCTGAGTTACCTGCTTCATCCAGTCCATGGCTTTGTGACATCCATACACAGCTGCTGCTGCTGCTACTAAGTTGCTTCAATCGTGTCCAACTCTGTGCGACCCCACAGACGGCAGCCCACTGGGCTCGTGTCCCTGGGATTCTCCAGGCAAGAACACTGGAGTGGGTTACCATTTCTTTCTCCAGTGCATGAAAGTGAAAAGTGAAAAGGAAGTTGCTCAGTCATGTCCGACTCATAGCGACCCCATGGACTGCAGCCCACCAGGCTCCTCCATCCATTGGATTTTCCAGGCATCCATATACTAGTGACTTTCAAATCTGTATCTCCAGCCCAATCATCTCTTTTGAATTGCAGATCTTTGGGACACTTGCCTACCTGACGTTTCTGTTTGAATGTCTAATAAGCACCTTGAAGTTAATGTGGCTAAGAGAGCCATTCCTTTTCATGCAAAACTTGCCTGCTCTTCACAAAAAGAAAAATAAAATACCCAGCTGTCCTCCATTCAAGCTTCCTGGCTGACCTCTCTGCTCTGCTTTTGTTTGTGTATGGTCCTTCCTTCTAGCAGCAACTATCTCATTAAATAGCAGTTGCTCAAGCCCAAAGTCACCCTTGATCCCACTCTTTCCAGCTTTCTTACCAATCCAGTCTATCATTAGCCTTGTTGGTGATATTCCTAAAACATTTCAAGTTTCAAGTGTTTCTTTTCTATCTTCGCTACGACCTTAGTTGAGAACACTGAAATTCATTCCCCTGGACTACTGCAGTAATTTTCTAAACAATCTCTCTGGTTACACTTTGGTCCTCTCAGATGATTTACCACTGAGCAGCAAGAGTGATTTTTTTTTTAAGTCCAATTATGACACTTCTCTTATTTTGATACTGTAAAGTTCTCCAATGGTTTCCCATAACACTTAAAAATGCCCTACCTTAGCCTTGAAACCTCTATATGATCTGGTCTCAGACTAATTCTCCAAGCTCATCTCTACCATTCATTCTCTGTTCCCAGCCATACCAACTATATGCCAATAAAAAATTTTTTTTAATAAAAATATAAAATTTGCATTTTCTGAGGATTAATATTTATAGAAATTCAGTTATTTTGCTTATTGGTTATGGTAAAGTTTTAAGTAGTATGGGAATTATGTTCTTTTGAATATTTAATTTATAAATTCTTAGAGAAAATTAGCCCTTTTCTCCCCTCCCCCAGGTCTAAGGGTTAATATCAGAAAGCAGAATCAAGTTTATATCCCAGAGTTTGGAGGGTTCTACTCAGTAGAAACTCAGTAGCTCAAGTGAAAGAACTCACCTACAGACATTTGAGGCTCATTTCAATTAAAAATAAACACAACTTGGTCTTCCTATGGTGAGATCCACAAGACCAGAAACCAATAGCCTACCATCTGTTTTGTGGTGCTTCACACTTAAATACTAATAGCCAACTATAGTCATTTGAAGAAAGCTTTCAATGTTTGAAAAGAGACCAAAGTAAATAATAATAGGAAAAAAAGGAAAACAAAAAGCAAAATAATTAAAGGAAGTAGAAACAAACTTCTAAGAAAAAAGACCGTAATTATACTCCATAGGGATGAGAGAAGATAGTTTATCCATAAAAACCAAACCAAAAACGGAATACGAAATAAACAAGAAACATTCAAAGATGTTTGTTTGAAACAAAACAACAAAAATAAAAGAAAACAGTGCTTGGAAATTAAAAACAGGATAGCTGAGAGTGTTTTTTTAAAAAAAAAGGTGGGGGATAAATTTAATGCAATCTCTGAGAAAGTAGGAAAAGCCAGAGTTGAAAGACAGGAGAGAAAAGATAGAACATTAGTTGATCAATCCAAGAGTCCCCAAACTCAAATAATAAGAGTTCTAGAAAGAAAGAAGAGGGAGAAGGTGATTATCAAAGAAATACTAAAAATTTCAGAACAGAAGGACACTGATTGAAAGGACTCCCTTATTACGTCATACAATAAATGAAAAAAAAAATCCAAACCAAGGTAACATAACTGAAATTTCAAAACACTTTGGATAAAGATTTTAAAAGTTTCCAAGACAAAAAAAAAGGGGGGTCAAAATCAGAAGATAAATAATCAGAGAGCACTGGACTTTTCAACAGTAACACTGAAAGCTTAAAGACAGGAGAGCAACATCTTTAAACTTTTCAGGAAAATATATTTTTACCTGAGAACTCTATACCTAGTCTCAAGCAATACCTAGACTGGCTTTTTTTCATTTTTCTTTTTTGTCAATTATTTATTCTTTTGTTAAGGTGTAATTAACATATAACATTATATTAGTTTTGGTGTACAACATAATGATTCTATATTTATATGCATTGTAAATAAGTCTAGTTATCATTTGCTACCATCAATAGTTACAAATAATTTTTTTTCTTTTGTGATGAGGGCTTTTAAGATTGACTCTTTTAGCAACTTTCAAATATGTAACAGTATTATTTTATTAACTATAGTTGCCATGCTGTACATAATTAGTACCTTAGTTTCTTGATAGACACTGTGCTAAACTGAATGCAAAGCACTAGTAAAAGCAAATTGTCACTACAACTTATTATAACCTATTAAAAGTTAATTAACAAAAGCAAGTGATCCTTATAAACTATTAAAAATCTGAAGCCAAATGTGATTGTTCTGTTTTCATCACAGATAGAATGGTATTATAGTTAGGGTGTGTGTGCATTCTAAGTCTTTTCAGTCATGTCTGACTCTTTGTGATGCTATGGACTATAGCCTGTCAGGCTCCTCTGTCTATGGAGTTCTCCAGGCAAGAATACTGGAGTGGGTTGCCATGCCCTCCTTCAGGGGATTTTTGCCAGCCAGGGCTTAAACTGGTATCTCTTATATAAGTTTCCTGCATTGGCCGGTGGGTTCTTTTTACCACTAGGGCCACCTGGACAATGGAACCAAAATATTAAAGAATTAAGTTCTGTTCATGGCTTTTTCTCTTGTACTCTTCTTGTTTGAGAAAGACAATTAAAGGAATAACTGGATCAATAAACTATCAGTATTGATCTGTTGGGCTTCCCTGGTGGCTCAGTCGGTGAAGAATCCGCCTGCAGTGTAGGAGACCTGGGTTCAATCCCTGAGTTGGGAAGATCTCCTGGAGGGCATGGCAACCCACTCCAGGATTCTTGCCTGGAGAACCCCCATGGACAGAGAAGCCTGGCAGGCTACAGTCCATGGGGTCACAAAGAGTCGGACATGACTGAGCAACTAAGCACACTTTGATGTGTTATCTCTCTTAGGATGTCTTTGTCTGGAGCTTTAGAACAAAAGCTATTTTTGTACCTGGAAACAGGTTTTAAGTTGGTTACCCAAAGGTTCCTCTTATCCTGGACACTAGAAAATTCCTTGGAAAACAGGTAGCCTTAGTATACCCCGCTCCCATTTTTAACAGACTAAGCTATACCTGCCATATACCAGAATCCTACCTTATTTTGGAATAAGGAGAATATGCTGATATGATTCGGAGAAGGCGATGGCACTCCACTCCAGTACACTTGCCTGGAAAATGCCATGGACAGAGGAGCCTGGTAGGCTGCAGTCCATGGGGTTGCGAAGAATCAGACACTGAGCGACTTCCCTTTCACTTTTCACTTTCATGCATTGGAGAAGGAAATGGCAGCCCACTCCAGTGTTCTTGTCTGAAGAATCCCAGGGACGGGGGAATCTGGTGGGCTGCCGTCTATGGGGTCACACAGAGTTGGACCCGACTGAAGTGACTTAGTAGCAGCAGCAGCAGCAGCTGATACGATTAGACTCTTCTGTCTTCCACAGCCTGAACTTCCAATTTGAAAGATACAAAAAAAAAAAAAACTGAGAAAGTCCAACTTCAACATATCCTGTTTCTGGGAACTTGAGATAGTAATTGTTTCATTCTTACCCACATGCCCTTCTGGGAGACTCGGCCCACCCACAGTCCATGGTAGGGGCAGCCCTATGGGCATTAGACCTTGTCTCCTGAGCCACAGCTGATTGGAACAGTGGAGAACACCAAGGGTTTTTTGTGTGTGTGATCAGTTGAATCCAGAGACCTAGATACTGAGTAACTCCATGGAGGGTGTAGAACATAAAGTGAGGTGGACTCAGGACAGACAGTCATTTTTATGCCTTATGCATGCAAATAAAGAGAGAAAACTGGTCTTCAGAAATACCCCATAACCTAGATGTGCCAAAGGAAGCAGAAATCATACAGCCTTAGAGAAAGAGAACAGTGGTCTGTCAGATTTGACCATGTCTATATTTATGTTTGGGACCCATGAGATTTCCCTCTGGATTTCTAACTTAGTGCTTTTTACATGAGTTAATTTAATATAGCTTCTTTTTGCTTATAACCAAAGAATCTTTGACTCGACAGTTGTTAAATATGCATTTTTGGAACCCCACACTTTTACATTTTCATACCTCTCGTAACCCATTTTAAGTTGGTTGTGGGCATGGAAATATCAGAGAGGAGAAGACAATTCCTTTGCAATGTCCCATAGAAGAGATGCCTGGATCCTTCCAGTCACAGGGAATCAGAGGTACTTAAAGGATCAACTTCTTCAAGACTCAGCCTGCTTTTCAGCAGTTCTGGTAGATGCTAGAAGAAACCAGATGACCAGCCACCTGACTAATAACATATAATTTGATACCATTTATCAATTTATAATTATTTCAAACTATAATTTGGGAGTAAATATTGTTATAAAGTTATTAAATATGTTATGATTTGTTATTTCAGTATTGTTTTGTAAAATAAATCTATTAAATTTTAGTTGCATGTTCTTAACCATCAGTTTTTCTGTAGCTGTAATACATACAGTTATAGGTTGGTTTCTTTTTTTTAATGTTTTTAGTATTTATTTGACTGTGGTTGGTCTTAGTTGCCACATGTGGGAGCTAGGATCTAGTTCCCCGACCAAGGATTGAACCCAGGGCCCTCACATTGGGAGCTCAGAATCTTAGACACTGAACCACCAGGGAAGTCCCCAGTTACAGTTTTTTAAGTATACATGCACATTTTTAGAAATTCTTCACTTACCACCTTGGTCTCAGGATTCTTAAAATTCTGGAGGAAAATAAGCAATTTTGCAAAAAACAAATTGAATGTGACTAAACTATAAACCTTGTTAGATTTTATCTGCTAGAGAGAGCAGATTCTAAAACAATAGTAGGGGGACTTCCCTGGACTTCCCTAGTGGCTAAGATTCCACTCCCAATGCAGGGGACCCAGGTTCCATCCCTGGTCAGGGGACTAGATCCCACATGTTGAAACTAAGAGTTCATATGCTGCATTCTGCATTTCAACCCATGCAGTTCAAAATCACGTTGTTTAGGGATCACCTGTATATACTTTGTGTGTATCTGCTCAGTCGTTCAGTTGTGTCCAACTCTTTGTGACCAGGTGCCTTGGTCCATAGAATTTTCCAGACAAGAATACTGGAGTGGGTTGCCATTTCCTCCTCCAGGGCATCTTTCTGACACCGGGATCAAACCTGTGGCTTCTGTGTCTCCTGCATTGGCAGCCAGATTCTTTACCACTGAGCCACCTGGGAAGCCCAAGTATATAATTTCCTCATTCAGAATTATGATTAATTAATAATTAACACTCAAAGAGTATTTATCGACTCAGATTTACACTTACGTCTAAGGAGTTATATAGAAAGGAGTGATTCCTTTCCCTTTTGCACTCATTTATTTTCCTTTTCGTGTACCTTAGTGACTTACATGAAAGTGAGTTGTAACTCATTTAAATTCTAGTCTCCAGTGTGAAGTAGTTTATTGCTTAACTCAACAAGGCTTTAACCAGGAGTATGAGAAGGGGAGTGTCAGCATTTCCTAACAGTAAGGTCTTTAGCAATTAAGGCGTGGTACTAAAGAGCCCCATTCCAGTAAAACATGTTCCTGCTCTTCATCTTCTACTATGCAGTAAACAAATTTGTTTGTTCTAATCCTTAAATAAAGGGAAAAAACTAGAAAGAAGAAAAGCATCATCCAAAACCAAAAGTCATGTATAGCCTCAGAAAATTCTTGGACATAAACTATCAGTCACTGGATTTTCCTTCATCTCTGCCAAGTTCCACAGCCTCTGAGCAGGTTTCCCAACAGGAGATGAGAGAGGAGGGGCAGGCAAATGTTGCTAAGTAACACACAGGGTACAGTTGTGCAGTGGGCCTATCAGATGACACAATCTTGAGCTTTGTGCTGGTTCACAATCATTCCAGGATATAATACAAGCAGTATTATGTAGATACAGAGAGGCAAGATAGATCATTCCTAACCCCAATGGTTACTTCCGAAAGATCACGTAGTTTAGGAAAGAAACGGTTTACACCTATGAATTTTTCTTGTTAGTCTTGTTTTCCCCTGGAACATTTTCAGGGGTAGGTATCATTTTTTTTGTATTTGTGAATTAACAAATCAGTTCAATCACTTAGTCATTCAACAACTATTCATCCAGTACCTGTCGAAGCATTGTTACAACTTAAGTATTAAAACTGAGACTCACTGATATCATGAATTTTCTTTAGACATTGGTTATAAAAATGAAAAAGAAAAAAAAGAGGGAAAAAGCATAAGGATCAAGATTCCTTAAAATATTTATTATTGTTGCATTTTAAGCTTAGAATGTATGCTTTTATTTGATATGCTATGGGTTACAAAAACAGGTTTTTCCCAATTATTATGGAAAGTGGAGAGGAAATCCAAACATGAATAGCTACATAATACACATTGGAAAGGACATGGTTATAGAAGCATTTACCAGAATTCCCTTTTAAACAAGGCACTGTTTTGTAATCCAATTGATACACATTTTAAAAAGAACAGAATTGTCTAAAGTGACCTGTGCTTGTTATTTACTTATGCATATTTATCCCCTATTCTATACCTAGGATAAGTTTACTTTTTTTTGGGGGGGGACAAATTTATTATGCCTAAAGTATATACACAATGCTAATATTTATTGAATATCTAATTAATACAAGCTCGAGTGATGTTAATTATGCATGCTTTGTCTCCTTTACGTTTTAAGAAGTAGATACTGTCATCATCTCCACGTTACNTTGTTATTTACTTATGCATATTTATCCCCTATTCTATACCTAGGATAAGTTTACTTTTTTTTGGGGGGGGACAAATTTATTATGCCTAAAGTATATACACAATGCTAATATTTATTGAATATCTAATTAATACAAGCTCGAGTGATGTTAATTATGCATGCTTTGTCTCCTTTACGTTTTAAGAAGTAGATACTGTCATCATCTCCACGTTACAGATAGTAAAACTAAGGTTAAGTAAGTTGTGTAAAGTCATACAGCTTGAGTTACAAGAAGCAGACCCAAGCAGTCTGTCTCTAGAACCCTCCCCATTAATCACTATACTATACAACTCCCCATTAGTTTCATTGTATTTCCTGATCAAAATTTCATATGGTACATTAAGATGTTTCTAAGACTCAAGAGTGTTGAACTAGAGAACTCTCTGTTCCCTCCATTCTTCCTCTCTGGTAACCAGAAGTTTGTTTTGAGTCTATGAGTCTGTTTCTGTTTTGTAAACAAGTTTATTTGCGTAATTTCAGATTCTGCATTCAAGGGATGTCACACAGTAATTGTCCTTCTCTGACTTACCTCACTTAGCATAACATTGATTCACTGAGTCTTGACGGGTCCCAGGAATCTCATTGCTAACCATCTCTTAGGTAAGTCTTATTATTTGGGGTAGGAGATCTCTCTGCGATGTCTGTTTTCATACGTTCTCTTTGTCTTTGGCATTCTGAAGTTTCATCATGATATGACTAAGTATGGATTTTGGCTAGGCACAAGGTCTTTTTATTCTACTTAAAATTGATTGAGATTCTTGGACATGTGGATTAATGTCTGTGGTAAGCAGAATAATGAACCCTCAAATTATGACCCTCCATGTCATAATCTTCAAAACCTGTGACTGTTAGGTTGCTTGACAAAGAGAGATTAAAGTTGCAAATGAAAATAAGATTGCTAATCAGATGACTTTAGAGAGATTATTTTGGATGATCCAGGTGGGTCCAATTTAATCACAAAGGTCCTTTATTATGGAAAAGGGAGGCAGAAAAGGAAGGGTCAGAAAGGAAGGGTCAGATATGAGAAAAACTTGACCTGCTGTTGCTACTTCTGAAGATGGAGGAAGAGGGCTGGGAACCAAGGAATACAGGCAGCCTCTAGCAGCCGCAGGGCTTCCCAGGTGGCTCAGTGATAAAGAATCCACCCGCCAATGCAGGATCTTCAGGAGATGTGGGTTTCATCCCTGGCTTGAGGGAATCCCGGTGGAGAAGGGCATAGCAACCCACTCCAGTATTCCTGCCTGGAGAATCCCATGGACAGAGGAGCCTGACAGGCTACAGCCCATAACGTCACAAAGAGTTGGATACAGCTGAGCAACTGAGCACGCACACACACAGAATCTCCAAAGGCCAAGAAAATAGATGCTCTCCTAGAGACTCCAGAAAGGAACCCAGACGACAATATCTTGCTTTTACCCCAGTGAGATGCGAATTGGATTTCTCACCTACAGAATTGTAAGACAATAAATGTGTTGTTTTAAGCCATTAAGGTATGCTAATTTGTTATTAAATACATTGTGGTTCAGTTCAGTTCAGTCACTCAGTCATGTCTGACTCTTTGCGAACCCATGAACCGCAGCATGTCAGGCCTCCCTGTCCATCACCAACTGCTGGAGTCCACCCAAACCCATGTCCATTGAGTTGGTGATGCCATCCAACCATCTCATCCTCTGTCGTCCCCTTCTCCTCCTGCCCTCAATCTTTCCCAGCATCAGGGTCTTTTCCAATGAGTCAGCTNCCCATGAACTGAAGCATGCCAGGCCTCCCTGTCCATCACCAACTCCCGGAGTCCACCCAAACCCATGTCCATTGAGTTGGTGATGCCATCCAACCATCTCATCCTCTGTCGTCCCCTTCTCCTCCTGCCCTCAATCTTTCTCAGCATCAGGGTCTTTTCCAATGAGTCAGCTCTTCGCATCAGGTGGCCAAAGTATTGGAGTTTCAGTTTCAACATCAGTCCTTCCAGTGAACACCCAAGACTGATCTTTAGGATGGACTGGTTGGATCTCCTTGCAGTCCAAGGGACTCTCAAGAGTCTTCTCCAACACCACAGTTCAAAAGCATCAATTCTTCAGTGCTCAGCTTTCTTTATAGTTCAACTCTCACATCCATACATGACCACTGGAAAAACCATAGCCTTGACCAGATGGACCTTTGTTGACAAAGTGATGTCTCTGCTTTTTAACATGCTGTCTAGGTTGGTCATAAATTTCCTTCCAAGGAGTAAGTGTCTTTTAATTTCTTGGCCACAATCACCATCTACAGTTATTTTGGAGCCCAGAAAAATAAAGTCAGCCACTGTTTCCACTGTTTCCCCATCTATTTCCCATGAAGTGATGGGACCAGATGCCATGATCTTAGTTTTCTGAATGTTGAGTTTTAAACCAACTATTCACTATCCTCTTTCACTTTTAACAAGAGGCTCTTTAGTTCTTCACCTTCTGCCATAAGGGTGGTGTCATCGGCATATCTGAGGTTATTGATTTCTCCCAGCAATCTTGATTCCAGCTTATGCTTTTTTCCAGCCCAACGTTTCTCTTGATGTACTCTGCATATAAGTTAAATAAGCCAGGTGATCAGCCTTGACACACTCCTTTTCCTATTTGGAACCAGTCTGTTTGTTGTTCAACGTCCCAGTTCTGTTGCTTCCTGACCTGCATACAGATTTCTCAAGAGTCATTGCCCTATGCCAATTGCTACATGCCTTATATATATATTTATGAATTATATATTATTAGCATATGGTATTTTATATGTATTGATAGCATCAGTCAGTTCAGTTCCTCGTTTGCATCTGACTCTTTGCCACTCCGTGGACTGCAGCACGCCAGGCTTCCCTGTCCATCACCAACTCCCGAAGCTTGCTCAAACTCACGTCCATTGAGTTATTTATATGTATAGTATATTGCATACCATGTATCTATGAGAGAAGTATTGTTATTTTGCTCACTTGTTGATGAGGACTCTGAGGCACAGAGAAGTTAACTAATCTCCTCAAAGTCACACAGCTAGTAACGAGCACAGCCCATCCAGCCTGCATGACTGCTAGTAGTTTTCAGGATCTGCGGTTCCAAGTTGGAGCACATTTATACAACTGAATGCATTTACTAGGAAGAGATGGAAAGCTGTTTCCTCCCTGCCATTTCTCATCCCTCCCAGCAAAAAATAACTGAACATAAAAAAATGAGATAGTCTTTATGTTAAAGAGGGATGTTTAAGCTTCCATCAGGGAGCATGTGTAAGTTAAAAATGGGCCTCTATCAGTATATGTTAAAAGGAAAATATAAATGTGGATTTGTGATGTATTTTTAAGCATTGGAACTGCAAAGTCTTATGTCACGCGGGATTATGTTATTCAACTTTTGATCCTTGAAGTGTCCCTTTTTTCCCAGTTGTGCGCTGTATGTAGAAAGCAGGGAGCTGATCAGTTACTCAGCATTTAAGCACTTTCTGCGCTGGATCTCTCTATGGGAGGAATGTACTGAGAACTGGGACTGACTGCGTCGCTCATCTTCTACTCAGAAACTCTGACTTGGGTTGTGTATTGGTCTGTTTGTGCTTCACCACTGGCAAACAGGATCTGATCAGACAGAACTTCCTGTAGAATAATTCACAGAAAAGTTATTTATGGCTTCTTAATCTTCCCGATCTGAACTAGCAACTTAGGGTAAAGGAAGGGTGTTGAGGAAGTCTTGCATAGGATTAAAAAAAAAAAAAAAAAAGGAAGAAGAAAGAAAAAAACAGAAATGAAAAGGCCAGAATGATCACCATCCTAGATGCCCTTTAGAGGGGGAGACTGTTCGAAATCACAGGCTGAGCCATATACTGTATTTGTGTCTCATATGTTAAAATCTAGCAGAGGATGGGGGGGAAAATCCCCGAAGCTTCTTAATTCTAAGACTGAAAACTTCTGCCTTCCTTTTCAGACTTATTCAAAAGGCTTAGCTGAGTGGTTTGGAGTCAGATCAACTGGGATGAAATTCTGCTTCTACCCCTTCCTAGTTGGAAATCTTTGTGCCTCAGTTTATCTTTGAAAGGTTAGCTGAATTAATACATGTAGACAAGAGCCTGGCTCTAAGTAAACACTCACAAATATATTATTATATAATAATAATCGTATGATTATAATAACAATAAGTGATAATAATATCAGCTGTTATTATTTTAGAAGGAAACTTTTTTCCCTTCCCAGTTCAGTTTAATTCATCAAATACTGGTTGTGTCCTTTCTAGACGCCCAAACTTTGTGCTTGGAATCAGATCTGCTGGAGCTTCCATCTATTTTTAAAATTGTATTTTGATTTTATTTTTTAAATTTTGGCTATGCCACATGGCTTGTGGGGATCTCAGTTCCTCAACCAGGAATTGAACCTGAGGCCACAACAGTGAAAGTGCTGACTCCTGGCCAGTAGACCACCAGGGAACTCCCTCAGGGCCACTGTTTCAGCTTTATTTGAGTTCTGTGTTGGGCTAGGAAAGAAAGGAGCCTTGGAGACTAAAGACTCCTGACTATGGCATGAATTAGATATCTAACTATTTTATAGCGAAGTCTGGTTAACACGGTTCACTTGTGATGTAAAACATGAACAGATTGCAAATTACTGCGTTGAATATCATCCTTCAGAAATTCATGTCCAATACAAACAAATTTATTTACAAAGCAGAAATAAACTCACAGTCAGAAAACAAACTTATGGCTACCAAAGGGAAAGGTGGGGGAGGGATAAATTAGGAGCTTGGGATGAAAATATACACACAGATAAAATATACACACAGATTTTTAAAACAGATAACCAACAAGGACCTACTGTATAGCACAGGGACCGATACTCAATATCTTGTAATAACCTATAATAGCAAAGCATTTAAAAGAGAATATATATTATATATATAATATACATATATGAATCACTTTGCTCTATACCTGAAACTAGCACAACATTGTAAATCAATGATAGTTCAACAAAAATTGTAAAAAATTCATGTCTACCAAGACCTTATTTGGAAATAAGGTCTTTGTAGATGTCATCAAGTTAAAGGCGGTCATACTGGACTAATGAAAGTGAAAGTCGCTCAGTCACGTCTGACTCTTTGCAACCCCATGGACTGTACAGTCCATAGACTTCTCCAGGCCAGAATACTGGAGTGGGTAGCCTATCCCTTACGCAGCAGATCTTACCGACCCAGGGATCGAACAGGGGTCTCCTGCATTGCAGGCAGATTCTTTACTAGCTGAGTTACCAGGGAAGCCCTAGGACGGGCCCTAAATACAATATGAGTGGTGTGCTTATGAGAAGAAAGAAATTTGGACATAGAGGCACAGACACAGAGGGGAGAAGGCCAGGTGAAGACAGAGGCAAGGATTGGAGGGATGTATCTACAAGATGCAGGAAACAGCAAGAATGCCAGCCCGACCGGAAGCTGGAAGTGGCGAGAAAGGATTCTTTGAAGGGAGTGCAGCCCTGCCAACACCGTGGTTTTCCTCCTCTAGCCTCCAGAACTGTGAAAGAATGCATTTCTGTTGTTTAAAACCATCAGTGTTGCGGTAATTTGTCATTGCACACTCACACGGAGAGAAATGAAAATTAAAATCACACTGATATGCCATTTTTAACCTGCCAGTTTGATAAAGATCAAAAAGTCTGATAACATACTTAGTTGGCAGATGCGTTGGGAAATTTATTGCTGTCATGTATTGCTGATGGGAGCATGTGTATAAAGATCCACCTATAATCTCTTCGGAGATAATCTGGCAATTTCTATCACAGTTACAAAGGGACATATCTTTTGACCCAGCAATTCCACTTCTAAGATTGATCCTACGGATGAGAAATGTGCATGGAAAATTGTGCGTAGGCAGGTTATGCATTGCAATATTATTTCTAGTCACAAAAGATTAGAGACTAAATGTTCCTTGTCAAGTGATGTTTGAACTACAGAACACCTACGCTGCTGCTAAGTCGCTTTGGTCGTGTCCGACTCTGCGACCCCATAGACGCACGCAGCAAGCTCTTTCTGTAAAGGGCTGGAAAGTAAATATGCCAGGTGTTGCAGATCATGCGGTCTCTGTTGCAGCTGTAGTTCAAAAGAAGTCACACACTATACAAATGGCCATGGCTATGTTCCAATAAACCTTTATTTACAAAAAACACAGACAATGGCTAGATTTGGCCCATGGGCCTAAGTTTGCCAGCCTCTGACTTATGCAACGTAATTATGAGCTGCAAATTAATGAGACAGCTTTCTATGCTTTGTTATGCAATGACTTGCAAGAATAAGTGAAGAAAGGCAAGTTCAGAACAATATGGATTTGTAAGAAAAAAATACCTGTACAAAAACAGTTTCTTTGTATATTCATGGACAGTATAAAGATCAACAAGATAGTTGACCCCAGTGCTTTTTTCTGGTACAGGAATTATGTGGCTCAGGAGTGCGGTTGGGGGAATATTTTTCTTGTATCTTTTGAATTCTGACCCATGGTAAATTACCTATTCAGAAAGCTAAGTAAACATTTAAAATTTAAAAAGCTAATGGATTCCTTTTACTACCACAAAGATATTCACTTCACAGCCAGTGAGCTAAGAAGGGTTTTTATTTTTAAAAATAAAAAATAAAATTGACTTGTTTTAAAGCAAAAGAAGAATAATTTTTAAGACATGAAAATGATATAAAATTCAGGTTTCGATGTTGATAAACTGAATTGAAAGTCAGGTACATCCATTCATTTATGTTTTGTCTGTGGCTGTTTGGGGCCTCTAGTGGCAGAGCTGAATTACTGAGGAAGAGGCCTAAAATATTTATTATCTGGCCCTTGACCTAAACAATTTGTAGATCTCTATTCTAAATTAAACAACAAGACAATCTTTGGCAGGCTTCTAGAAATAGAATACTTTAATTGAATATCGAATGACCAGGGACTTCCTTGGTGGTCCAGTGGCTAAGAATTCTCCTTGTACTGCAGGGGATGGGGTTCAATCCCTGGTCAGGGAACTAAGATGCCACATGCCTGGAGCAGCTAAGTCCACATGCCACAGCTAGAGCCAACTCTTCATTGCAACAATGAAAGATCTTGTATGATGTAAATAAGACCTGATGCAGTCAAACAAATTAAAATATACATATTGAGTGACCTGTCCTTTTTCTGTTTAAAAAAAAAAAAAAAAACTAAATGGCTCATGAAGAACTCAAAAGGAAACTGGGAGTTTTCTGGCTGCTTCTTAGAGAATGTTAGAAAAGCCAGGACCTCTATAAACTTAAGACCTTTACCCGTCAACTTTCTAAGTCAACTATACTCCAGTAAAAATTAACTTAAAAAAAAAGACCTTTACCATCTGTCTGGATCTCCTTGTTCTCTAAGCTTGGGGAGGTCATCAGAGCCAGAGGAAGTATCCCAACCCCTAACCTTATCTTACCAAAAATTCAAAGTATTTGAGGTTAACAAAAAACCCAAGATGGCCCAGAACTTCTTTTAACCTTTATTAAGACTGAATCAAAGCTATTGGTTTTTGTTGGTTTGATGGTAGGAAGAGTATTTTGTCCCCAGCAAAACAAGTCTAAAAGTTTACCCACTCTGAAAGTTTAGTTCTCGGTTTATAAGTGAAAATGAACACATATAAAAAGTTAGGTAACAATAGGACAGTCAATAGCTGTGTGTTTCAATCTTTTGAACACTGATACCCTGTAAAATATAAATTTTATACAATGATCCAGTATACACATTAGTACCCATATGCTGAAATAAAAGTTCTGGTTTCAGTGTATGTCATTTAGTGTGTTGTGATATCTTTTATTTCATTTCATTATTTCCTATTTCATTGGCTGCAGTCCATGGGTCATGAAGAGTTGGACACGACTGAGCGACTTCCCTTTCACTTTTCACTTTCATGCATTTGAGAAGGAAATGGCAACCCACTCCAGTACTCTTGCCTGGAGAATCCCAGGGATGGGGGAGCCTGGTGGGCTGCCGTCTATGGGGTCACACAGAGTTGGACACGACTGAAGCGACTTAGCAGCAGCAGCAGTTTGCTTGTGAATGAAGTATTAATCATAACTTGGAAAATGAATTTCAGAACCTACTAATGCACTATGAAATTCATGGATTGAGATGTGAGACTTAAAAAACACTGGTCTGGTCTCTACTCTTTAGGAACAGTGTCAGGAAGAATGGTATATGGAATTCCCTGGTGGTCCAATGGTTAGGACTTGGTACTTCCACTTCTGTGATGCAGGTTCAATCCTTGGGGGGTGAATTGAGAACCCCCACGCTGGCAATGTGGGGAAAAAAAAAAAGAATGGTTCAGGGAAATTGTTTAAGTGAAATATGATACAAGTATACAGTGTAATTATATAATCACTAAAATAAATGTGGATAAAGTCTATGTCCTGATGCAGAAAGAGTTCCCCAAATATATTTTTATATTTAAAAAACAGGTTGTAAAATGCACAGTATTAGGTAGGACTGTTTTGGTTGCAGATGACAACAAACACCCACATTCATATTCCAACTTCCCCTGGCTTCAGCAAAAAGGAAATTACTGACCTTGCTTGACTCACAGCTCCTTCTCCTGGAGTCCATGTATAGAACTGGAGGTGGGTGAGAGACACTTCCCAGGTGGTGCAGTGGTCAAGAATCCACCTGCCAGTGCAGGAGACACAGGAGAGCAGAGTTCAGTCCCTGGGTTGGGAAGATCCCCTGGAGAAGGAAATGGCAACCTCCTTCTCTTAGCTGGAAAAATCCAATGGACAGAGGAGCGTGGTGGGCTACAATCTATGCAGTTGCAAAGAGTTGGAAACCACTGAACAACTAAAACAGCAACAAACATTTGCCCAAGTACAATCTTCTAGCCATTCCCACTTGCTACGGTTTCTCAAAGATTACTAACAGCATTTCCTCGATCACATCTGCAAATTATTTCAGTCCTTTGGAATGTAATTCATCAGTTTAAAAACTTTTTGACAAGGTGAATACGGTAAGAGTCCAGAAGTTGAGCGCTTTTCCGGGAGCCTTCTCAGTCTCTCCCCTTCATGTAGGATTCTCCTCTGATTACTTCTCCTTTAGGCTGTGTTTACATTTTGTGATTTCTTAAAAGTGGGCTCCTAGGCAACCAGCAGAGCTGGGGTCCTGGTTGTGCACAGAGAACTAGGAACTGGGAAACTGGGCTCCTGGCGTGACCTGGCCCCGATTCACCACTTGACTATAGTAGATGTCTGTGTTCAGTCCACCTAGCAACTCTTCCTCCTTCTTGTAGGAACTTCACTCCAGGGTTTCTCGGGGAATTTCCCCTCCCCACTTAGTCACTGGTTTTGGTGGGGCTGACCCTGCCCCCCAGCCTCTACTCCAACCCTTGGGCTCCGTGAATAAGCAAGTCACTCAGATCTGCCTGGTCGCTAGTATAGCTCTTCTCTGATCTCGGTGATTGGCTCAGAGATGAGCACGTGACTCAAAGCAGTTCTGGGATGTTTACTAGAAATCTTGGAAAAATGTGCTCTTTTTCTATCAAAGTATGATAGGACATGGGAGAAGGCAATGGCACCCCACTCCAGTATTCTTGCCTGGAAAATCCCATGGACGGAGAAGCCTGGTGGGCTGCAGTCCATGGGGTCCCTGAGAGTTGGACACGACTCAGTGACTTCACTTTCACTTTTCACTTTGTGTCCAAACCCCAGTTCAATTGGCAGTGCCATTTTCCCCACACCCTCAGCAAATTTAAAAAAATTTGGGGGACTTCCCTGGTCTAGTGGTTAAGACTCTGCACTTCCAATGCAGGAAGTGTAGGTTCGATCCCTGGTTGGGAAACTAAGATCCCACAGGCTGCACAGCCAAAAAAATCAGAAAAAAAATAAAGATTAAAATCATTGTTTTCATTTTACCAATTAAAAATCAGTAAAGGTATTAAAAATAACAAATTATTATTAGTAAATAAAAATATTATTTAAGTGGTTAAACTCTTAGGGCTTCCCTAGTGGCTCATGGTAAAGAATCTGCCTGCCATGCAGGAGGCATGGGTTTCATCCCTGATCCGAGAAGATCCCACGTGCCTGGGAGGCAGCTGTATTGAGCCTGTGTTCTAGAGCCTGTGCGCCCACAACAGGAGAAGCCACCGCAACTATAGAGTAGCCCTGGCTCGCCACAAGTGGAGAAAAGCCCCAGCAGCAACGAAGACCCATCACAGCCACAAAACAAAGTGAAAACATAATTAAAATTAATCTTGTTAAAAGTTTTTCATTTTACCAATCTGGTAGGTGAAAAGCAATGCCACTTTATAGCTTTAAATACATTTCTTGTAAGAGATGATCTTATTTTTATACCTTTATGAGCCGTTTGCCCTTTATCTGTCTGTGAGCTCTTTTCTTTTCTCTTTTCTTTTTTTTGACTCTAATCTCAGGCTGCCTCTGCCTATGGTTGTAAAATAGTGACCAGCTGCTCCTGGCTTCTGTCTCATCCTCTCAGCAACCTCAGCAGGGAGATACCACTTCGCTGGATAATCCAACAAAACTTTAGTGATTGTCAAGGGAATGAGAAGAGAAGGCACAGATGGGAGAAAACATTTGCAAATGACGTACCTGATGA
This sequence comes from Neotragus moschatus, assembly GCA_006410615.1. NCBI lineage: Eukaryota > Metazoa > Chordata > Mammalia > Artiodactyla > Bovidae > Neotragus > Neotragus moschatus. Next base: position 28,413 of record SJYA01001875.1, read on the forward strand.
AACACTGTTTTCCAAAATAGACAAAGAGCTCTTAAAACTCAACAGTAAGAAAGCCTACAGTCTAATTACAGACTCGGCAAAGGATCTGAACACATTCCTCATCAAAGAAGATACTCAAATGGCAATGCCATCAGGGAAATGCAAACTCCAACTGTAAGTAAATGTCATTACAGAGCTGTTAGAATGGCTAAAGTCCCAAACACTGGCAACACCAAGCGCTGGCAAGACTGGGGAACAACAGGAACTCTTGTTGTCCATGGCAGTGCAAACATGGCACAGCCATTTAAGACGATGTTTACTCCATTCCTTTCTTTATTTGGCCGCTCTGGGTCTTGGTCGCGGCAGGCAGGATCTTTTAGTGGCAGTATGTGGGCTCTAGTTCCCTGTCCAGGGATTGAGCCCAGGCCTTCCGCATCGGGAGCGCAGAGTCTTAGCCACTGGACCACCAGGTAAATCCCGGTATGGCCATTTGGAAGAGAGTTAAACATGTTCTTACTGTATAATCCAGAAATTGGACTTTTTGGCATTTAACCCAAATTAGTTAAAAACTTACATCTGCACGGAACCTGGGTCTCTGTTGCTACACGCGGACTTGTCTCTAGTTGCGGCAAGCAGGGGCTACTCTCTAGTTGTGGGGCACATGCTTCTCCTTGTGGTGGCTTCTGTTTTGGGGCACGGGCTCTAGAGCGAGGGCTTCAGTAGTTGTAGCACAGGAGCTTAGCTGCTCCTTGGCACGCGGGATCTTCCCAGACCAAGGACCGAACCCGTGTTCCCTGCATTGCAAGGCAGATTGTTAACCACTGCACCACCAGGGAAGTTCAATAAATGTTTATAGGTGCCAAGCTTGGAAGCAAGCAAGATGTCCTTTGTTGAGTGAGTAGATAAATAACCTGTGCTACCTTCATACCGTGGAAAATTATTTAGTGCTAAAATGAAATGAGTTACCAAGTCACGGAAAGACGTAAATGCCTATCACTAAGGGAAAAGGAACAGGCTCCGTACTTTGTGATCACAATTATAGGACATTCTGGAAACGGTGAAACCATGGAGACAGTGAAATGATGAGTGGTTGAGGGATGAATAGGTGGAGCAGAGAGGATCTTTAGGGCAGTGAGACAGTTCTGTACCGTGGAACCATGCCATTCTCTATCTCAGGTGGCCCAGTGGTAAAGAATGTGCCTGCCAATGCAGGAGGCATAAGCGACGAGAGTTTGATCCTGGGGTGGGAAAGATCTTCTGGAGTAGGAAATGGCAAAACCAATCCAATAATCTTGCCTGGAAAAGTCCACGGGCAGTGGAGTCTGGCAGGTTACAGTCCATAGGGTCGCAAAGACTTGGACAGGACTGAGTGATGGAGCATGCACGGGCATACGCCAGCAAGACTGAACCCTGAGGTTAACTATGGACTTTGGGTGACAATGATGTGTCCGTGTGGGTTCACAGACTGTAGCCAACGTACCATCTGAAGGGGAATGCTGAAGGTAGAGAAGTGTGTGTGTATTAGGAGGGAGGGTATATGGGAACACCCTGTACTTTCTATTCAATTTAAAAAAATATTTATTTTTATTTATTTATTTGATCACCCCAGGTCTTAGTCATGGCACCTAGGATCGTCAGTCTGTGGCAGCAGGCAGGATCTTTAGTTGCAGCATGAGAACTCTTAGATGCGGCATATGGGATCTAGTTTGAGGATCAGGAATCAAACTCGGGCCCCCTGCATTGGGAGCATGGAGTCTTAGCCATTGGACTGGTACAGAAGTCCTTGTGAATCAGAAACTGCTCTAAAAAAAATAAAAAAAGAAAAAAAAAAATTAAGTCTATTAAAAAAGACAAAGCAAAGCAGAGGGTTTGGGCCAGACTAGATGAACTTAGCTCACATGTCTCTTTCTGATCCGGAGTGTGGCCGGGAAACTGAGCCTGCAGGTTGAGGAGGCCCAGGTACACGGCCATCTCTGGAGGGAAATCAGTCCTCCAAAACCACATGGGGGAGGGATAGGGGGAGATAGATGCCTAGAAAGAAAATAAGGGCTTGTTTCCTGAGAAGAGGAGAATGGATATTGGGAATTGAAAACAGTGGATATTGACTTATTGATTATCCTTGGCATTGAGGAGCCATCCGATCCTATAATCAGACAGAACAGAAAGTCCAGAGGCCTGGAGGTAATAAAAAAAAGACAGAGCTTTTAGGTATTTAATGAACTCCTATTCAAGTTGACAACTTTGTTAATTTATTGAGCACCAAATATGGGTCAGAGAAAATGCTTGAAGTTGAAGAGACTTTGTGAATAATAACTCAGTGGACAAGTCCATTAATTTTCAAAGGCTTTCGTGTTTATTCAGTGAACATGTAGGAGACAGTTTCACCACTCCAAAATTAAATTACCCATGGCCTAATTAGAATATCCATAAACCTCCTAGATCATTACAATTTCGGAGAATTCCAGGGTTCAGAGGAAGCCAGAGCAGTCCTGTGACTCACCACGATCCCCACCCCCACCCCCAGGCTCCCAGGACACACAGCTAACTTTTGAACTTGACTAACTTATAATGACCACTTAAAGGAAAGAAAGTGCTCGCCAAGCGTTGCCCATGGTTACTCTTGAGGACCCGGCCCCCTAACTGTGTGCGTCAATCTGGAGATTGTGTAATTGTTCAAAAGAGTGAAATTCAAACCAGACGGTAATGAATTGTTTTCACGTAAGCCTTCAAAAAGTTGTTTTTACATAGGCCTTTTGAGGCCAACAAAACCAACTTTTGACTATAATGCATTGAAATGAAACACAAACCCCTTTTATTCTGAGATTCAGTCTCTGGATACTTTTGAAGTGATTTCGTTAGTTTTTAGGTTCTGCTTCACTAAGTCTCGCATTGTTTGGTTACTGTCTGTGATAAAGAAGGCAACAACAATTCCTCTGCCTCCTCCACCCCAGATTGTTCCAGTTTCTCCGTTAGAGACATTTTCCCAGAGGAGAGAAAAATGGGCCACATCATTAACCCTTTGAGTCCATCTGTGTTCATTAAACACTTAGTATGGACTTGATACATGAAAAAAATCAGAGAAATGGGCCCTACAGACCGTCCATAGAGGAATAAGACTCTCTCAGTGACAGGCTGTGTGATCTTCAGCTAGTTACTTAACATCTCTGAGCTTCTGTTTCCTGAATGTAAAATAAGGATGAACTATATGCCTGCCAGAGTCTTTTTTAAAAAGAATTAATTAACTAAGGGCTACGCTGGGCCTTCATTGCTGCACTTTCTCTAGTTGCAGCCTGGGGGCTTCTCATTGTGGTGGCTTCTCTTGTTGAGTAGCACAGGCTCCAGGTGTGTAGGCTTTAGTAGCTGTGGAGCATGGGCTTAGTTGCCCCAAAGCAGGTGGAACCTTCCCTGACCAGGGATTGAAACTGTGTCCATTGCATTGGCAGGTGGACTCTTAACCACTGGACCATCAGGTGGCTTACTTACTTGTTTATTCAACAAACATAGATGGAGCTTCTGCTCTCTGCCCCCATACCCTTGTAGGAAGTAGGGCCACACAATAGCCCTGCGAGTTGTACAAGGATTTTGGTGCAGATGGAAGCCAGGCAGTAAACAGGAAGCCTTTGTACAAGAGCATTTACGGTAAATTACCTACAGAAACCTCAGAAAAAAAGAACACGAGTCTCGAAGGCCACTTATTAGTTATCTATTGCTATGGAACAGACTGCCTCGAAATTTATGAGCTTAAAACAGTCAACATTTCTTGCACAGTTTCTGGGGCAGGGTCAGGAACCCAGGAGGGTTTAGCTGAGTGCTCTGGGTCTCCCACTGGGGGCTGCAGTCACCTGAGGTTCAGGAGGGCTGGAGGATGGGGCTTTGGCTCTTTTATGTGGTTGTTGGCAGGAAGTAGGGTTCCTCGCCTCACGGGCCTCTTCGTAAGCCAGCTGCTGGCAGAGCAGCTGGCTGAGCAAGTGATTTAAGGAAGAGCAAGAGGGGACTTCCCTGGTGGGCCAGTGCTTAGCAGTCCGTGCTTCCAGTGCAGGGGCTACTGGTTTGATCCCTGGTGGGAGAACTGAGATCTCACGTGCCACATGCAGTGGCCAAAAAAAAAAAAAAAGAGAAAGCAACCAAGACAAACTTGGTGTCTTTTATAAGTTTATCTCAGAAGTGACAATGTATCATCATTCTGCCCGATTCTCTTGGGTCTTACAGACCTGCCCACTGCTATGTGTGTGTGGGAGTGGGGAGGCCTACACAGAGCTGAGAGCCAGTGGAACAAAGGATCATTAGAGAAGGCAGTGGCACCCCACTCCAGGACTCTTGGCTGGCAAATCCCATGGACGGAGGAGCCTGGTGGGCTGCAGTCCATGGGGTTGCTGAGAGTCGGACACGACTGAGCTACTTCACTTTCACTTTTCACTTTCATGCATTGGAGAAGGAAATGGCAACCCACTCCGGTGTTCTTGCCTGGAGAATCCCAGGGACGAGGGAGTCTGGTGGGCTGACGTCTATGGGTCGCACAGAGTCGGACATGACTGAGGCAACTTAGCAGCAGCAGCAGCAGCAGGGGCCATTTGCGGGTTGGGCTACTACTAACCCCTTCCCCATAGGTTTTTTTTGGTGTGTGTGTGATTTCTCATTTTAAATCCGTATTCACCTTTACACTTCAATTTTGTGTTCATCATTCTGTTCATTTGTTTGGTTTTATTATTTTCTTTCCGCCCATACCTCACGGGATGTGGGTTCTTAGTTCCCTGACCAGGGATTGAACCTGTGCCCCCCAGCAGTGGAAGCGTGAAGTCTTAACCACTGGACCTCCAGGGAAGTCTCGTTTGCTAGTTTTTAAGGAAGGCTTCCCCAGATACGAAATCTTCAGGTCCCGCTAAACCTGGATCCATCTCTGGTCCCAAAATAAGTCTGCTGTTCATGACACTGGAGGTGTTAGAGATTTTGCACGCAGGGTTGGAAGAAGATAGGACCCAGTCCAGGGAACTTGCTAGCTGAGGGCCTGCCCTGCCTGGGGGGTGGTGTGGATATCAGTTCCTCCCTCAAGGCCTTCACTCAGCATTTCTTTGGAAGCTTAAACTGCTGGAATCAAACCAGAAGTTTCCAGGAGTGACAAAGAGAGAAAGTAGTGTGTGTGCACCGTGGTGCTGTATTTAAACATTTTGACAGTGATCAGGTGAAACTTTGCCAGTGCTGGTCCATTCTCCTGTAAGTGTTTGTGCCTGGCAGGAGGGCCCAATGGCCCAGTGATTGGACACTCACTTTCAAGTTAATTGACTTGTTTGGTGTCCTTAAACCAACCAAGTGATGAATGCAATTTTTCCCCCCTCTGTTTTCTTTTCTCATGCACCAAGAAAAACAAAGCTGGCTTTGAAACTCTCATGCATCTATTCATTTCTGAGGCTCCAGCTCTAAATTAGCAAAAACAAACAAACAAAATAGACAAAAACCGACCTCCAGCTTTTCTGATCCTTGTTTGGGCCTCTATGATCTGAGATGGACCTGGTTTCCCTGACCCCACACAAAGTAGATCTCGAATGATGTGCTGTGATTTGTTGTATAAAGGAAACGACCACCATATGTTGAAGACTCACGTTTTGTGTCACAGCTTCTGAACGTATCATCTCGTTTGCCATTCATTTAACAAGCTAAGCTTGATGATCCCCATTTTGCAGATGAGGTTCAGAGAGGCTATCGTGCTTATGTATAGTCACACAGCAGAGGAATGACAGACTTGGGTACGAATGGAGGTGTGTCTGGCTTAGGAACTCATGTTCTTTCTACTATGTGCCCCTCCTCCTTCCTCTGATTAAGTCAGATTCTTCTACTGTACGATTTGAAAGCATCCAGTAGCTTTGCTGCACAGTATTTATTCAATCTCATGGTTATATTCCATTGTAACAGTTATCTATTGCTGTGTGACAAAAAAACTATCCCCAAACTCAATTGCTTAAAACAATCTTTTTTTTTTTTCTTATGAGTCTTTCGGTATGGTTCTTCTGGGTTTGCTGGGACAGCCAGATGCCTGGGTCCTTTCCCCCTCAGGTCTTTCCTTCAGTGCTTTTGCTGACCTGGTGGACTTAGGGCAGAATTCTAAGTGAGTGAAAATAGAAGCCGCAAGGCCTTTCAAGGTCTGGGCTCTAGAACTCGTACAGTATCCCTTCTACTCATTACATTGATGGAAATGGGTTCCAATAAGCTTCACGTAGGTTTAAACCATGTCACAGTGTTTCCCCAGTGCCTGGAACAGAGCTGGTACACAGAATATTTGTTGACATAAATAAGATGATCACAATATATTTTTCTCATAGTACTGCGGAGCTTAGAGTTTCCCTAAAATGGTGGTTATTCTTTTATAGCCTTCCCAGGGAACAGAAGTAATATTGATGCTTTTTATTGCTATTGGGATACCCGATTTCCACTGAATGGCACAGAATGATCTTCACTGTTCTTCCCAACCTGTCCCTAGTTCCCCGTTATCTGATACTTAGTAAATTGCTAGCGATGCATTGCCAAATTAATAGAGGGGCAGTGGAAAATAAGAATGAAGAGTATGGTCATGGATGTCTAATCCTGGTCCTACCTCTTACTAGTTGTGGGGTCTTGGGCAAGTCATCCAAGCTCTCCGTGCTTTTGTTTTCTCATCTGTAAAATGGGCATAATACTAGAATATACATCTGGAGATTGATGGAAGAATCAAGTGGGTGAATACTTGCATAAAGCAAGAAGAGTTGGCATTCTGTCACTATTATATAAGTGAAAGTTGCTCAGTCGTGTCTGACTCTTTGTGACCCCATAGACTATACAGTCCATGGAGTTCTCCAGGTCAGAATATGGGAGTGGGTAGCTGTTCCCTTTTCCAGCGGACCTTCTCGACCCAGGAGTTGAACTGGGGTCTCCTGCACTGTAGGCGGATTCTTTACCAGCTGAGCTATCAGGGAAGCCCAAGTATTCTTGCTTGGAGAATCCCATGGACCAGAGGAGCCTGGCAGGCTACAGTCTGTGGGGTCACAAGAGCTGGACACGACTGAATGACGAAGCACAGCACAGCATTATATAAGAGTTAACTGTTATTGTAAGTAACCTACAGGGCCTGACTTCAAGTTTCCAATGAGTCACTTTCTTAAGATACCATGTGATCTCGTGAGAGCTGTTGTTCTCTGCCTTATCCAACAGTCTTCAGAGAATCAGGAAGCCATCAAGATGAGCTCTGAACAAGTGTGAAAGCAACCTTCGCCAGTTCACGGTTGGTCAGCTTTAATGCACCAATTTCTAATTTCATTTACAGGACTTAGATTTTTAACTGTAGTTTTCTATCCATATGAAGGAGGATGACTTTTAGAGAGAAGTCAACTTTACAGGCTGACACAGAAAAATTCTATTATAGCCTGGTGCTTTCTTTTATTGTATTATTATGTTAACTGTGTCCATCATCTATCTGATGATTTGAGAAGCACCTTGCCGAATATTTGGTGGTCTGTCTATAAAATGGTGTACAGCAGGCTTTAAAAAGAAAAAAAAGTCTTCTGTTATGGAAAATATGTCTAAGAGAATTAAGAAAAAAGTTACAAAACAGTCTACACACTGTATTTCCACTTGGTATAGAAACAGTGTGTTTTATTGGCACATATTTGTAATATCGTCATTTATTCCCACAGAGCCTGAAAGAGTGGGCAGGATTACCAAGCAAATTTACTGCTACACAAGCCATATGCACACATGCACACACACAAACGCACACACATGTGGGGTGGTTGGGATCAGGGGATTGGGTCCCTTTTCTCTCTGCCCATCCCCTAATCCAGTTCAGGCCTGGATGGAGCTTGCAATCTTGGGGTTCTTGGGGATGTTGTGGTTTGAAATGACAACACTCTAGATTGCATTTGGAGCTGTCTTAGCAGGAAGCTGGGGCTTTTTTGGTGGCTCAGATGGTAAAGAATCTGCTTGCAATGCAGGAGACCTGGGATCAATCTCTGGGTCAGGAAGATCCCCTGGAATGGCAACCCATTCCAATATTCTTGCCTGGGAAATCCCATTGACAGAGAATCCCATAGGCAGAGGAGCCTGGCAGGCTACAGTCGATGCGATCCCAAAGAACTGGACAGGACTGAGCCACTAACAATTTCACTTGCTTTAGCAGGAGGCTACTTGGCTTTCTGAAGTTCTCAGAGGGGAGTGTTTTTGTAAGACACGCACCTGTTTCTCATGTTAATATCGCGAGCTTCCCTGGGCTCCACTTTTGTGTATTATCATTCTGGACTGAGATGGGGAGGGAAGGAGGTGTGTATCAACACTCCCCCCACCCCCCACCCCGTTTGGCTTCTAGGGGCTCCCGAGACACTGGAAGTTAACATCTTGGAGTGTTTGCCTTGAACTTGTGTTTGCAACCACGCTGGGGGATGGGTGCTGTTCCTCTGCACAGCTTAGGGATGAGGAAGCTGCAGAGAGTTCAGAGACGTTCCCAAGGTCACACTGCTAGGCGTGGGCTGCTTTTGAACCTCAGTCTCTTTCAGTTCAGTTCAGTCACTCAGTCGTGTCCGACTCTTTGCAACCCCATGAATCGCAGCACGCCAGGCCTCCCTGTCCATCACCAACTCCCGGAGTTCACTCAGACTCACGCCCATCGAGTCAGTGATGCCATCCAGCCATCTCATCCTCGTCCGTCCCCTTCTCCTCCTGCCTTCAATCCCTCCCAGCATCAAAGTCTTTTCCAATGAGTCAACTCTTCGCATGAGGTGGCCAGAGTACTGGAGCTTCAGCTTTAGCATCATTCCTTCCAGAGAAATCCCAGGGCTAATCTTCAAAATAGACTGGTTGGATCTCCTTGCAGTCCAAGGGACTCTCAAGAGTCTTCTCCAACACCACAGTTCAAAAGCATCAATTCTTTGGTGCTCAGCTTTTTTCACAGTCCAACTCTCACATCCATACATGACCACAAGAAAAACCATAGCCTTGACTAGACGGACCTTAGTCGGCAAAGTAATGTCTCTGCTTTTGAATATGCTATCTAGGTTGGTCATAACTTTTCTTCCAAGAAGTAAGCGTCTTTTAATTTCATGGCTGCAGTCACCATCTGCAGTGATTTTGGAGCCCCCCAAAATAAAGTCTGACACTGTTTCCACTATTTCCCTATCTATTTGCCATGAAGTGATGGGACCGGATGCCATGATCTTCGTTTTCTGAGTGTTGAGCTTTAAGCCAACTTTTTCAGTCTCTTAATCGCTATTAAACCAGCTGCCTAAACACAAAGAAAGTTCTAGAAAGACAGCAGAGACTGAGTTCAAGGTGGTTCCCTCAGGGCATGGAGGCTAGGCAGGGGGAAAGGGTGAGGGGAAGGGTGCAAGAAGGCTTTTGGTGTCCATCTACTACTTTGGTCAGACAGGTGATAATAGCCGAGTTGTAGCTGAGATCAAAGCACAGATTCAGAGCCAGGTGACCTGAACTCACATGGAGATTGACCACTTGATGGCAAATGACTTGAGCCAGTGACTGCCTTCCTCTGCAATTCAGTGTTTCCCTATTCACACGGAGATGATGACCAATATCTGCTTTCCTGGGGCTGCTTGAGAAATAAAGGAGTTAAAGCTTTTGTTTGTTTTTGGCTGCCCTGTGTGGCTTGCAGGATCTTAGGTCTTCTGACCAGGGATCGAACCCATTCCCCCTGGAGTAGAAGCGCAAAGTCTTAACTACTGGACTGCCAGGAAAGTCCCTAAATGATTTAAGATAGTCCTAAAACATTTACAACAACAAAAAAACACTTAGAATGGTGCCCTGTCACATAGTAAACATCGAAGAAATTTTAGCTATTGTTATTCTGAGCGTTGATATTTTGCCATGAATATGTATTATTTTTAAAATAATAAAAATAATAGACTAGTTCTTTTAAAAGGTCAATACAATGTCTAATAAAGTTAGACATATACCTACCTTGCTGCTAAGTCGCTTCAGTCGTGTCTGACTGTGCAACCCCATAGACGGCAGCCCACCAGGCTCCCCTATCCCTGGGTTTCTCCAGGCAAGAACACTGGAGTGGGTTGCCATTTCCTTCTCCAATGCATGAAAGTGAAGTTGCTCAGTCGTGTCCGACTCTTAGTGACCCCAGGGACCGCAGACTACCAGGCTCTTCCATCCATGGGGTTTTCCAGGCAAGAGTACTGGAGTGGGATGCCATTGCCCCGTAATTCTACTCTGGGGTTAAGAGAAATATGTGCACATGACCACAAAAAAACTTGTTCAGGAATGTTCATTACAGCTTTTTCTCATAGAACAAACTAGAAATGTCCACCACCAAGAGGACAGATAAGTAAATGGTGGTACAGTCAGAAAGTGGAATGAAAAAGTGAAAGTGTTAGTCGCTCAGTTGTGTCCAACTCTTTGTGATTCTGTGGAGTGTAGTCCACCAGACTCCTCTATCCATGGGGTTCTTCAGTGAAAAATACTGGATTTGGGTAGCCATTCCCTTCTCCTCGGATTCCAGATCCAGGGATTGAACCCGGGTCTCCTGAATCACAGGCAGATTCTTTACCGTCTGTGCCACCAGAAAATGGAATACTCAACGATAAAAAGTAAGAAATAGTTAAAAAAGAAAGAAAGAAACTGTTGATACCTCCATCAGTCAATATGATTGAATCTGAAAAACATTTTTTGGGTGAAAGAACCCAGATACATAAGAGTTCATTCTGTATGATTCCATTTATTTCAAGTCCAAGAACAGGCCAAACTAATGATCATAGAGGTCAGAATAGGGGTTAACTGGTTTGGAGGAGGGGAGAAGGCAACCTTCTAAAGGATGGAAATGTTCTGTGCCCCAGAAGCCTATTTTGGTTGTCACAACCAGCAGTGAGAGTAAAGACTACCAGCATCTGCTGGATAGAGGCCAGAGATGCTATGAACATCCTCCAGTGCCCAGGACAGTCCCCACCACAGAGAATTATCTGGCCCCATACTTCAGTGAGAAACTTTGGTATAGGGTTTAAGTTGCTTAAGCATGTCCAAGGATTTCTGCGTTCTCATAGATACTTGCCGTTATTATAGGCAAAATATGAGTGGCGGAGATGAGTAGTTAACCTTGGGACAGGACTGTTGCTTGAAAGAAGCTATTCAGCCAGGAACTTTTCCCACCCTCCTTTGCAACTAGGCACAGCCAGACAACTCATTCTTGCAAACAGAAGAAGCAAAAGTAATTCTGTTAGCTCGAGGCGAGGCAGCCAAGAAGCATGTACTCTTTCCCCACTCTTTTCCCTGCTTCCTCTGGATGCAGACAGTGATGAAAAACTGTCAGTCGACTGGCAACCCAGCACAGGATGGACCCATGAACAGGAGATAAAATTCTGTTATGCAAACCCTGGAACCTTGGGGTTTATTTGTTGCAGTGGCTCATATGATTCGAATAGAGTGTTCAACCAAAAATATAGTCTCCAAAGTGCAGATTTTCCAAGCTAATCTGTTAAGGAACAGTTAATCTCACTTGTAAATTCTCTGAGAGCAGAGATCATAGGATACACAATGTCTTAATCCCCCATAAGGCTAAACACCATGTATCTTTTTTCTTCTGAAGTCATATGGCTCCATGGATTGGAAGAGATTTTAAGTATCCTTTTGTAACCTTTCCAAGACACATTTATTGGACCACAAACCACCAGCTCTCAGACTCTCATCCTGTGTCTTCTGGGGTAGTTACCTTACCTGATGCTCCAGATTTGGGTTCAGACTAACTGAAGCCAATCAATGTATTTTCATTCCCCTAATATCAGTCTTTGAGTCACAGATGGGCACATAACCAAGTCAGAGCCATCATGATATAGGATTGTAGCTGAGGCTCCTGCATGGAAACAATTCCTTCTCTTTCAAGAGAGAACCCTGGGGACTTCCCCAGTGGTCCAGTGGTTAACAATCCACCTTCTAATGCAGAGTACGTGGGTTTGAGCCCTGCTTGGGAAACCTGGTGGCTCAGACGGTAAAGAATCTGCCTGCAATGCAGGAGACCTGGGTTCGATTCCTGGGTCAGGAAGATCCCCTGGAGAAGGGAATGGCAACCACCCCCCACCCCCAGTATTCTTGCCTGGGAACCCCATGGATAGAGGAGCCTGGCAGGCTACAGTCCACGGGGTTGCAGAGTCGGACACGNGCCTGCAATGCAGGAGACCTGGGTTCGATTCCTGGGTCAGGAAGATCCCCTGGAGAAGGGAATGGCAACCACCCCCCACCCCCAGTATTCTTGCCTGGGAACCCCATGGATAGAGGAGCCTGGCAGGCTACAGTCCACGGGGTTGCAGAGTCGGACACGACTGAGTGACTTATGCACACACTGGGGTATGCCTCAGTATTCCATATGCCTCAGGGAAGCTAAGCCTGTGAGCTTCAACAATGGAGCCCACACCCTCTTGGGTGGACCATGCTCCACAATAAGAGAAGCCCGTGCACCGCAATGAAGCCCAGCACAGCCAAAAAACAGGCAGAGAACCCTGAATATATTCTCTCTTTGCTCAGTTGTTGCTGTAGGTTTGTGAGGCTTCCATGAAACTTTTTGCTGACAAGACACCAATGCTTGGAGCTGACAAGGAGCCACAGGTAGAGACGTTTCCCAGGGGCTCAAGCAGAGTCAGGACTTACATTCTTTCTGCATTTCTTCTCTGCTTCACTCAGCATCTTAGCTTTGCTCACTTGTGGTAACAAAACGAAACCCACAGTTCAAAACATTCTAATCACAACGTCACAATACCTCTGTTTACGAGGTGTGCTGTTTGCCAGGAGCACACAGCAGATTTCCCCTCTTATTGGTCTAGAGGGTATCACGTGACAATACCCCACCAATCACTGCAAGGTGTCTGCGTCCCCCTGTTTGGCTCTGTCTCTCATGCCTCTCTTCTTCAGGTTGAGGCTGGGACCAGTACCCATCTTCCTGGAAATACATGGCCACCAGAAGGAAACCTGTTCACAACCAGAATTCCGATGTAACTAGGAAGAATTTTTTTATTTTTTGAGTAGGCAAATATAGTGTCTGCAATTATAAATATTTAATTATGGTTATTTGTGTGTAGCTCGGAGAAGGCAATGGCACCCCACTCCAGTACTCTTGCCTGGAAAGTTCCATGGGCGGAGGAGCCTGGTAGGCTGCAGGTCATGGGGTCTGCGAAGAGTGGGACACGACTGAGTGACTTCACTTTCACGCATTGGAGAAGGAAATGGCAACCCACTCCAGTGTTCTTGCCTGGAGAATCCCAGGGACGGGGGAGCCTGGTGGGCTGCTGTCTATGGGGTCGCACAGAGTCGGACACGACTGAAGTGACTTAGCAGCAGCAGCATATCAGTCAGTTGGCTTTCCACATGGCTCAGTGGTAAAGAACCTACCTGCCAATACAGGAGATGTAAGAGACTCGGGTTTGATTCCTCAGTCAGGAAGATCCCCTGAAGTAGGAAATGGCAACCCACTCCAGTATTCTTGTCCGGAAAATTCCAAGGACAGAGGAGCCTTTTGGGCTACAGTCCCTGGGGTCCCAAAGAGTCAGACACAACTGAATGATTGAGCACCCATGCATATTGGTCAATTCCAAAAAACAGAAAACTTTCAAAAAAGAACGAAAGGAGAAATTAATGGGCTTGCACAATTCAAAAGTTCAAGGGCGTCAGCTTCAGATATGGCTGGATCCAAGAAACGATGTCCTGAATACATGGTCTTACTTTTCATCTCTTTTTCTGTTTGCCCTTTATTCTTGGGCAAAAGTTCACTAAGAGATGGCCCCAGAAGTAAACAAGCTTACTCCTTACTTAGCAACTCTTAGGCAGTTGTTTTAACAAAAGTTTAAGAATTGGCTTGGATCACAACTCTGTCCTTGAACCAGTCACCGTACCCACGGTCTCACTGGCCAAGCATAAATCCTGTGTTCACCTCTTGAACGTGAGGTCATCACTATCTCAAAACAGATTCATAATGTGGGAAAAGAAGCCAAAAGGCTACTAAACTGGACTTGGAGTGACTGGATGACCCTGAGGGCACCTCCCGGTCCCAGCATGCTTTGTCCAAGGCAGAGGATTCTGAAGCTCCCCAGACTTTCTTGGGTTCCTTCATTGATTCCTCCCTGAGACTGAGACTTGGTCTCTCTTTCTCTGTACTTAGCCTCTTAGGCCACTGCTTCCCAAAGCCTACATCTGGGATAGGGAGGCGGCGTGAGGGTCTCTCTAAAATTCAGATTCTGATTCAGCATCTCTGAGTTGGAACCTGAGATGCTAGGTTTCCATGAACCTCATTTTGAGTAGCAAAGGATTACAGTGCTTCCTGGATATGCTCTCAGCCTTCCGAAGGAAGCCATAGTTGGCTTAGGAAGAGGATCAGATCATATGAAATTTCCCTTTTAAAGAAATATAAATTAAAAGGTGAATCAACTTTAAAAAAAACTGTTAAGGAATAACGGAGAAGGCAATGGCACCCCACTCCAGTACTCTGCCTGGAAAATCCCACGGATGGAGGAGCCTGGTAGGCTGCAGTCCATGGGGTCGCTTAGAGTCGGATACGACTGAGCGACTTCACTTTCTCTTTTCACTTTCATGCATTGGAGAAGGAAATGGCAACCCACTCCAGTGTTCTTGCCTGGAGAATCCCAGGGACGGGGGAGCCTGGTGGGCTGCCGTCTGTGGGGTAGCACAGAGTCGGACACGACTGAAGTGACTTAGCATAGCATAGCATTAAGGAATAAAAAAGTGGTTTGTGGCCACAGCAAGATTCCTAAAGGCATTACATGACCGACTGAAATCTGCAGAACTCTGCTAGAGCCAGGCTCTCTTTTGGACTTTGAACCAAGCTGGACAAAGATTCGTTGCATGAAACCTGGTGCTAGAGAAATCTTTCAAAGACAGACAGCTGCTGCTTCCTCCAGGTGGGGCTTCACAGTTCAAACAGCCTTTATTCACAGCCTCTTTAAAACCTGGGGGCAATTTTTTTTTTTTCCTCCAAATAAGACCTTAATATTTGGGAGATGAGAAGGCATTTTGTATGCTAACTGCCAGTTGCAAGAACCAAGCGGCCAACGCATCTGGCTTTTGAAGTCTTGCCAAACACACTTATAAAAGTTAGCAGCCCAGGCAAGACCCCAGAGTAGCGTCCAGAATTTGAGGCCTGGAATGATCCTAGCTGGTTTATTTTCTGGAAGTTTGCTTTTGCTGACCAGGCGGATTTAAGCCCCACTTAGTGCTGTAAAGATTGTGCGTGTCTGTCCTGGGTTGCTCTTCTTTGACTCATTCAATTATAAACACCTGATTTCAAGGAACCATGGTTCATGTCAGCTTGGATTTATCCCTGGAGCATCACATATTTATTTTGGAGGTGGTTGACATGGCAGAAAGAGTGCCGACGCACCCCAGAGGGGAAGTTTCAGCATGTTTTTCCTGACCTCAGTTTGCACCGGTAGTCTCCCTAAAATTACACCTCATCTGGATTATTTTGGTGAAAAGTGCAAACTGATTTTTAAAATGCATCTTTATTATACAGCAGTTAAATACTGCTAAATCTGGATAATAGGAGATTATTTTTTTGTTTGTTTATTAAAAAATTTTGGGGGGCCATGCCATGTGGTTTGCAGGATCTTAGTTCTCCAACCAGGGATTGAACCCAGGCCCTCAGCAGTGAACGTACAGTCTTCACCACTGGACCACCAGGGAATTCCCTGGGGTATTTTTGAAAAGCAGATTCTGATTCAGCAGATCTGAGTTGGGGCATGAGGGCCTATATTTTCATGGACCGAACTTTGTATTTATTTACTTATATAGAAATATAGTTGGTTTACAATGTTGTATTAATTTCTACTGTATGGTAAAGTGACTCAGTTATACACATGTATACTTTCTTGTTTTATATTCTTTTCCATTATCTTTTATCCCAGGAGATCAGATACAGTTCCCCATACTATACAGTAGAACCTTGTTGTTTATCCATTCTAAAAGTTATAAATAGTTTGTATCTAGTAACAAACATTTGTTGGCAAAGTAATGTGTCTACTTTTTAATATGCCTTCTAGGTTTGTCATAGCTTTTCTTCCCAGAAGCAAACATCTTTTAATTTCATGGCTATAGTCACCGTCTACAGTGATTTTGGAGCCCAAGAAAATAAAGTCTTTCACTGTTTCCATTGTTTCCCCACCTGTTTGCCATGAAGTGATGGGACTGGATGCCCTGATCTTAGTTTTTTGAATGTTGAGTTTTAAGCCAGCTTTTTCACTCTCCTCTTTCACCTTCATCAAGAGGCTCTTTAGTTCTTTTTTGCTTTCTGCCATAAGGGTGGTGTCATCTGCATATCTGAGGTTATTGATATTTCTTCTGGCAGTCTTGATTNTCGGGCTTCTCAAATGGAAAGACAGGGAAAGGTCTGAAATTCTCTTGAAGTAGAAACTTTTTTCCCTCTCCCGAATATGAAGACTTCCTTCTTGATCGTTTTGAGCAGCAGCGCTTCAAAGCCAGCCTGTTTTTGTTATTAAGCCTGTACCGTAAAGAAACAGGAAGGCGAGTACCAGCTGTCTTGCGGCGGTGGTTTGAAATGGAGTTGAATGAGATGAGTGAGAGTGCTAGTAGTATTGAGTGAGATTGCGGCATCTCCTCGATTCAAAAGCCTGGGCTCAGATCCACCTTACTGGTCCCTGGCTGCAAAAACGCTTCAGTATTTGTTGCAGCAGGTTGTTTAGAGGATAATGGAAAAAACAAAAGAAAAACTTAAAGTCTTGTGATTGCCGCATAAACCAAAATGTTAAATAGAAATCTGTAAGTTTTGTGAAATGTACTTTCTTGAAAACATATTCAGTTGTTGCTTGTCTGCTTAGTATAGGTTATGTCCCTAAAACTGGTCTCGGGACTCCTGGGAGAGTACAAAAACATTGAAAATGAGCCTCTCTCCTATTCTAAACTCTCCAGTTTCCATTTCCAGGAGGCAACAACTCTTACTGGTTTCTGGAGTATTCTTGGTGTTTGGAATAATTATTTTAAGAATTTTCATTTGAAATAGACTCCCATTGGATAGCAAAAGCAGGGAAAGAAAATGAACCAAATTGAAAGGGAAAAATGGGTGGGAATACAGTTTTCTTTTTACTATCTTCAGCAATTGTTGATGGCGACTAGAGAAGCTCTTCCAAACTTAGACTGCTTGTGTTGCCTTATCTACTAACACCCTTAGGGAAATAACAATCTGTGGGGCTTCAGGGTGAAGAATTCTGCCAGAGTTCATTGTTTGTATGTAAGATGAAGCCTCGTTTGTAACATGTAAAATGATATTGAACACTAGCTTCTGTCACTGGAGGTTGCTTCAGGTTCTGCATTTAAGTGAGCAGTAATCTAGATTGCCAGCGATCCCAAATTATAGGGGAATTTTATCTATCGATAGAAGTGACTTAATTGTCCAATTGGCATTTTTAAAAAGGCATATACCAGCTTCTGGTATATAGAAGAACGTTTTGGACATGAGGATTATGGACTGAGTGGGAAGCTGCAGTATTTGTAGAGCAGTTATTGGAAATATGTCTACCTTAAAATATTCTTTCACTCCAGAGTGTTGAAAATGCATAACAACCCTAGCATAATTAACAAGATTAAGAAGTTTTAGAATGGTGGTTTTAAATTTACCAACACTAACAGTTCATTAGAAAAATGATATTAAAGACTAAGGGATTAACGACTCTATTAAATATACATTTTGAAAGTAAATATTCTGTGCTTTTTTTTTTACCATGTAGAAATTATTTCTGTACGTTGAAGCCCGCACCCCACAAATAAGCTGGAATTCATTCAATACAGAGTGAATGTTCTATAGGACCCTCGATCCTTTTTCTAGGAGACATGTAAATAAAAAATAATTTTTGAAATGATTATGTACCAGTACCTTCTTGATTGATCATTTGAAATAAACTTTCTGTGTCAGGTATGTCAGGAACATATTAAAGGTAAAAAGGTTTATTTTTTCTTTTAAATTCGGTCCTTTGAGCTTTAGCAGTATGATTCTAGAAAAGTTCCTTTTGATTTGGAGACTAGTAGGTTTTTGAGAAGTCTCAAAAGAATGACTTAACATTTTAGTTTGGACAATAGGGTAGGATAAAAAAACGCAAACTACTATTGTCCTTTGCCTTATCGGTGTTAAAATAAATGGCTTTAGGGTTTCTTTCTGCATTTTTTTTTTAGACTATATAATTTTGAGCCTTGGCCAGAGGATGTGGACAACTTTTGAAAACTTTTAATTTGTTGCAAGTTTAGAATGAATATAGCCTCTATGATGATAGGCAGACAAGTGATCACAGTTTAACAGTTGTTACTCTTTAAATGCTACCAGGACTAGAAAAAAGTTGCTGATGGTGATTGAAGAGGAGCTGCAGTTTCTTGAAGGTTAAACCAGGGAGTACCTATCCCAGTTTGGTTTGAATTCACTGTACTCTGTGGTGTAGAATATTCCTTTTTTTGCTTTATTGAGTGGTTAAAGCTTTGGGAGCAGGAAATTAGTATTGGAAATGTTTGTTAGCTTTTTTTCCCCCTCACAATTTAGCACATTAAAGAGATAGATCTGTCTTTAGATTTTCAGGCATAGTATTGAGGTTGAGCTGCAGTAAAGTGTGGGCATCTTCTTTCATTTTATGAGTGCTTTTTGGGGTGGGGAAGGGGATGACGATGAACATTTCACTTAAGGTGGAGGAGGGGCTCTGTTGTAATGAGGTTTAGTCTTTCACTTTATTAATGCTAGGTAAATTCATTTGGTCCATTGGTTTTCTGACAAGGTTTCTGGGAAAAGATTATTTTGAGTTAAAGATGCAGTTTTGCTAGGACAGGACAGAGTCGCTCAGTCGTGTCCGACTCTTTGCGACCCCTTGGACTGTAGCCTATCAGGCTCCTCCATCCATGGAATTTTCCAGCAAAAGTGCTGGAGTGGATTGCCATTTCCTTCTCCAGGGGATTTTCCCGACCCAGGGATCGAACCCAGGTCTCCTGCATTACAGGCAGACGCTTTACCGTCCGAGCCACCAGGGAAGCCCCTAGTTTAGCTAGAGCTTAACCTTATTTTCAACTCCCTAACAAATGGTGGAATTGACTTGAGTTTAATCGCCTTTTCCTTTCCTACCTTCTGGTGGAGAGTTGTTAAATGAACAGGAAAATGGCCAGAAGATACACAGCAGGAGTTGAACGGAAGGCCTGCAGTGTCTAGAAGGCTGATTTAGCCCCAAACTGGATGATCTTCTTAGACCACATACTGTCAGTTCCCAACTCTGTCAGGGTTATCTCAGCTTGGTAGTTTCTTTGGCCTAGGTCAGGTGGCAGGGGGCAGTAATAAGACTGCCTGTGTGGTAAATGTTGTGGCTTGGAGGCAGAGCAAAGAACCTGACTGGCAGAGAGGCTTTACCTGTTTCGAAGAATAGTGAGCTAGTGTTTCCATGTTTTCCTTTTCCTCTTTTTCATCAGGAATGTCTGTGTCCTACTTTTTCTCTTCTGTTAATATTTTTAATTGATGTGTTCTACCAAAGAGTGTGACTTTGTGTTCACCTATGAAGGAATTCTTCTGAAATTTTAATTTAATTAGAGCTACGGGTGAGGGTTCTGAAACTCTACTTTTTGGACAGTTAGGCTGACTAGATTGCTAAGTTTAACCTCTTCATCATGCACAGGATGAAGAGAGAATTTTGGCCCGGGTATCCCATAGTAATAGGTAATCTCGAGCTCCCTGGGGCTTTGCTTTTGGTGGCTGTGGCAGCTGAGTAGGAGTGGTGGATGGATAGATGGGGGAAGGACTGCAGAAGTCAGCATAATCCTCAATTAGGATAAGCCTCATGGTTAATTGAATGTTGAGTGTACAGGTTAAATCCCATTATAACAAACTCCAGGGGACTGGCTAAATTATTTTGTTGTACTGGGACCCGCTTTATTGACTAAATAAATTGAAATAAATTGGTCTTTATGTTTTTGTTAGAGATGCTGGAAAAATTTTGTTTGTTGTCTATGGCACACTGTTTATTGTAACAGTTGGAAAGCTGTTACTCATGAGCCAGTGTGTGTGTGTGTCACCTTCATTTTTAATGCTTTTGCCTTTAAAAAGGAAGGAACCCTTGGTGAGCTGAGCAGATAATTTGCCCTCCATACTCCCTGCATGTCTCTGTCTAGAGTAACTCCATTAGTTTATCTCAACAACCAAAAAAGTTTATTAGTGAGTACTACTGCCATGATCAAAGTGTGGTGGGAGGAAATGGGAAATCCCCCAGATTTCCAGGTGACTGCTGCTGGTAATTTTTTTCTGCCTCTGAAAACTTAAAAAAAAGAAAATTACCTCATTTTAGTGTGACCTTTTCTTTGTCAGTAATAATTAAGGTAACCCTTTTCTGTTCAGCACAGTGTAGTTTGAGATCTTTAGATTTCTATATGGCATTGTTCAAAAGAACACATTGGTAAGCTAATCTTTAAGATGCTTCCATATAAATGTGGAATCTTTCAGAAATAGGATTAATACACATATGAGAAAAATACTATTCTTAAATCTTTGCCAGAAATCTTTTTTTCTTTGGATTGGTATTTGTCAAACTTTAGGCATTTACATCCTCCTTTCATATCTAAAGCTAGCATTTTTAGTTTGCTGAGAGCTTTTTGATTGGGTGCAGCAAGACATTTTTGAAGTCATTCTTTTAAATAGATGTCCCATGAAGGAGGGAAAAAATCTGAAAGAGGGAATTTCAAAGCAACCCAAGCAGTGTTTTCAAAGTTCTCAAGTCTTAAGAATAATGACTGACTAGTAGGCAGGAAGCCTGCAGTTGTATTGTGGTATTGTTCCTCCATCTTGTGCATTTGAGAACTTGAGTACAAAAGAGGAGAAAGCTTGGGGAAGGGGAAGAAAAGGTTTTAACACGCAAGAAAAGGAGAGGGGGGACACTATTAGTGTAAATACTCTTTGCTCTTCTGTTTAAGTGAAATCTAAAACCAAATTTTACTTTGAGGGGAAATATTTGTTTATCAAAATCTGAAGGTCTAAAACTGGTATAAATGATAGTTGATATTGGTGGAAAGAGCTGTGAAATCATATGCTTAGGTTTAAAACGATTTTAACTAAGGAAAAAACCCTACAGGTGAAAGAAAAACCTTTAAAAATTTCCCGCTTTGTTACCTGAGCAGTGTCATTTGTTAGCTTGTTACTTTGAAAAGAATAGTACCAGTGAAGAGTTTGAGAATAACTTGTAAGTTTGTAGTCGGAGAGAGCAAATTGGCCTCTCCAGGTGCAAAGAGATGGAGTCTGTGATCTTCCAGGGTTCCTTGTATTAGAAAATCTTATAAACTTAATACATCATATAAATATGGAGAATGGCCTTAATTTTTTTTTTTTTCCAAATATTAAATGGTTCAAGCACTTTGTGCCAGATAATGTGCAGATACAGGTTTCTTTGCTAACTCAAGAGTTTGGGGACAGGAAGACTCTGAGATCTTGACTTCACCCTAGTGATATATGCCACAAGGGCAAAATTTGTGTGTGTGTGTGTGTGTGTTTGTGTGTGTATGGGGTGGGGCAGGGAGGGAGAGACTCTTGAACCTCTTCCTTCTGGTGTAAGAAAATGAAGTCATATTTTCTTTACTCCCAGTAAAGCTGTCATCAGTGAAATGGATTATTGAATTTAAGTCACTATATAGTGTAGCTACATCAGCTTGGTTTTGTTTCTAGATTGAAATTTGGCAACTGTATTCAAAACTGTTTTAAGGATCACCCAGCTTTCTCTGAAGCAGNTTCCTTCTGGTGTAAGAAAATGAAGTCATATTTTCTTTACTCCCAGTAAAGCTGTCATCAGTGAAATGGATTATTGAATTTAAGTCACTATATAGTGTAGCTACATCAGCTTGGTTTTGTTTCTAGATTGAAATTTGGCAACTGTATTCAAAACTGTTTTAAGGATCACCCAGCTTTCTCTGAAGCAGATTGTGTCTAATTTAGTCTACACACTCTCTGCTCCATCCAGACTCCTCTCTCTCTCCTTTTTTTTTTTTAACCTGCCTGGTGTTGGTGGTTTTATGACAATACTTTCATCCAAGACAGTTGGTTCCTTTGCTGTCAGAGCGAGTACATGGCTGCATCTAGGAAAACCTTAACTTCACCAGTGAGCAAAATAACTCCACACACATGGTGCATCTCTTGGGAGGGTCAGTGGTATCTTTTCGTAAGAGACAGGACTATTACTATATTAAGTTTTAAAAATAATTTCATTGGGAATCAGTAACATTAATTCAGGAGGCTGCTTTCAGAGTGCATAACCACATCTAGAATGGTGGAAGCCTTAGGTGTATAAGCCCCAAATTAGGCGAACCTAAAATCATGAACTTGCCCAGTAACCTTCCGTCTCCCTTTTTAAACCATATACAAAATGGCTCCCACATGTGACTTTTAGAACTGACTTTCATAGCACCATTTTCTTAGCTCTGAGGCCTTAAGCTTCAACCATCTTTAATTGGCCACTGCTTGGCTGCTGCCCACTCCCCCATAAACACACATACTTAAACACTGTTTATTAAGCTTGTACTATTTAAGGCACCCTGAGAGTTAAAAAGGTTTTGACCTCCAAGTGCACACAATCAATCAGGTATTCACATCACTTCACAACAGGTAATCTGTTTTGCCTGTAAAGATCTTAGAGAAGTTCAGAGGAGGAAAGGGGCTACCTCTGACTAGGTGATCAGGAGGCAGGGCTTTGAAGAATGACTATGATTTTTATAATGGAGAGAGCACAGTTCCTGTTGGTGGGAAACGGTTAGCAAGCGTGAAGAGGTAAAACATTTCAAGACCTGATTATTTATTTATTTGGCTGTGTTCTGTGGCATGCGAAATCTTAGTTCCCTGACCAACCCCGGCCCTCTGCATTGTCCCCTAAGTTTTAACCACTGGACTGCCAGCAAAGTTGATTATTTTAAAATTCAGTTGCAGTGTTGGATAAATGCTTTTGGTTTTGCAGAATCCTCTTGATGTATTATTCTTAAATATATTTTCATTCCAATTTCTAAAACTTGTCCAGGCCCTGGGTTACTATAATAACTTTTCAATTAGTCTCTACCCTTTCCCTAATCCTATTTTTCTGCCATTTTACACTTTTTAAACATTTTGAGCACATTTTTTTCTAAAAAATCTGCAGAGTACAACCCAAATTCCATAACCTAATACTCAGTTCTTATAGCCTTTTTTTTTTTTTTAAAAAGCTGTCTTTTCCACTTTTGTAGCTGCTTGTTTTAGTCATGGTTTTTTTTTTTTCCCCCTGTCTTTCTCCCGTGCTGTCTAGTCTGGTCATAAGGCCCAGCCTAGAGCCTGTCTCATTTCAGTGAATTTCCCAGGCTACCACAACTGAAAATATGATTGTTCGTTTCTGATATGAATCTTAGTTATCTCCTTCCATGTTTAGGAATCCGTATTCATTGATTGAGAGGACAAATTCTGTCAGATTGTCTATGCTTTGAGATAGGGACTGTACCTTTTTGTAAGCTTTTAAAATCCTCTTTTCAATTATATTCACTGTAAGTCCCCCCGAATGTTTGGTGTTTGAATGTGGAAGTTTCCAGAGTTCAACTCTAAATCCGGTTGTCTACGTGAAAATTGAGATAAAATTAGCATCCTTGGGCTTTGCTTGGGACTTGAGGTCTCCGTCGTGGAGTTCGCCCAGGTTAGTCTTGTCTGGGCTTTAAAACGCCACATTCCTGTTTGCCACTTGCTTGTGGACTGGGCGGTCGGTCCTGTAAGTTGCTTAGATGTTTTCATCCAGTACCACTGTTCTTCAAAGAATTGTGCTAAATTTTGTGGGCTTTAATATCCCTTTGTGATCTAGGAGTTTGTAATTTAGATGAGGAATGAGTGTAATTGAAAAAACATAGCTGCATCAACATAAATAAGTGGTTCAGAAGTTCAGAGGAAGAAAAGGCCATTTTCAGCTGGAATTGGTAGGGAAACTTTATGGAGGAGATGGAGTAGATCTGAAGGGAACTCATTACTGCTTCTGATCTCCCTT
Source organism: Neotragus moschatus (assembly GCA_006410615.1). Taxonomy (NCBI): domain Eukaryota; kingdom Metazoa; phylum Chordata; class Mammalia; order Artiodactyla; family Bovidae; genus Neotragus; species Neotragus moschatus. The sequence continues at coordinate 52,370 of SJYA01001875.1, forward strand.
GCCCACCTCTTTTATTCGGTGGTGCTTACTTAACATAAAATTATAATGTTTAAAAAATTCATTAAAAAAATGTATGTGAAAAAGTAAAAGTAAGGCTCCTGGTACCCTAGGTCTTTGGACATTATAGCTACCCCCTATCTCACTTAGGCTACTACGTTAGAGGATATTCTATACTTTTGCTTACAGCTGTCTCTTTAGTTTCTATTTTTCTACACCACCCCCGCCCTGGGGATTGAACCCAGGCCCTTGGCAGTGAGAGGATGGAGTCCTAACCACCAGGAAATTCCCATATCTGAACATCTTACACTTTAGTTGCTGTTGTCTTTTTTTGCTCTCTCTCTTTAGTTGCTAAGTTGTGTCTGACTCGCAACCCCATGGCTTGGAGACTGTCAGGCTCTTCTGTCCATGGGATTCTCCAGGCAAGAATACTGGAGTGGGGTCCTTTTTGGCTCCACGTTCTCCCTTTTACCCCAGTAGAATTCTGTTCCCTGTGTTCTGATACAAATTAGATATAAAAGATAAAAACTGCCATTTATCAGGAACCTGTGTGCCTGCACGTTGTTGTGTTCTTAATGTACATGATCTCATTGAATAGTTTGGGTTTTTCGATTTAGAGCCCTTTTTCCTTCTTCAGATGAAGTCTTACACAAAGCCTTATTCAAAATAGAAAAGGTGAGTCTTTTAAAGTTTGTTTTGTAGGTTGAAATTTAAACTGTTTACTGGTTATAAAGGCAGTGAAAATGAAACTTGTGGTGAGTATAAAATTTGAAATTGGGTTATGAAGAACTATTATGGGCCTAAATCTTATCTCTGCCTTGAGTTCATTTCTGTATTAAAAAAATTCCAACTCATACACGGATATAGTTGCTGATGTTCTCAGTTCAGAAATATTTTTAAAACTATATAACAGGTGCACATGGGGCAGATTCGCAAGGTACCAAAAGGGTATACAGTGGAAAGTGAGGCACCTTCCTCAGCCGTCTGCCAGCCATTTCTCTGTCCCCTGCCCAAAGGTGGCCATTGTTACTCTAGACATATAAATGCGTGTACTTAAAAAGGTTTAAGCGTAATGAATTTCTCTCGTATTTGGGGGTAAACTTTATATTGAAGTGAAAAGTGTACAGTACAGTCTGATAAATTTTCATAAAATGAACACACCTATGTAACTGGCACTTAAGCCCTATTCTGGACTGTGTATACTTTCTAAATGATCTTGACAAGGTTTCATATCTGTTTTTATAGCTACTGATTTCTTTCTAAGGGTTACACAGTATTCTGCTGTATGGATATATATCATAATTTATCCAACTTCCAACTGTAAGTGTATTCATACATACTTCTTTGTTCCCATATTTTGTTATAAAGTATATAAAAATTTGTGGTTGGAGAATGCTACTTTAAAGACTATGAATTTAACTTTTTACAGATACTGCAACTTACTCCCTTTAGGGGTATCCATTTACCAGTAAAGTGCTTGTTTCCCTCATCTCTGAGTAGTATGTTGTGGTATCAAATTTTTTAATTTGAGAAATTTAAAATGTTTCATGTATTTACTATAGTGCCTTTTTTTCCCTTTTAACATAAAAATATAAAAATGTAAAAATTAAAAATAAAATTAGGATATCAAACTTGTGTGTGTGTGTGTGTATGTATCTATGTGTGTATGTCAGTCAGTTAGATCCAGCTCTCTGCGACCCCATGGACTGGGGTCCTCTAGGCTCCTCTGTCCATGGAGTTCTCCAGGCAAGAATACTGGAGTGGGACTTCCCTGGTGGTTCAGTGGTTGAGAATCTGCCTGCCGATGCAGGAGGACATGGGTTCAATCCCTGGTCTGGGAAGATCCATGTGCTGAGGAGCAACTAGGCTGGTGCACCACACCTACTGAAGCCCAAGTGCCCTAGGGCCCTCTCGCCATAACTCCTGACGCTTGAGAGCCCTAGAGCCTGTGCTCTGGAACACAGGGAAGCCACCACAGGGAGAAGCCCTCACACCACAACTTGAGGGTAGCCAGCCCCTGATCGCTGCAATAGAGAGCCTGTGCAACAAAGCCCCAGCACAACCAAAATAAGTACATAAATAATATATAAATAATTGGGAAAAGAATACTGGAGTGGGTTGCCATTTACTTCTCCAGGGGATCTTCCCAACCCAGGGACTTAACCTGCATTAAGTCTCCTGCATTGCAGGTAGATTCTTTACATTTGAGTTAGCATAGATTAATGAGGTGATAGACTATAATACGTTGTAACTACATATATTTGTTCCTTTTAGTATATTTGAAGATGTTTAAAAGGTGCCTAGATAACATTTGGATGTGCTTTTTTAAATTTTAGAAATCTGCTTTCAGTTCAGTTCAGTTGCTCAGTCATGTCCAACTTTTTGCGACCCTAAGGACTACAGCACACCAGGCTTCCCTGTCCATCACCAACTCCCTGAGTTTACCCAAACCTATTGAGTCGGTGATGCCATCCAACCATCTCATCCTCTGTCGTCCTCTTCTCCTCCTGCTCTCAGTCTTTCCCAGCATCAGGGTCTTTTCCAGTGAGTCAGCTCTTTGCATCAGGTGGCCAGAGTATTGGAGTTTCAGCTTCAACATCAGTCCTTCCAGTGAACACCCAGGACTGATCTCCTTTAGGATGGACTGGTTGGACCTCCTTGCAGTCCAAGGAACTCTCAAGAGTCTTCTCCAACACCACAGTTCAAAAGCATCAATTCTTCGGTGCTCAACTTTTCTTTATAGTCCAACTCTCACATCCATACATGACTACAGGAAAAGCCATAGCCTTGACTACATGCTTTATTGAGGTGTAACTTTCTTATAATAATAAAATTCAATCATTTTAAGTGTACAGTTTGAGTTTTGATGGGTGTAAACAGTTTTACTATCACTACAATCAGAATACAGAAGATTTCCATCACCCCAGAAAGTTCTTGCTCATTTGCATTCAGGCCTTCTAGGGTTTTGTGTTCCATCATCCACTCTTCTGCTTTCTATCACTATAGTTTGGCATAATTTTCCTTTTTTCTTGCATTTTTCTTCCAACTTTGAGGTGTAATTGACAATTAATTGCATATATTTAAATTGTGTGATTTGGGTCTTGATGTATTAATAAATGTGTCTCCTCATAAACCCATTATAATTACATTTAGTAGAAGTGTCTGTTACCTCTGAAGTCCAAAATCTGATCCCTCCTAATCCCTCCCTCCCCCATCTTCAGGCAATTACTCATCTGCCTCATGTCAGTGAAGATTAGCTTTATTTTTGGGAGCTTTTTATAAATGACTTATATATACAATATGTACTTTTTCTTTAGTGGCTTCTTTCACTTAGAGTGATTTTGAGATTTATTGATGTTGCATATATTAATAGTTTCATTTCTTTTTATTGTCTAGTACTGTTGTGTTGTATAGGTATATCACTATCCATTCACCTATTGATGGACGTTTGGATTGTGTCCAGTTTTTGGTTATCAGAGATAGAGCTTTTATGACATTTGTGTTACGAGGTCTTGTGTGTGTACAAATGCTTTTATTTCTTTTGAGTAAATGTCCAGAAATGGAATGTGTGTGTGTATGTGTATCCCCTCCCCCTATTTTCCAAATACTGTTTATTTCACTGAACCCGGGGACAGGGAGGAGGTATGTGAAAGTCTGGGATGCCAAGCCTAGGAGTGTGTAACATTTAAAAATTTTAAGAGACTGCCACCTGTCTCTCAACGTGATTGTACCATTATACATTTCTCCCAGCAGTTTGTGATAGTTCAGGTTGTTTCACATCCCCACCAGCACTTCGTATGGCCAGTCTTTTTAATGTTAGCTATTCTGGTGGATATATAGTGGTAGCTCATTTGTGGCTTTGGGCTTTTTAATGACTAGTGATGTTGAGAATATTTTCATGTGCATACTTGTCATTGTTGTGTCTGTTTGGGTGAAGTGTCTATTCATATCTTCTGCCCATTTTCAAGTTGGGTTTATCTTACTGAGATATAAGACTTCTTTTATTCTAGACCCAAAACCTTTTTTTAGATATGTACTTATAGAAATATTTACTTTTAGTCTGTGGTCTGCTTCGGAAGAGCAGAAGTTTTTACTGTTACTGGCATTCAGTGTATTGATATTTGTGTTGTGTTTGAAAAATATTTGCCAAAGATTTTTCTCATTTCCCCTCCCTAGAAATTTTATAACTTTAGCTCCTAAATTTAGGTCTGTAACCTATTTGAGTTAATTGTCTTATATGGTGTGAGATAGGGATGAGGGCTGTATTTTGGTATATTGTATTGAACTTTTCCAGCGCCATTTGTTGAAAAGATTTTACATTCCCCATTGAATTGACTTGGAACCTTTGTTGAAATTCAGATAGTCAAATGAATATGTGGAGGTCAGTTTTTGGAATTTTTTCTGTTCCACTGATGCATATTTCAGTCTGTTTCTACTCAAGCTTTGGAATCACATAGGGGATGTCCTCCCGCTCCCCCCCCCCTAATTATTTTGGCTGTTCTGGGTCCTTTGCATTTCTATATATTGTTAAACTCTTGTTGATTTCTGCAAAGTGTTTGTTGTGATTTTCATTGTGATTGCGATGAGTCAGTTGATCAATTGGGAAGAACTGATTTCTTAGAATACTGTCTTCTGTTCTATGAACATGTTATATATCTCTCCACTTATTTAGGTCTTCTTTAATTTCTCCTACCAGTATTTTGTAGCTATTAGTGTACAATCTTATAAAAGCTTTTATCACTGAAACATATATATGTGCCTAAGTTTTTTTGTTTTTGCTACACCTCATGGCACATGGGAGGTGGCTAGTTCTGCTGCTAGGGATTGAATCTGTGCCCCCTGCAGTGGAAGCATGGAGCCTTCACCACTGGACTGCAAGGGAGGTCCCTAAATTTTATATTTTTAAAATGTGATTGTAAATAGTATTTTTAAAATTNAGGTGGCCAGAGTATTGGAGTTTCAGCTTCAACATCAGTCCTTCCAGTGAACACCCAGGACTGATCTCCTTTAGGATGGACTGGTTGGACCTCCTTGCAGTCCAAGGAACTCTCAAGAGTCTTCTCCAACACCACAGTTCAAAAGCATCAATTCTTCGGTGCTCAACTTTTCTTTATAGTCCAACTCTCACATCCATACATGACTACAGGAAAAGCCATAGCCTTGACTACATGCTTTATTGAGGTGTAACTTTCTTATAATAATAAAATTCAATCATTTTAAGTGTACAGTTTGAGTTTTGATGGGTGTAAACAGTTTTACTATCACTACAATCAGAATACAGAAGATTTCCATCACCCCAGAAAGTTCTTGCTCATTTGCATTCAGGCCTTCTAGGGTTTTGTGTTCCATCATCCACTCTTCTGCTTTCTATCACTATAGTTTGGCATAATTTTCCTTTTTTCTTGCATTTTTCTTCCAACTTTGAGGTGTAATTGACAATTAATTGCATATATTTAAATTGTGTGATTTGGGTCTTGATGTATTAATAAATGTGTCTCCTCATAAACCCATTATAATTACATTTAGTAGAAGTGTCTGTTACCTCTGAAGTCCAAAATCTGATCCCTCCTAATCCCTCCCTCCCCCATCTTCAGGCAATTACTCATCTGCCTCATGTCAGTGAAGATTAGCTTTATTTTTGGGAGCTTTTTATAAATGACTTATATATACAATATGTACTTTTTCTTTAGTGGCTTCTTTCACTTAGAGTGATTTTGAGATTTATTGATGTTGCATATATTAATAGTTTCATTTCTTTTTATTGTCTAGTACTGTTGTGTTGTATAGGTATATCACTATCCATTCACCTATTGATGGACGTTTGGATTGTGTCCAGTTTTTGGTTATCAGAGATAGAGCTTTTATGACATTTGTGTTACGAGGTCTTGTGTGTGTACAAATGCTTTTATTTCTTTTGAGTAAATGTCCAGAAATGGAATGTGTGTGTGTATGTGTATCCCCTCCCCCTATTTTCCAAATACTGTTTATTTCACTGAACCCGGGGACAGGGAGGAGGTATGTGAAAGTCTGGGATGCCAAGCCTAGGAGTGTGTAACATTTAAAAATTTTAAGAGACTGCCACCTGTCTCTCAACGTGATTGTACCATTATACATTTCTCCCAGCAGTTTGTGATAGTTCAGGTTGTTTCACATCCCCACCAGCACTTCGTATGGCCAGTCTTTTTAATGTTAGCTATTCTGGTGGATATATAGTGGTAGCTCATTTGTGGCTTTGGGCTTTTTAATGACTAGTGATGTTGAGAATATTTTCATGTGCATACTTGTCATTGTTGTGTCTGTTTGGGTGAAGTGTCTATTCATATCTTCTGCCCATTTTCAAGTTGGGTTTATCTTACTGAGATATAAGACTTCTTTTATTCTAGACCCAAAACCTTTTTTTAGATATGTACTTATAGAAATATTTACTTTTAGTCTGTGGTCTGCTTCGGAAGAGCAGAAGTTTTTACTGTTACTGGCATTCAGTGTATTGATATTTGTGTTGTGTTTGAAAAATATTTGCCAAAGATTTTTCTCATTTCCCCTCCCTAGAAATTTTATAACTTTAGCTCCTAAATTTAGGTCTGTAACCTATTTGAGTTAATTGTCTTATATGGTGTGAGATAGGGATGAGGGCTGTATTTTGGTATATTGTATTGAACTTTTCCAGCGCCATTTGTTGAAAAGATTTTACATTCCCCATTGAATTGACTTGGAACCTTTGTTGAAATTCAGATAGTCAAATGAATATGTGGAGGTCAGTTTTTGGAATTTTTTCTGTTCCACTGATGCATATTTCAGTCTGTTTCTACTCAAGCTTTGGAATCACATAGGGGATGTCCTCCCGCTCCCCCCCCCCTAATTATTTTGGCTGTTCTGGGTCCTTTGCATTTCTATATATTGTTAAACTCTTGTTGATTTCTGCAAAGTGTTTGTTGTGATTTTCATTGTGATTGCGATGAGTCAGTTGATCAATTGGGAAGAACTGATTTCTTAGAATACTGTCTTCTGTTCTATGAACATGTTATATATCTCTCCACTTATTTAGGTCTTCTTTAATTTCTCCTACCAGTATTTTGTAGCTATTAGTGTACAATCTTATAAAAGCTTTTATCACTGAAACATATATATGTGCCTAAGTTTTTTTGTTTTTGCTACACCTCATGGCACATGGGAGGTGGCTAGTTCTGCTGCTAGGGATTGAATCTGTGCCCCCTGCAGTGGAAGCATGGAGCCTTCACCACTGGACTGCAAGGGAGGTCCCTAAATTTTATATTTTTAAAATGTGATTGTAAATAGTATTTTTAAAATTTCAACTTTCAATAATTGGTGTATATAAGTATCACTGAGTTTTGTATATTCACCTAGTATCTTGCCACACTCACTTGTTTTTGTAGCTTTTAGATAGTTTGATTAGGAAAATTTTGTACATCAGTGATCATGTTGTTTCTTTATTGTAATGGCTAGTGCTTCCAGTAGAATGTAGGGATTTTGATTTTGATTGCATTGAACCATTTGACCAATTTGATTAATTTGGGGGAGATAACTTTGTCTTGTTCTCAGCCTTAGTGGGTAAGTAGTCACTCTTTCACCATTAAGTAGGATGTTAGTTTTTTTGTTGATGTACAGTGTTGTGTTAGATTCTGCTGTATAGCACAGTGAATCAGTTTTACATATATCCACTCTTTTTTAGATTCTTTTCCCACATAGGTCATTACAGAGTATTGAGTAGAGTTCCCTTTTCTATACAGTAGGTTCTTATTAGTTTTCTGTTTACGTACAGAAGTGTGTGTGTCCATCTCAGTCTGCTAGTTTATCCCTCCCCTATTCTTTTCCCCTTGGTAACCATAAGTTTGTTTTCTGCATGTATGACTCTGTTATGAAGTAAGTTTGCTTGTCCATTTTCTTTTAGATTCCTTGTGTAATAGCATGCAGTGTTTGTCTCTGACTACTCCACAAAGTGTGATGATCCCCACGTCCCTCTGTGTTGCTGCAAATGGGATTATTTTGTTTTTTGTTTTATTTTTCCCGTGGCTGAGAAATATTCCATTTAGGATATGAAGAGCTGCTAGGAAATACTTAAGGCAAAAGGAGATGGTGGGCGGCACAGGATGAAATTGTTAGATAACATCAACGATTTAATGAATGTGAATTGGAGCAAACTCTGAGAGATAGTGGAAGACAGTGGAGCCTGGTGTGCTGCAGTCCATGGGGTCGGAAAAAGTTGGACACGATTTAGTGACTGAACCAACCACAAATATTCCATGGAATATATGTGCCATATCTTTATCCATTCATCCATTAATGAATATTTATGTTGCTTCCATATCCTGGCTATTGTAAATAGTGCTGCAGTAAATATCGGGGTACATGTATCTTTCTGAATTATGGTTTTCTCCAGATGAATATCCAGGAGTAAAGATGTTAGTTGTGCTGATCTGTTTTATATCAATATAGCTTCTCTCCTCTCCCTCATTCTTGTGTTGAATTTTAAGAGGTTTGTTTTTTGATGTTTTTAATGTATATTCTGGATACACATCTTTTTATCAGATGTTTTCCTAATACTTTCTCCCAGTCTTCCAGTCTTTGGTGGTACAGATCTTTATTAGTTGTTGGTGATGTCTTTGTATTAATGCTCAAGTTTTTGGTCATATGTATGTTTTGGGGGATAGCAAACATTTCAAAGCTTGAGCAACAGTTACACAGCCATGTATTATAGATCCCATTTCTTAATTCATATAAATGCAAAGAAGCAAATTGTTAACCTGGGCCATATCAGTTCTTAAACATAGAAAATTATTTGCCACTGTATTTAACTATTATAAGTCATTTTTCATTTTTAGGTAGTTTGGAACTAGATCCTTTTACTCTTTAATAAAAATGAACCAATAAGTCCTTGTTTATGTTCTCATTTATTTTTACAGATTAAGATGAAAGCATCAAATATTTTGGTCTGGGTTAATCCTAATGAGAAGGTGCCAAGAACTCTGAATCTTACCTGTGAGGCTTGTCATTGTTCTGTCTTTAACCCTTCCTGAAAAACCCAATCTTCATGGCTCACCTTAGTTTGGAATACATTCCTTTTTCACCAAGCTGTACTGTGTGTCTTTTCAAGGTTTCTATGCCTAACTGTTCTACCGGTTGTGTTAGCTTTTGAATGCCTCCTCTCTAAGCTTATGATCAACTATCAGCAGCTTCACAATGTGCTATTTTTCACATTTAGTATTTATATTACATTATTGCAACCTTAAATCACCTCAGTATCTTCCTGGACACTTTTTTTTCTTACCAGGATAGAGTGACACCTTAATTTACTTACCAGTTCCCTTACCCTGATTTGAAGATAAGTATTTTAAATCTTCTCTGATTTTGATTTATTCTTTCTGTCACGCTATAACTTTGGAATGTTTTGCAGTTTACATTTAAGAAGGCTTATTTTAAAAAGCCAGTGGAAATTTCCAGCTTAAAAAAAAAATCCAACTACTGGTCTAATAACTGCTTTGCAGGAAGAAAGAAATATGAAACAGAACCGCAGACATTCTGGATGTCAGCCTGTGAAATTTTCCACTATTTCCCATCATAACATGCAGGCATGCTATACTGCTGGATTCAGTGCCACTGCAGTTGCACCATGAGTGGAATTTGAAGCTGCTCTATCAATGATAGAATGGCATCCAGCCAGCTTTTAGAGAGCAGTGCATAAATTCATGCACTATACTGTATGTTTGTTTCATCTCTGCCTGAATAGTGTGACTGTAACACTGAACTTGCAAAGTTATTTAAAAATCTTGATTTCAAAATTTCTGTTCTAGGCGAATTTTGATTTTTAAATGTTCAGTAGGTATATTACACTTCTGAGAATACAGATTTATAAAATTCTTTTAGTCACAATACTTGTAAAATTTTATTTTAGAGGATTTTATACTCTGTTGAAGAATGCTCAGAAAATTAAAAGTTTAAAAAATTTTCCCAAGCTCAATATTTGGTGTGATTCAAGAAAGATTTTAGTCTCTATTTCAGTTTCCTTTTAATCTTTCAAAGAACCAAGGAGGCCTTACATTAAAACTAGTAATTGTGTTTTTACTTTGCTATTTCAAATTTAAAGACTCACAGTTACATTATACTCTTTGCCTAGTGAGGGAAGCCCAGGTTGCCCAGTTCTATAAACTGGCGAAGCTGAATGATGAGGAGTAATTTGCAGATGCGCTGTGATTGCCGACTTCTGCCTTATTTTCACCTCTTCCATGGCAAATGCCTAACAGTGGTATTAAGGACTGAAATTGAAAAATTCAGATTTTGTGAATTTAAACTCACTTCTCCTGTGGGGAATTTGAGCATTCAGAGTAATGCAGCAGATGTTCATACATATCTTTGCACGTTTTAAGACTTGTAGGTCACATTTTGGAAATAAAGACATGTGACATGTATCTTTTTCAGAACTGTTGGGTCTTAGCTTTGAACAGGAACAACTTTATGACATAACAGGGGCCTCCACCCCGACCTGTGGCCTGCTGCCCCACCGAATGCTGTCTCTCCCTTCCTGCCGACCTCCCCTGTGTCTCCAGCCCTGCTCCTGTCCTCCTCACGCCCTTCCTCTTCTCAGCCCTCATCCATCTCTGGCTATTCGATCCCTTTCCTCTCAGCCTACATTTTCTTCTGGCCCATACCTTTTTTCCTTTGTCGACTTTCCATCCTTCAGGTCTGTCGCTTTTTCTAATTGCTCACTGTTAACCAAGTCTTTTCTTTATCTTTGGAAGGCTGCTTTGCTCCTAGCTTCTCTGCTTCTGTCAGATTGATTTTCTTTTAGTTTTTTTTGAACCATCAAACACATCCTCACACTTTCCCAAATCCTTGAACTCTTATTTCTGCCTTTATGTTTCAGTTTATTTTACAGAGATTTATTGAGTGCTAGCCATGTGTTGGGCTTTCCCTTAGATGTTCAGGATATACTAGTGATCAGAATGTTTGTGGGGGAAAGAGGATGCATAAGGGGACTGGAAGCTGGTGTGTGTGTTGTGTTGTGGGGCTTGCATTATAGATGGATAGTCGCGGTAACCTCTGAGAAAGTGACTTTGAGCGGAGTCCCGGAAGTAAGCCTTGTGAGTATTGGTAGAGTGGGGAGCACGGGTATGGTGGGAGCAGCTAGCGGGAAGGCGGGAGAGTGTTGAGGAGGGGGCGGTGGCCAGTGTGCTAGGGCGCTGTGAGCACAGGGGTGCTAGTCAGAGTCAGTCGAGAGGTGACAGTGGGGCCTTGCAGGCAGTGCAACGCTTCGAGCAAAGTGGGAAACCGCACGCTGCAGATGTTCTATTTTTTGGTATTCCAAAAAGATACTGTGAACATTGTTCACCCCCTTCCACTGCTTTTTATTAAAAAGCATTTCGTTTTTTAAATTATAAAAGTAATTTTATGTGGAAAATACAGAAAAATACAAAGGAGAAAGCTTTAGTTTATCAAAGAACAAATATAGAATACCAGTATACCTCATCATCCATTATTGAAGGTTTTGTCTCTTCCCACTTGTTTTTCTTTGCTTGTGTGTGCATGCGCGTGCGCACACACACACACACACACACACACACACACACACGCCGCCTGCACTGTAGGGTTTTAGTGGAGAGCAAATAAAAGCCTGAGTTAGGCTTTACAGAGATGCCTCCAGCTGCTTTGTGAAAAGTAACCTATAAGAGAGGAAGAGGTAGGGACACCTCTTAAGGGGTGTTCCAGTAGTTCAGGTCCCAGGAAAAGTAGCTTGGGCTTCTATGGTGGTGGCAGAGGAGGTGATAGGAAGTGATCAAGTTCTGCATATATTCAGAGAGAAAGCCAGCAGAAGTTTGCAGTGGATTCAGGGTGGGGCCACAGCGGGTAGGCTGGGGCCTGGGGAGGAGGAGGGGAAGAGTCAGGGGTGACTCAAAAGTTTTTGGCTTAAGCTACTAGAGACCTTTGGTTTCATTTTTCTTTCTTGTCAAACTCCCCATCCAAGGTTCAGTTCTGGCTTCTTTATTATGTGTTTTTCTTGTTCATTTGAACTCATGATTACTTCTTTCACCAAGCCTCTAGTCTGCTCTGCCCAGCTTGGCACTTGGAATACACCACAAGATGCTATATATAACAGATTGTTTCATTAGAATTAGTCTTCCTAACTAGGTAGTGAGCATCCTTTTACTGGATTGTGCTGAATTTATGCAATGTGCTCTGAGACTAATAACTTTCTGAGTACTTTGTGGACATTCAGTAAATGTTGTATACTCCTCAGGCTTGAGAGCAGGATATGAGGAAAACCTTAAAGTAAATACCTGCTTTAGCTGTACTTTGGCATACGGGCATCTGGCCCCACCACCTCCCTCTCCCCTTTTTATTTTCCTTTTTACTTCTAACATCTGTTCTGGCTTTTCTCCTTTTTCCCAAACCTTTACTTATATAATGTGTGTGAAAGTCCCTCAGTTGTGTCCGACTCTTTGCAACCCCATGGACTACACAGTTCATGGAATTCTCCAGGCCATGATACTGGTGTGGGTAGCCATTCCCTTCGCCAGGGGATCTTCCCAATCCAGGACTTGAACCCAGGTCTCCACATTGCAGGTGGATTCTTTACCAGCTGAGCCACCAGAGAAGCTTTTACTTAAATAAGGGGGAAAAAAAAAGTTTGGATGCCCTGCTTTGTTTCCAGGACTTCATTTTGTGTTTCTGCTAAGATTTTTCTCTAAAGAAAATGTAAGCAGAGTAGTGTTGCCTAGGAAGTATTGTGTTTTAGTGTCTGTCTTGGTTTGCTTAGCTTTTTCAATTTTGGAGGCAATCTGTTAACTCGTTTGTGCTTTTGGCTTTTCCTTCTTGTGTCATGAAAAATAAAATATGAACTCTCTGAGGGCTGGTAGTTATTTTGTTCACGGCTAGATCATTAGTGCTGAGAATGGTTGCAGGCACGTAGTTGGTATTCAAATATTGAATGAATTCAGAGTAGCAGTAGCAACAGTTCCTATTTATTGAGCATATACTATACGTCAGAGTGCTAGGTGCTTTGAATGGATTAGGGGGCATGTACGTCTTACTGCTGAATGAGTTTCTGATTCACATGTTGGTGTTTGAATGAGTATGATGGAGGAAGGACAGATGCCAGTTGTTAACCAGATTTAATCAAGTTTAAGATGCCATGATATACAATGCATTATTTTACCTACCAGTACATAAGAAATGGTAAAGCTGCCAACTGTGGGATGTGGTCAATAGCACACTCTAATTTCAAAGGTGTAAAAACAGGAAAAAAAAATCTTAAGAATTTCTATTGTAAATCAACTATACCTGACTTTAAAAAAGTGAAAAAAACTAAGAATCTTTAAAATAAGGCATACCAGCTGTAATACTCAACATTGGATTTTACATAAACTCTCATTTAATGATCATAGAGTTAGGTAGGCATTATTATTCTTATTTTAGAGATGAAGAAGCTGAAATTTATGGAATATGTTCATAGGTTCTCAAGCTACAGGATCCAGATTGAGGCCATGGCCTTTTTACCACCCCAGGAGTGGTGGTAAATTGCTTCAGGAGTCAGGGCAGCAAAATAGTACATTGGCCTGTCAGCTCTGGCTGGAAGGTTCTTACTTGGCCTGGCTTTAAACACTTTCTTAATGTGACTGATTTTTTTTTAAATAAATAAAAACTTTGTTATGTAATAAGTGCCAGCTACTCTGTTGTATTTTTGAAAGTGAAAGCGTTCGGTTGTGTCCGACTCTTTGCGACCCCATAGACTCTACAGTCCATGGAATTCTCCAGGCCAGAATACTCGAGTGGGTTGCCTTTCCCTTCTCCAGGGGATCATCCCGACCCAGGGATTGAACCCAGGTCTTCTGCGCTGCAGGAGGATTCTTTACCAGCTGAGCTATCAGGGAAGCCCTGTTTGTATTTTTATATGGATACAAAATGATATTTCTGCTTTATTGACTATACCAAAGCCTTTGACTGTGTGGATCACAATAAACTGTGGAAAATTCTGAGAGAGATGGGAATACCAGACCACCTGACCTGCCTCTTGAGAAATCTGTATGCAGGTCAAGAAACAACAGTTAGAACTGGACATGGAACAACAGACTGGTTCCAAGTAGGAAAAGGAGTACGTCAAGGCTGTATATTGTCACCCTGCTTATTTAACTTATATGCAGAATACATCATGAGAAATGCTGGACTGGAAGAAACACAAGCTGGAGTCAAGATTGCTGGGAGAAATATCAATAACCTCAGATATGCAGATGACACCACCCTTATGGCAGAAAGTGAAGAGGAACTGAAGAGCCTCTTGATGAAAGTGAAAGAGGAGAGTGAAAAAGTTGGCTAAGGCTCAACATTCGGAAAACGAAGATCATGGCATCTAGTCCCGTCACTTCATGGGAAATAGATGAGGAAACAGTGGAAACAGTGTCAGACTTTGTTTTTCAGGGCTCCAAAATCACTGCAGATGGTGACTATAGCCATGAAATCCAAAGATGGTTACTCCTTGGAAGAAAAGTTATGACCAACCTAAATAGCATATTCAAAAGCAGAGATGTTACTTTGCAGACTAAGGTCCGTCTGGTCAGGGGTATGGTTTTTCCAGTAGTCATGTATGGATGTGAGAGTTGGACTGTGAAGAAGGCTGAGTGCCGAAGAATCGATGCTTTTGAACTGTGGTGCTGGAGAAGACTCTTGAGAGTCCCTTGGCCTGCAAGGAGATCCAACCAGTCCATTCTGAAGGAGATCAACCCTGGGGTTTCTTTGGAAGGAATGATGCTAAAGCTGAAGCTCCAGTACTTTGGCCACCTCATGCGAAGAGTTGACTCATTGGAAAAGACTGTGATGCTGGGAGGGATTGGGGGCAGGAGGAGAAAGGGACAACCGAGGATGAGATGGCTGGATGGCATCACTGACTTGATGGGCGTGAGTCTGAGTGAACTCCCGGAGCTGGTGATGGACAGGGAGGCCTGGTATGCTATGATTCATGGGGTCGCAAAGAGTCGGACACGAGTGAACGACTGAACTGAACTGACAAAATGATATAAGGCCTTATCTCTTTCTCTCAAGGAATTTATTTACAGTCTATTTGGAGAGATGAGAAATAAACAAGAAAGTTAGATAAGCAGAGAAGATTTAAATAACGTTTCAGAGGATAAGAAAAGAGGTTTAACAAGGCAATGCAGGATTAATTGCTAAATAAATTATACAAATAATTGCTTTTTTAGTTCAGAGGAAGGGGAGATGGCTTGAGGCTGGAGTAATCCAGGGAAGGATTTAAGTGAATTCCTGGGAGATAGTTTCAGTTAATGAGATTATTTATTTACTTTAAAATTGTATTAATGTTTGTTACAAATGGAATTCTGGACTATGGAACATGAAGAACTTTGGTACATTAAGTTTTTTCTGTCTATATGAGAGCAAAGGAACTGCCTGCCATAGAAAAGTACAAGACATCATGTGGTATCAAGTAGACAGGCAAAATACTCACTTAAGAAGGGCCTTTGGGTGAAAAAGAAGGAACTCCCGAATGCCTTGCGTGCCATGCCCCTCTTACCACATTTTTACAATCAGTTGCACTTTCTGAACTATCACTGAGGTACTTTCTGTGGCTGTTAGAGTTCGTGATGAACTTCTGAATATTGGAAGTGAGCATTGACGTTCTTTATGTTACTCATATTTCTGTTTTGAAATAGGAGCTCTTAGTTAAAGACTCACAGCACATAAAGAATAGTCCACTGTGTTTCTGGAGGATATGATTGGCAGTGTTTCTGGTTACATTCCTGAATCAGACATGGAACTCGACATTGGATTGTAGAGTGTATTGTTACTTGTTTTACAGACTAGTCAAAAGCAAAACAATAAAGGCTTGGAAAGCAAGAGAACTCTATTTTGGATCTTGTTGGTAGTCTTGACCATTTTATTTAACCTTCCTCGTTAGGTCACGTGTAACGTTCTTTTCCTATTTTTTTAAGAACATTTTTTTCTTACTTTTTATGTAATTGGTAATATATATAGATGGCTAACAAAATTCAAACTTTTCCAAAACATATGAAGGTTCCTTTCACTTTCTTTTGTTTCCTAATTTCTTTCTCAGAGGCAGTCACTGTTACATTTCCTTTTGTATATGTTTACAAACATATCTGTGTATCTTTAGAATTTACATATTTGCTATAGGCACATGGAATAGCATTGTTTTGTACCTAGTACAAAAAAAAACAGTTTTGTACTTAGTTATGTTTAACATTACATTTTGAAAATGGTTTCATATCAGCCAATGCAGATCTAGTTCTTTTGTTAAAGTAGACTATCATTTTTATAATTAATCAGTTTATCATTAATGGATATGTTGTATATAACAACAGAGTGCTATGGTGAGTTTTCTAGTATACATTTTATTAAAGTTTATATCTGCATCTTGAATATTAGGAATGAGCTTAAACATTGATTGTGCCTCGTCTCCTGAATGTTTAAAGGGTATTTGTATTTTCTTATTCTATAAACTCTTATCTACTTTTCTTGAGGTTATTTGAAGTTTTTCTTATTGTCATATAATAAAATAAATTTCATATATTATAAAAAGCATTTGCCTTTGAAAAATACTGTTGCAAATACTTCACTGCCTTTTTAAATAGTAATTGTCCTTTTTGCAGATAAATATTTCATTTTATACTAAAATGCCCTCTTTTCCAGTATTTTTCATTAAATTCTTCATAGTCAATTTGTATATTTTTATACAAGATGAAATTATGCTTTTTAATACATTTTATATGTAATATACCTAATTTTACTGTGGTAAAGTATACATAACAAAAAATTTACCACTTTTAAATGTACGATTAAGTAGTATTAAGTACCTTGACAATGCTGTACAACCATTATCACTATCCATTTCCAAAACTTTTTCATTCCAAATAGATCTAATATGTATTTAGGTAGTAATTTCAGGTTATGACTTAATAACTGCCTCTCATATTTAAAAGGATACATGTGTGCTCTTTTCAGCCTGGAGATACAGAAATCTATATCCTTGTTTGGAGGAGAGATTTTGAGTAAGAGGCACAGCTATAATTGGGAGAAAGTCTCTTGTGCTTAGAGAATTCTGTTCTGATTCTAGTCACCAGTTTAGGTTATTTTCTTGATCCACTTTTAGTGAAACTGCTTTTCTGGGGTCTTCCTTAGTGGCTCAGTGGTAAAACCCACCTGCCAGTGCAGGAGATGCGGGTTAGATCCCTGGTCTGGGAAGATCCCACGTGAGCAGCTAAGCCTGTGCGCCGCAACTCCTAAGGCTCTGCTCTGGAGCCCTCAAGCCGTAGCCGCCGGCCCATGTGCTGTGACTGCTGAAGCCCGCACAGCCTAGAGCCGTGCTCTGCACCAAGGAAGCCACCACAGTGAGAAGCCCGTGGACCGCAACTAGAGAAAAAGCCCACGTGGCAGTGAAGACCCGGCAGAGCTAAAAATGGATACATAAAACAAACATAAAATAAGGACTTTTTCTTTTATGCTTTGTATTTTGAAAAATTTCAAACATAAAAAAAAGAATGGTATAGTGTTTCCAATGTACTTATCACTCAGGTTTACCAATTATCAGTTTATGGCCCATCTTGTTTCATTTATATCTCCAGTTACTGATACTTTCTTCCTCCACATTATTTTGAAGCAAATACCAGGCATCATACGATTTCCTTAAGAATCTTTAAAAGATGAGAGCTCTTTCAAATCCCATCTGCCCCAACCCCACATAACACAATTCCATGTAGAAAAACTAAAGTAATTCCTTTAGCAGCACCAAATGCACAGTCATTATTCAATTTTCTAGTTCTTCCTGTTGCTTCTCCTTTAAAAAAAAAAAAAAAATCTGACTCAGATCCAAGCAAGATTCACACATTGCAGTTTGGTTGGTATGTATTTTACGTACTTTTTAAAGTATTGGTTGCTTCTCCTCTCTTTTTCTGAATTTTTTTTTTTCTGTAGAATTTCTTGTTGCCTGGATTTTACTGAGTATATCCTTGTTGTTGTTGTTCTTGTTGTTGTATTAGTTGCTCAGTTGAATCGACTCTCTGAGATCTCATGGATTTTAGCCCGCCAGGCTCCTCTGTCCTTGGAATTATCCAGGCAAGAATTCTGGAGTGGGTTGCCTTTTCCTCCTCCCGGGGTTCTTCCTGATCCAGGGATCGAGCTGCCTTCTCCTGCATTATAGGCAGGTTCTTTACTGTCTCAGCCACCAGGGAAGACCTGAGTATATCTTTATGTTATTTAAACTGTTTCTCTTTTTTTTTTTTTTTTTTAATATAAATTGGTAGATGGCTGTCAAGATTTGATCAGATTAAGGTTCAGTTATTTTGGCAAGTTCATTAGTTATCTATTGCTGTGTAAAAAAGAATGCCAGTTTTAGCAATTTAGAACATGTATTATCTTCATAGTTTCTGAAAGTGAGCAGTCTAGGAGTGGCTTAGCTGCTTGGTTCTAGCGTCAAGTCTCTCATGGGTCGCAGTGAAGCTGTCACCCACGGCTGCAGTCATCTGAAGGTTTGACTGGGGCTGGAAGATCTGCTTTCAGGATGGCTTACTCCCATGGCTCTTGTCAGAGGTCTTAGTTTTTTGCCTATCCTCAAGGCACTCTGGACTTCCTCAAGGACTTCCCTGGTGGCTCAGACAGTAAAGCATCTGTCTACAATGTGGGAGACCTGGGTTTGATCCCTGGGTCGGGAAGATTCCCTGGAAAAGGAAATGGCAACTCACTTCAGTAGTCTAGCCTGGAAAATCCCATGGATGGAGGAACTTGGTGCGGGCTACTGTCCACAGGGTCGCAAAAGAGTTGGACATGACTGAGCGACTTCATGTTCTTTCACTTTCAAGGCACTCTGCCAGAGCAAGTGATCAGGAAGAGGGAGATAGGGAGGGAAAAAAGCAGCAGTGCCCTTTATGAGCCCAGAATTGACGTATTGTCAGTTCTGCTCTATTCTTTTGGTCCCACACACCAACCCTGATGCCATGTGGGAAGGGGCTACTTACAGGTATGAATTTTAGGAGATGGATATCACCAGGGAAGATTTCGAAGACTGGCTATTGTAGTGAGGTGACTTTATGTGGTGTGGTTTATTAGGACTCACGATGTTTACTTCTCTCTTTGTAATACTTGATGTTATTGATCAGTACCCTCATCTGCTAATTTATTAGGTATTGCAAATGCTAATACTGTCATAATTGCACTCATCTCACATGCCAGTAAAGTAATGCTCAAAATTCTCCAAGCCAGACTTCAGCAGTATGTGAACCGTGAACTCCCTGATGTTCAAACTGGTTTTAGAAAAGGCAGAGGAACCAGAGATCAAATTGCCAACATCCACTGGATCATGGAAAAAGCAAGAGAGTTCCAGAAAAACATCTATTTCTNTTTGGGCCGGGTCACCTCAGCCCGGAACTTTGTCATGGGTGGATTTTCTCTCAGAGCCGCTCCCGACATATAAGATACTTAGTTCTTCCCCTCCCTTTTACTTCTTAAGAAAAGATGCAATAGGAAATAGGTTTTTGAGTGAAGATTTAGCCAGGTTTATAGTGTTTTGATGTTGTGTTAGCTTCTGCTGTGAGGTAGGTTATATGGCAAGGAATAAAGATAACCGAAGTGAATAGAAGTCAAAATCTTATGTTCACTTTGACATGTTATTTTGGTATATTGATTTTTTTGTCCTGTTGCTAGCCTCATGTTGGGAGGGTATACTTTAAAAAATGAATGTAAGTGTATATATGTATATACACATGTATTTAATTCACACATATACTTAAGTAAATATGCCCAAGTATGTAATTCACCTAAGATTACTGACAAGTCTTAGATCATTTAAACTTTACCTGTGAGCTGATAGATGTGTTTTCTTTTTCCTTGTTTATTTTATTATTTATTTGTTTATTTTGACTGTGCTGGGTCTTTGTTTGCTGCGCAGGAGCTATTCTGTAGCTGTGGCGAGTGGGGACTACTCTTCCTTGTAGTATGCGGGCTTCTCGTTGCAGTGGCTTCGGTTGTTGAGCACAGGCACTAGGCTCGCCAGCTTCGGTGGTAGCGCACGGACTTAGTTGCCCTCTGGTGTGTGGAATCTTCCTGGATCAGGGATCAAACCTGTGTTCCTTGCATTGGCAGGCTGATTCTTAACCACTGGACCACCAGGGAAGTCCAGTACATGTGTTTTTGTGTTAAAGAGAAGAGAGGAGTGTTTACTGGTGTGTATCTTGCTAATATACACTAATGCACATTAAGTGGTAACATTCCAGAGAAAGTGTTTGGTCCTCTTTTTGAGGTCTGAGCTTCAAAATTTCATAAACGTTCAGGGCATCAAGATGCTTCTCTGCATGTTGATCTCCTGACGTATGTTGGTCAGTGGGAGCTGTTAAAATTCCCTTGCACATGGTGTTTTGCTATGGGTTTGGATTTTACTAGGGTCCATGAAGACTTCCCAAGGGATATATGAGCACAAATAATTTAAAGAAACTTTTCAATATGAAATTTCAAACACAAAAAACTAGGGAGAATACGACAATGAGTTCTCAAGAAGCTGTCTCCTGGCTTCAGCAGTTAGTTACTCGTGGCCAGTTTTTATTCATACTCCTTTTTTCTCCTGTATTATGTTGAAGCAAGTCCCAAGTAACATACTAGCCTATCATAAAAATTTTCATAAATGTGTTAAAACATAAGGACTATTAAAAAAATTCTCACTTTATATTTTTTAAAATATCAAATATCTAATGGCACCCCCTACTCCAGTACTTTTGCCTGGAAAATCCCATGGACGGAGGAGCCTGGTAGACTGCAGTCCATGGGGTCGTGAAGAGTTGGACACGACTGAGCGACTTCACTTTCACTGTTCACTTTCTTGCATTGGAGAAGGAAATGGCAACCCACTCCAGTGTTCTTGGCTGGAGAATCCCAGGGACAGGGAAGCCTGGTGGGCTGCTGTCTATGGGGTCACACAGAGTTGGACACAACTGAAGCGACTTAGCAGCAGCAGCAGCAGGGATGTTCAGGTTTTCAGTTGCTTGAAACATAACTAACTGTTTTATACTTTATTTGAATCAGATGCACATATTGCAGTTTGTTGTTGTTTTTCGTTTTTATTTTGTACTGTACTGCGTTGCTTGTGGGATCTTCGTTTCCCAACCAGGGATAGAGCCCATGCCTTGAGCAGTGAAAGCGCAGAGTCCTAACCACTGGGCAGCCAGGGACTCCACCCTTTCATGTCTCTCCTAATTGAGCACTCCTGCTGTTTCCCTCTCTCTTTCCCTTGCAGTTTATTTGTTCGAAAAACTGAGCTTGTCTTGGAAAACTTTCCATTTTGCATTTGGTTGGTGTCATTTAGTACGTTCTTCTGTCCTCTGTTTTCTATAAAGTGTGAGGCTTTAAAGACTTCAGTTTCCAGGTTTGTAAACTTTTGTTCTCTTAAATTCTTAAGTTGGTCTGCTTGAGAATGATTTTGTAGGGTCTTTTTCTCCGGATGTCTCCTTTTAGAGTTGTTCTTCTAACTGCCAAAAGAAAGGAATAACTTTTTACTGTGATGCACTGACACTGGATGTTAGCCAAAAAAAAGAAAAATCTGGGGTTAGAAACACAGTTAACTACATATATTGGTGTCAGGATTTAGAAAAGTGAAGGACTCCAATGGCTGGGTAACAAGTGGTGTGTCAGGTGCTTTTGAGTCTATTTTCATCAAAATCAAAGTAGAAGGGAAGGTTAATCAAACTGCTCTCTGGGAAATAATGAACAAATAATTTTTGATAGTTCATTGAGATTTTTGTCATGTAACTAAGATTGCATTGAAAGGAATTGCGTGACACTACTTTCCCATAACTTCTTCCACTTAATTATCTGTTCATGTCAGCAAGTTTTATTTATAATTTTACAAACAAAATGTATAAATTGACAAATACTACTGCAATTTATGAATATTATTCATTGTGATATCTGAATATATGGGATGGGGTATAGAGAAGAACCCCTGACTCTGTATCTTAACAGATTCACTTACAATGAAAAATGTACTTTTTACATGTATTTTATCAAAGTTTGTAATACGCTTATATTTTGAACATCAACATCCTAATAATGATGGTAGTAATAATTCAAAAGAAAATGTGTTTTCAGCACTTAAAGCCTGTGATCAGATGGAATTCAATTTTCAGTTTATATATCTTTTAGTTACAGAGATGGAATGATCAATAAAATACTTTCAGGCATAAAATAATATCCCATTATGATCAAATACTGTGAGAGAAGAGGAATGAGAATTTTTATTTGAGGAGAAAGGGACAGTTATAAAATTTCTTGCTGTTAGGGATGACATTAATTTAGATTCCTCTGAATACTTAAGAGTGATCTAACAGTTTATTAAGATGCTAATATTTACTTTGGAAGTTACTGATTTGTAACTAGTTAAGCTGATGAAAAATTTAAATGTCAACTTACAAATATTCTGGGTTACATAGTTTTACAA
Organism: Neotragus moschatus; assembly: GCA_006410615.1. Lineage (NCBI taxonomy): Eukaryota > Metazoa > Chordata > Mammalia > Artiodactyla > Bovidae > Neotragus > Neotragus moschatus. The sequence goes on from SJYA01001875.1 coordinate 74,826, forward strand.
AATACCTTTGGTAGGTACGTGAGCAGAAAGTTTGAAGTCCTTTGGTACCCACTTACGTCAGGCTCTGTGCTTACTGTGTTGGTGATGAAAGCCAGAATAACACTTTGGTCATTTTAAGGAGTGGATTCTCTAGAAAAACTGCATCTATGTCTGAAGCAAAGACACATAACTTTATATATATGAAAGCTCTAAATGCAAAGAAGCTTGCATTCCTCCCGCCCCATTCTTGGCAGACAAACAGCTGGTTCTGTAGTTGTGTGTGTAGGGTTACAGTTTCCTGTTTTGTATTTGGAATTTATAAATCAACCCTGCCTCGTGTTTTCCTTGTCAAGGTGCAGGTAGGAGAAGAAAGGATTGTGTTAAAAGGAAGTTAGAGTAGTGATGATTCTGTTGAAAAATTTAAATTGCACTAAAAAAATAAAAACCATCATTTGTTCATATCTCAGCAGTTTATTTTGCCCATATAAGAAACATGAAAGAAGAAATTTTACATGGCCTAATATTTCATCATTAAGATAATTTAATGTGTATAGTCCCCCCTTCATGAAGAATAAATAAATAGAAGGGCTGAAAAAGAAAGGTTGATGTATAAACATTTTTTAAACTGATTTCTTCCTTTTTTTTTTTTTTGACTTGAAGGAAGCTCTGTTTCCCTAGGTTTTAAACCTTCATGCTCCAGGTTGGTCCTTTCACTGAGGATGAGGCACTTTGGTGGTAGTGTTGCCATGGTGACTGCTTTCCAAGAGCTGCCTCAAGGTCACTCATCACTCATAGTCCTGAATACTTGGATTTTGTTAAAGAAAAAAATATCAACACTTAGTGGATAAAAAATGAAGTTAATTATCACATTACATTATTCAGTCAAACCTAGGAAAATTATACTAAACTATGTTTTGTGTTGACAGTATTGATAAGCTATATTTTCTTTGAATATTGCATTTTAAACTGTCATATTGGAAGGCTAATGGTATATTTATAAATTACCCATAGCCTTGTATTGTAATGATTATATTTCATTTGTGAATCCTCCTCTCCTTTTTAGATGAAACAACTTAATTTTATTGCTTTTATGTTTGAGTATGTCTTAACAGACCTGCCTTAGTATTTTATTTTTGATATGAGACAAAGGCAACGATTTCTTAATAGTCCTTTTTCTTTTTGGTAAACTTAACTTGAAGTTGCCAGTTGCATCTTGTATTAGGATGATCATTTTATTTTCCCCAGACAAGATTTCAGAGCTATTGTCTACTTGATTTCAACTTCATGTATTCTTTGTCTTATACTGCTGTTAGTTTTCCTTGTCCTTTCAGATTTTTATCTTCTGGTAAAATACAAATGTTATATCATCAGAGGTTTTCATATATTGCTATCAAAACTGGTTTTCAGTGATGGAAAATAGGGAAAGAAATGCCTCTTTGCATTAATGTTTATTTTCTTGTGAATATTATTCTAAGAAGAGAAGAGTCAGCCATGTGCCTCAGTTAGGTTGAAAGGTGACTTTGAAATCAGAGATAAGAAACATTATTTATAAAAAGGAAAGTGCTACCAAAACAAACAAAATGCTATTAAAACACATATGACTAAAAAATTTGGTCTTACAACTAATTAGAATCTAACTAATTGCTCTACCTTCAGGGCAGTTGGATGAATTGGTTCTCATAAAGCATTTTCATTTCTGCTTTTGCAGAGCAGACACCTTTGCAGTATGTGATCAGGATATTTTACATGTTTGAAATTTCAATGAATGCAGAGCTGTATAGATAGTATTACAAATATGCCAGGTAATATGTGCCAGCTAACGTTAGTTTCACTTATACATATTTATGAAACCAAGTATGTTATTTGATGCTATTTTTGCTAATTTATTTGAAAAAGGAATTGATTTAAAACTGTGTAAGCTATGATGGGAGGCAGTATGATTCTAGAAAAAAGAATTTTAGACTGAGAGGTCAGGACCTAGCATTGATCCTCCATCTTTCTCACTCTTGAATTTGGTCAAGTCACACTTTGTGCTTCATTTTACTCAACTCTAAAACAAAGTTTTTCCATTTCCATAGTGGTCTTCCATGTCCATGATTCCAGTCCCGGTCTTGTTCTGTGTATTACATATGGATTATATTAAGTGGAGGAAGACTGCAGTTCATTCTCGTCTAAAATGTTGAATCTTTCTGACTAATTTTGGATATAGATTTATTTTGTGCTTTCTTAGGTCACATTCAAGTAATTTTGTGTTCTAGGTACATATTTAAGTAGATTATTTTGAAAGGAAGGGAGAAAGAGTTTGGGAGTGTGACTGGTTTACAATAAATAGCAGTTTTTAAAATGTTTTGTGACCAACTCTGTAGAATTAAAATTGACTGTAGAAACTGAAAAATATCGAATAGAAATTGATTTTGAGTATCTTGATTGTGTACTTTATATTCTAGACATTTTCACTGAAGAGGGAGGTTTAGCATGCAGTATGTTTTTCTTCGAAGTTGCCTTAACATATCTCTTTCCACAGCATAGGAAAGCACTAGTCTCAAAATATGGAGCCCATCTGTGTTTCTTTTTCTATTAGAAATAAAGATAAGAGTGTTAAAATTTTACAGGATGTAGGCTATATTAGCAGAAAGTGAAAGCAATTTGTGATTTAGTGTTAAATGTGAACACATAGTTTTTACTTTGTTGGATCCCATTGTGCTTATTCTGTTATTGCCATCTTTTTGTCAGAACAGAGATCTACTTCATTTAAAAAGTAATAAAAATTCATTAGACTATAATGAATCTAATATAGTCTAATATTAAGCCAGAACTCTATTGGCAGGTTAGTAAAACGGTGCTACAAAGATCATTCTTCTTTCATTTTACCCACTTTTGCATGTATTTCTGTAGAACCGTGTCAGATTTCTGGGTCAGAGGGATATCCTTAATGTTTGGGTAAGTATTTCAAAATTGCCTCCCAGAAAGGTTTACAAGTTTACAATTCTCCTAATAGTAACACCTTTTTGTGTACATTTGGATGATGATCTTATAGCTACCATTTATTGAGTACTTACCTTGTTTTAGGAATTGTGCCAAGTGCTTAATTTAGCTCTCACTAATCCTGATAATCCTGTAAGATGATATTTTCATCCCCATTTACAGTTGAGGAATTTGAGGGTCAGAGAGGTGAAATAACTTCCTTAAGGCCACATAACTAGTAAAGGGCAACACTGGGCTTTTAATCCGGTTGCTTTGATTCCACAGTCTGTGTTTTCTTTATCGAAAAACAGTATTTCTAAAATTGTTCAGTTTGACAGTGTTTCTGTCACAACCTAAGGAGTGGGATGGGGAGGGAGGTGGGAGGGGGCTTTAGGAAGGAGGGGACATGTTTTATACTGGTGGCTGATTCGTGTTGGTGTGTGGCAGAGGCCAACACAATGTTGTAGAGCAGTTGTCCTCTAGTAATTGTATTTTGTTCTACACTTAGTATTATATAGTTATAATCTTTGATAATTGTTACTCAGGAGCAGTTATGTTTTATGAGTATTGTTCAGTTGCCATCACCAATAGAATGATACTCAGATGTGTTCTTTCTATAAAGCTTGATAAGTAATTTAAAGGTAAAATTGTTCAGGTTGGAGAAAACTCTTTAATACATCCACGTGAAAATTTGGAATATGCATTTTTCCTTCAAAACAAGTGATACAGTGTTTTAGATCAACTTAGCCCAAATAGTATAGATAATGCACTTTATTAAAAAAAACTTTAAAATGTATAAATCATTCTGTATAAAGATTCTAGCTTGAGGTATTTGATTTTTTTAACTTTGAAAATTTTTCTAATTCTAGGTAGTATTGAGATTAGCTTGTGATTAGCAATGTAATGCCAGTCTGTAAACCCAATCTAGTTTTAGGAAGAGTAGGTTGCATTAGTTTGCTTGGGCTGCCATGACAAAGTACCACAGAGCAGGTGGCTTAAACAACAGAAATTTTGTCACAGTTCTGAAGGCTAGAAAAGTTCAAGAGCAGGGTATCTGCAGAATTTTCTTCTGAGGCCTCTTTCCGTGGTTGTAGATGGCTGTCTTCTCCTAGGTTCTTCACGTGTTCTTCCTCTGTACATGTCTATGTCCAAATTCCCTCCTCATATAAGGACAGTAGTCATATTGGATTAGTTTAGTCAATTCTCCTGCCCTGATGATCTCATTTTTACTTGCCTCTGTAAAACTTTATCTCCAAATAGTCACATTCTGAGGGAGTAGGAGTTAGAATTGCCACTTATGAATGTGGGAGGATACAGTTCAGTTTATTGTACACCATACTATATTTTGTCTTCCATATTTTTGAAACTTTTGAAAGTTTCTGACATTTAAACATGTTATTTTAAGTGGCTTTTCTACATTTGAAATGACTGATTTAGTATTATGAGAATTTGAAATACTTTATAGCAGAGTTTTCTGTTCTAAAAGAAAATACAGTCTATTTGGGTAATAATTAGAGCTAGTGTTTGTAATAAGTAAATTGTTATTTTTTGAGGGGAGGCAGTTTAAAAGTACAGTATTCATGTTAGAAAAGAAGCTTAGGTAGTGAGAAACAATAAGTAATAGGAAAAAGCCTGAACTCTCAGAATATAACTTTGGCTACTTGGATCTTTGCTTTCTAAGATTCTTGTATCGTAAAGCAGTAATAATGTCAATAGCTACCACTTATTGAACACTGGATGTGTCAGAATCTGAGTGTTTTAAATGTTTTATATAATTTTTATAATTCTCACAATGCCTTAAGTTATTCTTTTTGTCCGTGTTAGGGTGAGCCCCTCACCTGGCCAGGCTGGTCTATATCCAGAGTTAATTTCTACTACCTTCTTGTTTTCTGCTTACTTGAAGTTTGTCACTTTATGCCAGCACTCTCTACCATATTATACATGATTTCATCCTTTCTGGGCAGGTTAGTTCCTTCACATGTAGGAGCCAGAGGTTCTTCTCTGTCTTTGGCGGAATTCCAAACATCATTCCTGGAACAGAAAACTGAAGACATTTGGTATTTTATAGCATGATATTAAGTCATAAGTGTGTGTGTTTTAAGTTCCAGAAACTGTAGTAGCTGTGTTGGCATCTTTTAATTATATTTTAACCTCTTGAGTCCAAGAGATTTATATCAGTACCATAGATTATTTGATGGCAGAGTTATTCTTATTTTTCAATAGTGCTTTCCTTTATTTTCACTTGTGCTTATAACCAAAAAGATAATCTTCTGTATAGTAGTAGAATATCTTCTTCAGATAGTTTCTCAAATGTTAAAAGCTTTTATGTAAAACCTTTTTAAATTTTTTGGCCAGGCCATGTGCCTTGTGGATATTCCCCGATCAGGGATTGAATCCAGGCCATGGAAGTGAAAGCCCAGAAGCTTAACCACTTGTAAAACCTTCTTATATATTGGTAAGCAACTTCTAGGTGTTTTACCTCTTCTTGGGAAATGACTCCTCTAAGATCTCTGAGCATCTATATGTATTTACTTGAATGTATCATTTCAGCCCTCATTAATGAACAAAATTTTGTATGTCTGCTATGTGTTAGGCACTGGCTGAAACAATGCAGAGATATGGACTCTGCCTTCAAAAGGTAGAAGGGCAATAAGAGAGGCAGTTACCAGGTGCAAAGCAAAATAGGGATGTTCCCAGTTGTTAGTTACCAAGCTTACTGAAGGGGAGTGTACGGGATTGGTAGCATAGGCTGAAAGAGACAAAGTTGAAGCAGCTGGGTAAGCTTTCAGGAGGAGCTGTTATACAGTGTAAATTGAAGGTGAGTGACAGAATCAAGATTGCCAGGAGAAATATCAATAACCTCAGATGTGCAGAGGACACCACCCTTATGGCAGAAAGCAAAGAAGAACTAAAGAGCCTCTTGATGAAGGTGAAAGAAGAGAGTGAAAAAGTTGGCTTAAAAGTCAGCATTCATAAAACTAAGATCACAGCATCTGGTCCCATCACTTCATGGGAAATAGATGGGGAAACAGTGGGAACAGTGACAGACTATTTTTTTGGGCTCCAGAATCACTACACACAGTGACTGTAGTCATGAAATTAAAAGACACTTGCTCCTTGGAAGAAAAGCTATAACCAACCTAGACAACATATTAAAAAGCAGAGACATTACTTTGCAAACAAAGATCCGTCTAGTCAAAGCTGTGGGTTTTTCCAGTAGTCATGTATGGATGTGAGAGTTGGACTATAAAGAAGGGTCAGTGGAAGAATTGATGCTTTTGAACTGTGGTGTTGGAGAAGACTCTTGAGAGTCCCTTGGACTGCAAGGAGATCCAACCAGTCCATCCTAAAGGAAATCAGTCCTGAATATTCATTGGAAGGACTGATATTGAAGCTGAAACTCAAATACTTTGACCACCTGATGAGAAGATCTGACTCACTGGAAAAGACCCTGATGGTGGGGAAGATCGGAGGCAGGAGGAGAAGGGGATAACAGAGATGATATGATTGGAGGGCATCACTGACTCGAAGGACGTGAGTTTGAGTAAACTCCAGGGGTTGGTGAGGGACAAGTAGGCTTGGTGTGCTGCAGTCCATGGGGTCGCAGACCGACACGAGTGAGCTACTGAACTGATGGGTCAGTAGAATAGCACTCTAGCTGGGAGCAGCTTGGCCAAAAAGACTTTGAGTAGTTGGGTTATTCTCTGGCAAACAGTAAGTTATTTAGTGTGACTAGATCCTGTAATACAAGGAGAAATCTTTAGAATAAAGGTAGACTTTTAGAGTAATCCAGGGGAAATGTGCTACTTCAACTGCTAAAGCGTAGTAGTAATGAGGTTAGAAGGAAATGGATAGATTTCACACATACTAAAAACTATAATGATACTATAGTGATGGAATGAAGGAGGTGAATAGGACATGAACTTTTAAGAGCATCTTTTGTCTTGGAGTTTCTGGTTTGCTCACAGTAGGCATTTAGTAACCGTTTATTGAGTAATAAATGAGATAGGTGATTTTGGTGATCAGAGTTTATAAGTCTAACATACTCCTGTTCTCAGTTTTGTGTGTTTTTGGCCATCTGAGTATTGCCATTACGAGATGTAGTACTGGAATTTTCACATAAATCTGTATAAAAAGCTGTTAAAAGACAAAATGTCAGATTATTTCCTCATATTTCTCTCTAAGTTGAGACCTTAGACCTCATGATAGAATTTTGAGATCTTCTTAAATCAGGTGTCTTTTTGTGGTTACTTCATAAGATACTTTGTTGAGGCAACATACCATATTTAATTGAATGATACTAATTTCATACAAGCCATTTTGAAGGCTTTACTTGGTATTTTGTTGTTTTAGTCACTCAGTCGTATCTGACTTTTTGTGACCCCAAGGACTGTAGCCAGCCAGGCTCTTCTGTCCATGGGAGTTTTCCAAGCATGAATACTGGAGTGGGTTGACATTTCCTTCTCCATGGATCTTCCTGACCCAGGGATGGAACCCTTGTCTCCTGCATTGGCAGGAGGATTCTTTACCACTGAGCCACCTGGGTATTATTTTGTTTGAAAGGTGATAAATTAAATTTCAACTTTAACTTAACCTTATTGGTATATTTTAAGAAATGAATTCCATTTCATTTGACAAAAATTAGTTGTGACTTTCAAAAATAATTGTGGAGCAGATTAAGAATTATAGAGGGCAAGTAGGCAGGAAGAGAAAAGGATGGAAGGTGTTCTTCACATTGGGCTTCACGAGATCTAAAAGAGATTTGCTTTAGTTTTCTGCTTCTCAAGAGTGTACTCTGCTTTTCTGCAGTATTTGTGTCATCTGGGTGATGTTAGAAGGCCTGTCTGTCCCAGGCCTGCTGAGCTGTAATCTCTGGGTGTGACACCCAGGAATTGTCAGAGCCTCTTCCCACAGGTGATTCTGCTTCTTAAAGTTCGAGAAGCACAGTTCTAGACAGTAGAAAGGGAGGATTAACTCAGTGTGTTCCCTTTTTAGGAGTTTATTAACTCCTGTGTGCTGACGCTTATGCCCTAGGGCATGCTGTTTTAAACAGCTGGGTTTGCTCTGTAGCAGTGATTCTCAAACTTCAGAGTATATCTGAATCACTTGAATGCTTAAATTACAGATTGCCAGGTCCCACTTTCAGACAAGAACTATACAAAAAAGATATCTTCATGACCCAGATAACCACGATGGTGTGATCACTCACCTAGAGCCAGACATCCTGGAATGTGAAGTCAAGTGGGCCTTAGGAAGCATCACTACGAACAAAGCTAGTGGAGGTGATGGAATTCCAGTTGAGCTATTTCAAATCCTAAAAGATGATGCTGTGAAAGTGCTGCACTCAATATGCCAGCAAAATTGGAAGACTCAGCAGTGGCCACAGGACTGGAATAGGCCAGTTTTCATTCCAGTCCCAAAGAAAAGCAATGTCAAAGAATGTTCAAACTACTGCATAATTGAACTCACCTCACATGTTAGCTAAGTAATGCCCAAAATTCTCCAAATGAGGTTTCAACAGTATGTGAACAGAGAACTTCTAGATATTCAAGCTGGATTTAGAAAAGGCAGAGGAACCAGAGATCAAATTGCCAACATCTGCTGGATCATCGAAAAAGCAAGAGAGTTCCAGAAAAATATCTACTTCTGCTTCGTTGACTACGCCAAAGCCTTTGATTTTGTGGATCACAACAAACTGGAAAATTCTGTGGAAAAGAGATGGGAATACCCACCACCTTACCTGCCTCCTGAGAAATCTGTGTGCAGGCCAAAAAGCACCAGTTAGAACTGGACATGGAATAATGGACTGGTTTCATATTGGGAAAGGAATACATCAAAGCTGTATATTGTCACCCTGCTTTTTTAACTTCTATGCAGAGTACATCATGCAAAATGCCTGGCTGGATGAAGCACAACCTGGAATTAAGATTGCTGGGAGAAATATCAATAACCTCAGATACACAAATGATACTACTCTTATGGTAGAAACAAAGAGGAACTAAAGAGCCTTTTGATAAAAGTGAAAAAGCTGGCTAAACCTTAACATTCAAAAAGTGAAGATCATGGCACCCGGTCCCATCACTTCAGATAGATGGGGAAATAGATGGAGAAACGGGAAACAGTGACATATTTTATTTTCTCAGGCTCCAAAATCACTGCAGATGGTGACTGCATCCATGAAATTAAAAGATGCTTGCTCCTTGGAAGAAAAGCTATGACAAACCTAGATAGCATATTAAAAAGCAGAGATGTTACTTTGCCGACAAAGTTCTGTCTAATTAGACCTATGGTTTTTCTAGTAGTCATGTATGGATGTGAGAGTTGGACTATAAAGAAAGCTGAGCACTGGAGAATTCATGCTTTTGAACTGGGTGTTGGAGGAAACTCTTGAAAGTCCTTTGGACAACAAGGAGATCTAACCAGTCAATCCTGAAGGAAATCAGTTCTGAACATTCTTTAGAGAGACTGATGCTGAAGTTGAAGGTCCAGTACTTTGGCCACCTGGTGTGAAGAACTGACTCATGAGAAAAGACCCTGATGTTGGGAAAGACTGAAGCTGGGAGAAGAGTAGGACAGAGGAAGAGATGGTTGGATGGCATCAGCAACTTGACAGACATAAGTTTGAGCAAGCTCTGGGAGTTGGTTATGGATAGGGAAGCTTGACATGCTGCAGTCCACGGGGTCACAAAGAGTCGAACATGACTGAGCAACTGAACTGAGCTGATTACACCACAGGACTTGGCAAATACTATGAATCAAACCTTTTATTTTTATTTTTGGCCATGCAGCAAGACTTGCGGGATCTTAGTTCCCTGACCAGGGATCGAACTTGCACCCCGTGCAAGTAAGTGAGGAGTTTAAACCACTGGATTCCAGGGAAGCCCCTAATGGCCATTTTTCTATTGAAAATGTCAGTACCGTCATTTGAATGCCGTGAATTTGAGCAAACTCTGGGAGGTAGTGGAGGACAGAGAGCCTGTCATGCTGCAGTCCATAGGGTCACACAGAGTCAGATACAACTTAGCAACTGAACAAATGTAGCTAAATATCAGCAGATTGGCTTAAGCTGATTGCCTTAAATCTGCTTAGAATATTTTAACTGTGTTAGGAATTCCTACTTGTGACAGACAGAATCTCCATCCTTCAACAGAATGGAGAGATCATAGCTTCTTGAGTCATCTGTAAAATGAGATACTTTTCTCATAAGTTGATGTATATTATTTTAATTAATTTACAGTATTATAAAAATACAAGTCTTATTGCTGAATTTTCTGGTGGTACTCTACAAGTCTTTTGGTAATAGAAATTTTAAGTTCTAATTAATAATTAATGTCTTTCTTTTGAAAGCTTGAACATACTTTCCCACTATGGTGCTTGAAAGCACTGCCTATGTGCACAGTTTTATATTACCTAAGGCTTGTGATAAGTGGGGTTTCCTATTTATATATGTCTGAAAAGATGTTTGTGTAATAAACAGCAAAACCTCAAGTGCTCATTAGTACTTACAGACTTTGATAAGTATTTCCTAATAATGATTAGGAATTGTCAAGGTCAGTATTGCTCTCCTCTTTTCTTGCTTTCCTTCTCTGTGAATCTGCTTAGAATCTGTGATTATCAGCGTGGGTAAAGAGCCACCTGTGAGAATGGTCTAAAACATTTTTTTTTCTGATTTCTTTCTTTTGGTCATACTGTATGGATTGTGGGCTCTTAGTTCCTAACCAGGGATCGAATCCAGGCCACAGCAGTGAAAGTGCTGAATCCTAACCACCAGACTGCTAGAGAATTCCCTTCTTCATTTCATTTTAACTTCATGATTGTGCATTTTGTATTTAGCAACTTAAATTTCTTCTTGATAAAGTAGCTCTGAAGTTTTTGTGTGAATCATTAACAGTGTGTAGGAAAAGGAGTACATCAAGGCTGTACATTATCGCCCTGCTTATTTAACTTACATGCAGAGTACATCATGAGAAACGCTGGGCTGGATGAAGCACAAGCTGGAATCAAGATTTCTGGGAGAAATGCCAATAACTTCAGATATGCAGATGACACCACCCTTATGTGAAGAAGAACTAAAGAGCCTCTTGATGGAAGTGAAAGAGGAAAGTGAAAAAGTTGACTTAAAGCTCAACATTCAGAAAACTAAGATCGTGGCATCTGGTCCAATCACTTCCTGGTGAACAGATGTGGAAACAGTGGCTGACTTTATTTTTTTGAGCTCCAAAATCACTGCAGATGGTGACTGCAGTCATGAAATTAAAAGACGCTTACTCCTTGGAAGGAAAGTTATGACCAACTTAGAAAACATATTGAAAAGAAGAGACATTACTTTGTCGACAAAGATCCATCTAGTCACGGCTCTGGTTTTTCCAGTAGTCATGTAGCGGATGTGAGAGTTGGACTGTAAAGAAAGCTGAGCACTGAAGAACTGATGCTTTTGAACTGTGGTGCTGGAGAAGACTCTTGAGAGTCCCTTGGACTGCAAGGAGATCTGACCAGTTCATCCTAAAGAAGATCAGTCCTGGGTGTTCATTGGAAGGACTGACATTGAAGCTGAAACTCCAGTACTTTGGTCACCTGATGCCAAGAGCTGACTCATTTGAAAAGACCCTGATGCTGGGAGGGATTGGGGGCAGAAGGAGAAGGGGATGACAGTGGATGAGATTCATTTCAGTTGCTCAGTCGTGTCCGACTCTGCGACCCCATGAACCGCAGCACGCCAGGGCTCCCTGTCCATCACCAACTCGCGGAGTTCACGTAAACCCATGTCCATCAAGTCAGTGATGCCATCCAGCCATCTCATCCTTGTCCCCTTCACCTCCTGCCTTCAATCTTTCCCAGCTTCTGGGTCTTTTCAGTGAGTCGGCTCTTTGCGTCAGGTGGTCAAAGGATTGAAGCTTCAGCTTGTTTCCCGTTAACATTTTGCCTTAGTGTGGTACGTGGTTCAGTTCAGTTCAGTCGCTCAGTCATGTCCAACTCTTTCTGACCCCATGGACTGCAGCACACCAGGCTTCCCTGTCCATCACCAACTCCCAGAGTTTACTCAAACTCATGTCCGTTGACTTGGTGATGCCACCCAATCATCTCATCTCTGTCGTCCCCTTCTCCTGCCTTCAGTCTTTCCCAGCATCAGGGCCTTTTCAAGTGAGTCAGTTCTTCACATCAGGTGGCCAAAGTGTTGGAGTTTCAGTCCTTCCAATGAATATTCAGGACTGATTTCCATTAGGATGGACTGGTTGGTTCTCCTTGCAGTCCAAGGGACTCTCAAGAGTCTTTTCCAACACCACAGCCAAAAGCATCAAATCTTCGGTGCTCAGCTTTCTTTATAGTCCAACTCTCATATCTGTACATGACTACTGGAAAAACTATAGCTTTGACTAGATGGATCTTTGTCAACAAAGTAACGTCTCTTCTTTCCAATATGTTTTCTAGGTTGTTCATAACTTTCCTTCCAAGGAGCAAATGTCTTTTAATTTCATGGCTTCAGTCACCATCTGCAGTGATTTTGAAGCCCAAGAAAATAAAGTCTGTCACTGTTTCCACTGTTTCCCCTTCTATTTGCTGTGAAGTGATGGGAACAGATGCCATGATCTTAGTTTTCTGAATGTTGAGTTTTAAGCCAACTTTTTCACTCTCTTCTTTCACCTTCATCAAGAGGCTCTTTAGTTCTTCACTTTCTGTTATAAGGGTGGTGTCATCTGCATATCTGAGGTTATTGATATTTCTCCTGGCAATCTTGATTCCAGCTTGTGCTTCATCCAGCCCAGCGTTTCTCATGATGTGCTCTGCATATAAGTTAAATAAGCAGGGTGACAATATACAGCTTTAACATACTCCTTTTCCTATTTGGAACCAATCTGTTGTTCCATGTCCAGTTCTAACTGTTGTTTCCTGACCTGCATACAGGTTTCTCAAGAGGCAGGTCAGGTGGTCTGGTATTCCTATCTCTTTCAGAATTTTCCACAGTTTATTGTGATCTATAGTCAAAGACTTCGGCCTTGTGAATAAAGCAGAAGTAGATGATTTTCCTGGAACTCTCTTGCTTTTTCTATGACCTGGCAGATGTTGGCAATTTGATCTCTGGTTCCTCTGCCTTTTTTAAAGCCAGCTTGAACATCTGGAAATTCTTGGTTCACATACTGTTGAAGCCTGGCTTGGAGAATTTTGAGCATTACTTTACTAGCGTGTGAAATGAGTGCAATTGTGCAGTAGTTTGAGCGTTTTTTNACTCTCTTGCTTTTTCTATGACCTGGCAGATGTTGGCAATTTGATCTCTGGTTCCTCTGCCTTTTTTAAAGCCAGCTTGAACATCTGGAAATTCTTGGTTCACATACTGTTGAAGCCTGGCTTGGAGAATTTTGAGCATTACTTTACTAGCGTGTGAAATGAGTGCAATTGTGCGGTAGTTTGAGCGTTTTTTGGGATTGGAATGAAAACTGACCTTTTCCAGTCCTGTGGCCACTGCTGAGTTTTCCAAATTTGCTGACATATTAAGTGCAGCACTTTCACAGCATCATCTTTTAGGATTTGAAATAGCTCAGCTGGAATTCCATCACCTCCACTAGCTTTATTCGTAGTGATACTTCCTAAGCCCCACTTGACTTAGCATTCCAGGATGTCTGGGTTTAGGTGAGTGATCACAGCATCATGATTATCTGGTTCATGAAGATCTTTTTTGCATAGTTCTTTTGTGTATTCTTGCCACCTCTTCTTAGTATCTTCTGTTTCCATTAGGTTGGTACCATTTCTGTCCTTTATTGTTCCCGTCTTTGTATGAAATGTCCCCTTGGTATCTCTAATTTTCTTGAAGAGACCTCCAGTCTTTCCTATTCTGTTGTTTTCCTCTCTTTCTTTGCATTGATCACTGAGGAAGGCTTTCTTTTCTCTCCTTGATATTCTTTGGAACTCTACATTCAAATGGGTATATCTTTCCTTTTTTCCTTTGCCTTTTGCTTCTCTTCTGTTCATAGCAATTTGTAAGGCCTCTTCAGACAACCATTTGGCCTTTTTGCCTTTCTTTTCCTTGGGGTTGATCTTGATCCCTGCCTCCTGTACAGTGTCATGAACCTTCATCCATAGTTCTTCAGACACTTTGTCTGTCTGTTCTAATCCCTTGAATATATTTTTTACTTCCACTGTATAATCGTAAGGGATTTGACTTAGGTCATACTTGTATGGTCTAGTGGTTTTCTCTAGTTTCTTCAATTTAAGTCTGAATTTGGCAATAAGGAGTTCATGGTCTGAGCCACAGTCAGCTCCCTGTCTTGTTTTTGCTGAGCGTATAGAAATTCTCCAACTTTGGCTGCAAAGAGTATAATCAGTCTGATTTCAATATTCACCATCTGGTGATGTCCACATGTAGAATCTTCTCTTGTGTTGTTGGAAGAGGGTGTTTGCTGTATGACCAGTGTGTTCTCTTGCAAAACTCTATTAGCCTTTGCCCTGCTTCATTCTGTACTCCAAGGCCAAATTTGCCTGTTACTCTAGGTATTTCTTGACTTCCTACTTTTGCATTCCAGTCCCCTATAATGAAAAGGACATCTTTTTTGGGTGTTAGTTCTAGAAGGTCTTATAGGTCTTCATAAAGCCATTCAACTTCAGCTTCTTCAGCGTTACTGGTCGGGGCATAGACTTGGATTACTGTGATATTGAATGGTTTGCTTTGCAAACGAACAGATTATTCTGTCATTTTTGAGATCGCATCCAAGTACTGCATTTTGGACTCCCTTGTTAACTATGATGGCTACTCCATTTCTTTTAAGGAATTCTTGCCAGCCGTAGTAGATATAATGGTCATCTGAGTTAAATTCTCCCATTCCAGTCCATTTTAGTTCACTGCTTCCTAAAATGTCCATGTTCACTCTTGCCATCTCCTGTTTAACCACTTCCAGTTTGCCTTGATTCATGGACCTAACATTCCAGGTTCCTATGCAGTCTTGCTCTTTGCAGCACTGGACTCTATTACCAACACCAGTCACACCCGCAGCTGGGTGCTGTGCTGNATCTGAGTTAAATTCTCCCATTCCAGTCCATTTTAGTTCACTGCTTCCTAAAATGTCCATGTTCACTCTTGCCATCTCCTGTTTAACCACTTCCAGTTTGCCTTGATTCATGGACCTAACATTCCAGGTTCCTATGCAGTCTTGCTCTTTGCAGCACTGGACTCTATTACCAACACCAGTCACACCCGCAGCTGGGTGCTGTGCTGCTTTGGCTCTGTCACTTCATTCTCTCTGGGGCTATGTCTCCTCTGATCTCTGGTACAGATCGGGCTCCTTCTGACCTGGGGAGTTCCTCTTTCAGTGTGGTACGTGGTACATTTGTCATAGTTAATATACCAATATTATATTCACCAAAATCCATAGTTTATTTAAGGTTTACTTTGTGTTTGTAGTTTTTTGTAGGTTCTGAGAAAGGCATAATGTCATGTATCCACTATTACTGTATCATACAGAATAGTTTTACCTCTGAAAGTTTCCTCACCTTCTCTTCAACCTGTGGTTGCTATAGTTTTGGCTTTTGCAGAATGTCATATAGTTGGAATCATTATAGTATATAGCCTTTTCAGACTGGCTTCTTTTACTTACCAGTGTGTATTTATGGTTCCTACATGTCTTTTTTGGCTTGACCGTTTCTTTTTATTGCTGAATAATATTCCATTGTACGTTGAAGTCTCTCCATTCACACATTGAATAACATCTTGATTCCTTTCAGTTTTGGGCAGTTGTACCATTTTGCATTCCCCTAGCAATGAGAGTTCCTTTTGCTCCATATTCTCATCAGCATTTGTTACTGTCAGTTTTTAAGATTTTAGTAATTTTAGTAGATGTATGGTGGTAGCTTGTTGTTTTCATTTGTAATACCTCAAAGATATGACATTTTGCATCTTTTCATATGCTTATTTGCCATCTGTATATCTTCCTTGGGGCTTCTCTGGCATCTCAGACAGTGAAGAATCTGCCTGCAGTGTGGGAGACCTGGATTCTTTGGTGAGGTACTTAGATCTTTTGCCATTTTAGAATTGTGTTGTTTTCATATATTAGTTGTTTCTAACTGTTACTATTGTTTTACGAGTGCTTTGTATATTTTTGAATACAGGTCCTTAATCTGATAAATGTTTTACAAATATTTTCTCTGTCTGTGATTTGTCTTCAGTTTTTGTTTAAATTGGTAAAGTTGAAAGGGGGCTTGATATCTAACTTACCCCAAGTATTAAGCATATGTATCTAGGTAGACATGTTCTCATACTTGAAAGCAATCATATGTTGCCTGCAATTTTTTAAAGTTGTTTCATGGACATCTTTTTAGGTGATTATTTTCACAGATCTGTGTTTGTTTCAGTGGCTATATAATTACCATTTTTGAGTGTCCTTTCTTTAGCCATTATTCATTAATTCTACAAATACATTGCCTGTTACGTGTCAGTTACTGGGGACAAAACGTGCTAGAATCTCTCCTCAAAGAGCTTGCATCAAATTAGAGTTCCCTATTCATCTTATGTATCTCTCCTTTTTTTTTGCTCTTTTATACAATGTTATATTAAATATCCTTGCGTACAGATCTTTTATATCTTGATACAGTTGTGCTATGTTTCTAGTTATGGGCCTACTGAACCTAAAGGATACTTGCTTAAAATTACTGATTTTTGCCAACTGGTAAAAATTATTTTCTTTTATTGTTTTTATTTTACAGTTCCCTAATCCTTGGAAGAATTGTGCTTGTTTAACTATGTTTTATTGACCATTTGTATGACAGTGAACTGCCTATTTTGACTTTTTGCCCATTTTCCCTCTTATGTTGTCTTTTCGTACTGATTTGTGAGAGCTCCTGTATATTGTGGGTTTTTCTTCCTTGTCTGTTTATACACTGCAGATATTTTCTCCCAGTCTTATTTACATTTTATTTTTTTATTTCTTCTTAATTTGGGACTTAGCCTAGAATTTGCATGAATAAGACTTCCTGGGTGCCCTTCACTCACATTCTTCAAATGTTAACATTTTAGTATATTTCTTTTCTCCTTTCATTAAAAAGAAATAGTATCATGAATTCCTTGGTGATCCAATGGTTAGGACTCCATGCTTCCAATGCTGAAGTGTGAGTCAGGAACTAAGATCCACTGAAACCGTGTACCTCTGATTGGAACTTGAACCCATGATTTTTAGATTAGAATCATTCATCTGGTGTCTGGATGAGGCTCAGGTTCTTTGTGTCTCAGTGCAGAAGGAATTTGGCAAGAGGCAAAGTGATGGTCTAGAGGTGTTCATTAATATAGGATGCTTGTGAGAGATGCAAGCTGACAGGTGAGGGGTTCTGCCCTGAGGGCTACATGTTTATAATCAAAGGAAAGAGTAGGGGGAAAAGACCGCTTTCTTTCTCATTCTTTAAGTAGATGTTAGTTAGGCTTACATCAAGAGCTCCTCCTTCAAACTGGGCAGAAGAGTGACCTCCCGAGGTCAAACTAGGACTTACATAGTGCTTATTCAAATCAGCAGAGGGGTGGTAACAGTTTTCTTTCATTAAACGGCCTGGGACTGTATCTCCTGCTTTATAGTTAAGCAAGCCTGCTTCATTCCACAATGTTTCTTGAGCCATCTTTAACTTAGAGTGGTCTGCCAAAGTTCCCTGGGCTTCCCTGTCTGTCTCTCATCTCCTACTGGGACTTCTACAACTACGTGTGTGACCGTTCTGTTCTATTGCTGTCACCACACTCATAACAGGAGGGGTTTTTGCCCCTCCCCAGCAAAAACCGTTAAGGCACAAGGCTTATTTAAAAAAAAAAAATTAATCCTCAGATATTGAAATCCTTATGTGTATTCAGACTTCTCTCTTTCAGGCAGTGTGGTAAGTGTATTTAATCTTTTCTTAAATGGTTCACAGGATGTTAGAAACATTATTAATTTTTTTTTTGGCTAGGTGTGACACCTTTTGTACCTCTTGAATTGAACAGGAATGTTTCTCATTAGGTTGAATGAGTCTAGGCCACTCCTAAGAGGTTTTGTTTGCCTTTCTTAAATAAAAAAATATTTTTTCCTATTTTTCTTCACTATTTTTTGCTTGCCAGTTAGCTGTACTTTGTTAATAAATACTGTATTGCTTCTAATAGTCTCTAATTTGCTGTGAAGTTGGGAAGCCAGATACATGCAGTACTCTAAGAAGCTGGATCTAAATAACAAATGCGTTCAAGTGTGAGGCCATGGGAGTCTCCCTTAATCAGTGGATGGACTCTGTGTTTTTTCCACTACGAGACATGACTTTTCCTGACAATGATGGTGGCAGTAAGGATCTCAGACATTCATAACTGCCCCTGGAGATAGATAGGCCGAGAGATGTTATCCTTAATTTATAGGGGAAGTAATGGGTGGTGGCGGTAATGTTATTATTAGGAGAGCTGGGATTTGAATCTGTTTTTTTTTTCATCTAAATCTGTTGAATAAGCATTATTTTTAGTAATACTTCTTTGTCCTGTCTATTGCTAATAATACTTTCTAGAAAGTTATGTTGTGTCCTGGCTTTAAGTAGTGTTCTCTCATGAATTTTTATTAAACCTAAATTTTAAATTGAAATAGGTTACTAGCACAGAATTTTCAAGTTCCCATTGGCCTGTAGCGTGGGTTCCAGACTAGAAGTGGGAAGATTGAGTCTATTGGACTTAATCAATTTCATTATCATTAATAATTGTTAATTTCATGGGAATTCCGTGGTGGTCCAGTGGTTAGATTCTGAGCATTCACTGCTAAGGGCCTGGGTTAATCACTGGTTAGGGAACTAAGGTCCTGCTTGCTGTGTACTGTGGGTCTCCCCCCGCCAATAAATTTCATTATCTATTAGACTATTATATACAGTCCTGTCTGCTATCTGCCTGGAGCTCTCTCTGCTTGGTTGGTTCCTTTCAGCTCTCAGATTAAACGTTGCATCTTCAGAGCCCTTTCCTGACCTGAAATTACTGCTCTCTCCCTATGTCTCTCCTCTTCTGTATCGTATCACCCTGTTTATTTCCTTTATGGCACTTAATCACTTTCTGGAAATGCCTTTTGGAAATATCTTGTGTATTGTTAATATCCAGTAAAATGTTAACTTTGTGATTTTTATCCTTTGTCCATCTTTAGGGTTTATTTTATCTCACAGGCAAATGCTTCAGTCTTTTTGAACTCCTCCGAGCAGCTTCCTGTGCCAAGGAATGAGGCGCTTTGAATTTAAGGGCTTCTGTGAGAGCCTCCTGTCTTGTTTACCTTTGTATTCACAGAACCTGGAATAGCAGTCTTGTAGAATATAATTTCAGCAAACCTTGTGAAGTGAACGTAGTGACAACATGTTACCTTTTTCACTTGAAAGATACGGTTGAGGCTTATAGTCTAATGTGCTTTTCAGAGAATAAGCTTATGGCATAGCTATATTATTTGATGTGGTTCAGTTGCTGAGTCGTATCTGACTCTGTGACCCCATGGACTGCAGCCTGTCAGGCTCCTCTGCCCATCCCAGGCAAGAATACTAGAGTGGGTTGCCATTTCCTTCTTCAGGGGATCTTTCTGACCCCCGGGATCGAACGGTCTCTGATTGGCAGCCCAGCTACATTATTACTGATTAATAATATCATTTTGTATAGTATATGTATTTTTTAAACAAAATTTTCAATTACCAGAGAGCAAGTCCATGCAGTTTGAAGCCATAGAAAACATTTGAATGAAAAAAACAAAAACAAAAAACACTTGTTCTGTGAATCTTAGAGTGATTCTCAGACTTAACGTCTGTGAGCGTTTTTGACAGAGCAAGGAGACATGCACGCTGCTATCTTGTTTGTTTTGATGGTCAGCGTTTCTTTTTAGGTTCCATTTTTGACATAGAAGCTGCATTAGTATGGGAGGAGAACCAGACCACTGACTGCTGTACCCCATTTAGTCAGTCTTATTTTCCAAAAGCAGAGTGCTTTGGGTACTCGGATAAAACCAGGGAAGAAGAATGATTTGGTTGGACATGCCAGGAAGACTGCACTTTCCATGCCCGGATTGGTTTGTGACAAGAAGCTCTCTACCTACTGTTTAACTCTGTGCTTTGTTCTGAGTTATTTTTGGAGTAACTTATGTGATGGAAAGAAATAATATAGAGGATAGGAGAAAATGAGGAAAAATGCGTTCCCCTGTCCTGGGGAGAAGGTATACAAATAGCTAATTTACTCTATGTTCATTTTTAGGGTTTGTTCTGTCGTAAAGGCATGTGATTAGGTCTCATTGAGTTCTTCTGAATGCCTTCCTTTGCCAGGCCCAGCTACTAGATTATCTGGATTCAGGACTACTCACGATATTTTTTTGCTTGGTTGCCTTCCTTTTTCTAAGATGATTTTAAAAAGCCCTTTACATATACAGAATACTCTGTGCCAGTTAACTGGTAGCTTTTTCTTGCCAGTCATTGAAAGGTAAAAGACTTAAAACAGCATCAATTTGTTTGAACTTGTGCATGTAATATTTTACTTTTGTTGTTGAAGCTAGAATGAAAGGATGGGGGGAGCATAGGGAGGGAAAAATTATATTCTCAATTTATGTAGAAAATAGAAATATGATGGCTTTGAACATGTTGACAATTAAAAAAAGGACCAGGTTTTACGTTTATTATACAACCATTAAAAGCATGTTGCTGATGATCTCTCCCTGGAGTATCTTGGTTCAGGCATATCTTCCATTTGGTGGGTAAGAAAAATTAGACACACAAAATCAGTGTAATTTTTCCAGTTGCATATAGAGAAAATAATAAGTAGTGTGTAGTTTTCCTTGACTCTGCCTATATTTTATTCGGTTGAAATGTATATGGAACTCAGGACAGGTGATGTACTTTGTATAGTTTCCCAGCTGTTCATAGTAACGGCTTAATTAAATTTTGACATTATTCTTCAGGGAGAAGTTTTGTTCTGGTTGCTAATGATGTATATATTGATGTTTTTGAGCATGGACATAATATTTGTGTTCATGTTGATAAGAAAATTGAATTGGATTTCAGTACAAAACTTTTGTAAACATTTTGCGATACAGGCTTTTGTATTTTGGGTTTCTGCTTTTATGATGTTTAGGCCACCGTTGGTTTTAGATAAGAGGAATTTGAATATCTTGATTCTCTTTTCTTCCAGGGCTGTATCTGCCTTTGCAGGCATTTTGCATAGCAAGTACAGGTCGTATTGTGTTGAATGCTTCAACATTTACTTCAATGTTTGGTATTAGATGGTTTGTATAGTATATGTACTGAGGATATCTTTGTAATTTTGACATGAGTATAGTATTATATATTGATTAAATTTCTGTTTTTAAATATTAAGGAGTACAGATATTTTAATCTTTACATGCCAAGAATTCTAGGATCTCCTTGTTTCCCCTCCTGTAATTGCTGCTGGTGGAAGTGGAAGCCCTTCTCAGTGTTAATAAATGCCATCACCCATTCCCTTCCCCCAGCTTTACACTGGAGCCTAGTTTGCCTGCAGCTGCAATGGTAGGCATCTTTCAGGAAGTGACCTTGGCTTGTATTAATCAAATTCAGAACACACAAAAAGCTTCTTGCTAACATGCTGACTTGATGTAAAATTTTATCGCATCCATTTTCTTTTAGAATGAGGCCATCTTGTAAAAAGAAGATATACAGAAGACTCCTCCAATTTAGTGCTTTAAAAAAGCTCTGTAAGCCATGTTAAAAAACACAAAACCTAGATTTTAAAAGTAAAGACTGTTAGTGGCCAAATGTGCATAAACCTAAATCATGATTTGGGAGTTGTTACTAGAAAACTAACTTGTTTTAATGCTGAATAAAAAGAAAGTCTTGTATGTTAGCATCAAACTTATTTACTATTTAGCTACATTAAATACAATTTAGTATTATCTTTAATATTTATATCAGAATATTTTAAAAAAGCTATTATTTTAATATATAGCTACATTAAATTATTGTGGAAAATTTATACACTATGAATTTATTTGGGGGCCCTTTAGTAAACATGTATTAAGAGAGATACTTTTGTATATAGTTTATCTTTGGGTGTTCAGAAGTGACTGTGATCTTACTGTGTTGGTTTGGATAAGAAAACTAATACCCTGCTTGGAATCATTTTCTTATGTAGTGGCAGTACCTATAGGGACTTCTACATATAACAGAAGATTAAGTCAGCAAGACTGCTAAAATTTCAATCACCTATTGTATTTATGAGAAATATTCGAACTACAAATTCACACAGTTGCTTCTTTAGTATTTAGCTGATCATTATGATAGAGCAGTTAATATAGTCAAAGAAATCTAGTTTTTAAATGTAGGATAGTTAAAGTTTGTGTCGTACAGATCTTTATTTTAACCTTGTTCAGTGTTATATGTAGAAAAGAGTATTTCATGGATTAGTTTGCTAATGTTTTCTACATTTGGGAGAAATTTACATTAAAAAAAACAAAACTTGGAGGTCAGTTGCATCTATTGCCAAGGGCTTCACTCTTGAGTTTATTTTGTATAGGAGTCATTTGTGTGTACTGAACTGTTTTAGAAGAGGAATACAGAAAAAGAAAGCTTAAACCTTAGCAGCTATACCTGCATTTTGGTAGATGTACAGTATGAAAAGTACAGGCATGTTGTGTTTATTAATGATTAGGAGAGGAGATAGAGAACTTATGCAAATTGAAAATTGAGGTTAGATAAATAATGGCTTCAACATCTGAATTATTATTTACTGGAAACATAATCAGCATTATCTGTGATTGTATTGTAACTTGTTCTTAGAATTGCGGCCTCATGGAGATAAATCTGTCTGTAATCTGCCTAAGTTCACTCTTTGTCTTGATACCAACATTAATAATTGGTTTGTTAGATACTATAGGAGAATTTCAAGGAAAATGACTTGATCATTTTTCTCCACTCGAATACCTGTTTAAAATACATGGTCTTCAATAAAATTGTCACCTTAAACTTAAAATGTTCTGTGCCTTTTCCTCTGCTGCCACCTTCCCATGCCCCCCATTTCCTCCTAAGAAGGAGAAAGGAACGCCTTCTGAGAAAAGGAATACATACAATTCTGGTAGCCAATGAGTTAATGTTCATTTGCTGCCTGAGGGTCAGCGTTCAGTCCCTGTTTCCTGATTGGCTGCTAAAAGGTGAAATTGAAACCACTGTAAACTTTTGACCCTGTAGCAATTCTTGTGGAACGCCTTCCACTGGTGGAGCCCAGAGCTTCAGCTTGCCTCTCCACCCAACCCCTCCCACCCTCTTTCCTGTATTTATTTTGTATGATCGTGCAGCCCTGCATGCAGTTTTTCCAGGAGAGGGGGGAGAGGGAAGCAGAGCAAGCACCAGCAAGCGGCTGGTTTCATGCCTGTTTTAGCAACCGTGTCATTACTAGCTACAACTCAGCCAGAGATAGGGAGCTTGTTAATAAACTGGTCTGCCAACTGGATTTTTCAGTTTTCTTCTTAATCTCAAGGTAATTTTAAAAATGCAGAATGGTCGTATTTACTGTCATTGTTCATCAGTGGATAGAATCGTAGTGTAAGCAAAATATATGGCACGATTTCCTGAATGTGTTGAGTTAAAAATAGCTTTCATATTCAGCAACCTTTATATACCCCATTAATGTTTCCTATGTCTCTTATGACTTTTTTGTAAATGCCTGATGTTTTACAAAAGTTTTTTTTTTCTTCTTTGCCTTTGTCTTTTGTTATAAAGAAACTCAATTGGCATTTCATTTCTGACTATGGAGAATAATTGCAGAAATTATCTGTACATTCAAAATTTGTTAATAATCCCCCCTTTTTTTCTTGGATGAGGTAAATGGTTCTGGATTTATCCTCCATTCACATGTAAATAGTGCTTTACAGTCACCGCAGAAACCCGTGAACACGGCAGGACTGGCCTCTTCCCTCTCCTTTGACACTGTTGACAGACTCTGTCCTTGCCTTTGGTTCCTCCTTATATCCCTGGTGTCTGGCAGAGTGTAGCGGGTTGATGTTCAGCAGATACTTACTGAGGGAACATAGTTTTCATTTCAGAAACTATAGTGGCTGTACCTGCTACTCCTTTCCTAATTAATAGCAGGAACCATATTTTGCTTACACTTTTGAGGGCCTGTGCAACACCTGGCATCTGATAGGTGCAGGGCAAACATTTAAGTGAATTAAATGCCTTCCCCAAGGTTATGAATCTGAACTTCCAAAACCTAGGTTTTCTGAAACTAAAGCTTCTTTTTTAACTGCCTCTTTTAAATTTTCAGATTGATTCTATGTAGAACAAAAACATTTATTAAAACTTATTAAATGACTATTCAGAATAAATTATTATAAATCAGTTTGGTCTTTTCTAATATACATCATAGGCTGGGTGGTAATACATGTCAGGTGTTTTTTTTTTTTAACCCTGTCCTTACTTTACTAAGCCTGCATGTGCTATAATTTGAAATAATTCCTACTCCCCTTGTCAGAAAGACTGGTATTTTTGAAAGTTTGTCATCAGTGTATTGCCAGTATTCTCTTGGGTACCAAATACATTTTTCCTTATTTACTTGAACACAAAATAATGGACTAATGAGTTTTAAAGAGAAAATTCTTCCTTTATGTGAAGTTTGTATAGCTTTAAAAACAGTAGCATCTTTTTATGTAATTTAAAACTTTCCTATTGGTATTAAGCTTACATCCTTTCTTTCCCCTTTCATTAGATTGGTTGTAGCTGATTGTTGTAAGTAAAATCTGGTGTTACAGTTTTGACAAAGGATGTATTTATTTATTGTTTGATAAATAATCTCAACTGCAAAAAAAAATATTCTTTGTGCCAGTATTACGTAATCTTTAAGTAAATCGAGATCTTTAATTGGTGCACAAACTGATTGTTTAGCGCTTTTAAGATGAGTGGGCAACAGCTGGCTTTTCCCAGAGATGGTGGTTCCCCATCTCCATCTATGGTTTTAGGAAACTGAGGAGGAAGTCCCTGGGAGCCCTGCCTGCAGCAGCATGGAGAGAAGAATGAGCTTAATATGGTTAATAGTAGTGTCCTTGCCCCCTTCCATGCTCAATAGCAAAAGAAAAACACGTTCATAATATTCAGTGGCCTCTCTTTGTCCAGTTGGTGTTTCCCAGCATCAGCATTATGTAGTTTGGAGTTTCCTCTCAGCTCCCCTCCCCCAGTTTGATTCTTTGTTCTGGCCTCGAGGCACATCTTCTCAGACTAGCTCTTATTAACAAAGCTCAGTTTGATCTCCCCAAGCCCCCAGTAGCTTTCTAGTGATGCAGGTTTTGATAATATGGATCTCATCAGTCACCTTTATGTTAATTCTAGTAGACAAATTGGGGCTTCCCTGGTGGCTCAGTGGTAAAGAATCCACCTGCCAATGCAAGATATACGGGTTCAACCCCTAGGTCAGGAAGATCCCTAGGAGAAGGAAATGACAATCCATTCCAGTATTAGTGCCTGGGAAGTCCCATAGACAGAGGAGCCTGGTCGGCTACAGACCATGCGCTCCCAAAAAGAGTCAGACACAACTTAGCGACTAAACAAACAAACCAAAAAATACAGTCCTAGGAAATCTGCTCTGACTGTTGTTGCCTTTGCAGAATCTTGGTTCTAGACTAGTCAACTGCAGTGTCCCGGTGGTTCCATACTTGACAGGATCTTGGTAGATTGTACTTTTTAGACTAGACTAGTACTTTTTAGACTTCTTGCAGTTTGCTGGTAGGCAAGCCAGTTGTTGCTCTGATTATTTGGGGGCCTCTCTAATCCACCTGCACACTTCTTGGGAGAGGAGAACTTTTTAGATGGTATTCCTTTATGTTCTGGAGGTTATGGGGTACAGATTGCCTGTGTCAGTACTCCTTTGGGTAGTTCTCATCGGCAGTACAGCGGTGCTTGAGTATGAATGTAGGCTCTCTCAGCAGCTTTTCACATTAGGCAGCAGTGCCTGTTCCCTGGATCAGTCATTAGGTACATTCTGACTCAAATGCTTTTTCCTGCCCACCCATCTTGTTCTGTAGGTACTAATATCACCCCATGAACTCCCTCTTACCTCTCAAAAGGAGCAACAATAAAAGAAACATTTCTTTTTAAAAGTTACATTTATTCATTTATTTTTGGCAGCACTGGCATGTATTGCTGTGTGCAGGCTTTCTCTAGCTGTGGTCAGTGTGCTTCTTTGTGATGTGCGAGCTTCTCAATCCTGCGGCTTCTCTTGTGTTTGAGGCTCGCGGGCTCTAGAGCTTGGGCTCAGTAGTTGTGTATTGGCCGAGTTGCTCTGAGGCATGTGGAATCTTCCCAGACCAGAGATTGAACCCATGTTCCTTTCATTAGCAGGTGGATTCTTAGTCACTAGACTGCAAGGGAAGTACAAAAGAACCATTTCTGAGATGAAATTTGATTTGAAACTAGGGTCAGAAAACCTTGAACTTTTCTTACAAGACTTTTGCCTACCTTTCCCCCCTCCACTGTCCTCTAGTTAAATTGAATATAAAAATTCAAGTTATAAAACATTGAATTGAGTGAATTAATGGATTAAAGTCGCTCAGTCATGTTTGACTCTTTGTGACTGAATGGACTGTACATTCAGTCCTTGGAATTCTCCAGGTCAGAGTACTGGAGTGGGTAGCCTTTTCCCTTCTTCAGGGGATCTTCCCAATCCAGGGATCGAACCTAGGTCTCCTACATTGCAGGTGGATTCTTTCCCAGTTGAGCCATCAGGGATGCCCAGGAATACTGGAGTGGGTAGCCTATCCCATCTCCAGCAGATCTTCCCAACCCGGGAATTGAACTGGCGTCTTCTGCATTGTAGTAGGATTCTTTACCAGCTGAGCTACAAGGGAAGCTCAGTTCATTTAAAAACCAAAGTTCTTTGTGTTTTCTCCTGTTTTTTATTTCTGTGTGGTTAGAAACTCTTGTTAATACTATGTGTCAGATAGTCTTGTTTGGCTAATAATTGTTTTTATTTATTGAGCTTGTATATACTAGATATAGTAATTTAAGCATTTTCACTTAATTGTCACAAGAACCTTATGAGTTGTGATACCTGTTTTAAGATGAGAAATCTAAGGCTCAGAGATGTCTTACATTGACCCAGGGTTACCAGATCAGTAAGTGAAAGAGCTAGGAGTTGGTTGATTCTAGATCTGGTGGGCTGTGAAGCTTCTGCTCTTTAGCCATTATGCTAAGAAGGTCATCCCTGCTAGCTCAGACAGTAACTAAGTCACTTCAGTCGTGTCCGACTCTGTGTGACCCCATAGACGGCAGCCCACCAGGCTCCCCCATCCCTGGGATTCTCCAGGCAAGAAGACTGGAGTGGGTTGCCATTTCTTTCTCCAATGCATGAAAGTGGAAAGTGAAAGTGAAGTCACTCAGTCGTGTCCGACTCTTAGCGACCCCATGGACTGCAGCCCACCAGTCTCCTCTGTCCATGGGATTTTCCAGGCAAGAGTACTGGAATGGGGTTCCATCGGCTTCTCTCTGGATCCTAACAGATCCACCTCTTATCGCTTTGGCTCTCAATGAATTTTTTTTTTTTCCTCAATGAATTTTTGCAATGAGACATCAAGGCCTGAGTTTCATTAGTTTTGGCCAAGCTTGAGTCCTGAGAGAGAGCTTAATCGGAGGTCTAAAGGTCTGCCTACAGTGCGGGAGACCTGGGTTCGATCCCTGGGTCGGGAAGATCTGCTGGAGAAGGCAATGGCAACCCACTCCAGGATTCATGCTTGGAAAATCCCAGGACTGAGGAGCCTGGTAGGCTACAGTCCATGGGGTCGCTCTTTCTGCTCTTTAGCCATTATGCTAAGAACCTATATGTACTATTGTGGATTGGAAGATGCAGTCCAAGAACTAGCTTACTTTTGGCATTGTCTCAGTGATAAGCTGGAGACTAGTGTGATTATTAGTAGACACGGTACTAGATACAGCAGTTCCTTTTATAACTTTAATTGCATGCCACTTATATATTACCTAGATTTTCCTCTTCTCCCTTCGTCAACAATGTTATGAAGTGATATCCTTCAGCCCTCAACCCTCATCCACCCGTTTCTCACCGTTAATTTGAGTTTCAAAAGTGCAGCAGATCCTTCACATCATGCGAAGGATGTGGTTGGTTGTCTTCTATCTACTGTGTGGACTGGCCGTGACTGTGATGTGTTTGTTACTTGGAACTTATGAGTGTATCATTTTTCCTTCCATCCTTTCTCAACAAACCTGCCAGTTCCAGGGCGAATGCTATTAACTTAAGGGCTTAGCTGTGGTTGTTGTATCTACAGATAGCTCTAGAATTAGCGGTGGTCAGAGTGTGCTTCGTCACATTTGGAAAATTGAAAGGTGAGAGTGAATGTTTTTATTGGCTCTCTTTTTTGTTGTGCTAGAGCCTGCTCCACATTTCCTCAAGTGCAGAAGTCTGCAGTTCTATATGCTCACATATTTATTGAGGTTTATTTTGAAGAACTGTCTTTCATTTACCTGTCTCCTATTTAAACTAATTTTTTATTTTTGGTGAATGAAATGATGTACCCTTTTCTAGAGGGGTAGAAAATATCCAGTACTTTTTTTTTCTTTCTCCCTTTTCCTTGGTTGCTTTATCTATCTATCTGGTGGGTATTTATCTTTTTTGGACTCTTGAGGATTTAATTAGCTTCTTACACGATATTTATATTGTTTTAAATTGTTAATTTGTTGAACATTCCCTTTGGACTTGAGGGGAACATCCCAAGTTCAGATTACCCATCTGGTTTCATCACTCTTCAGAACTTGGAGCTGGCCTCCTTCATCACTACTTTGCATTATCCATGTTTACAAACTGTGACGGATTATATTGTATATGCCCTGCCTATTTTTTTTTTTTTTTAAACAGAGTAGTAATATATGGCAAAATAAGGCATCGAGTTCAAATTCCTAGGAAGAGGCTTCATACTTGATAACTTTTTGTTAGTTTTGTTTCTTATGTCCAGGGATAGGAAAGTTGGGAAAAGTTAACTTGTGTGTGACTAATAAGAATATTTATATTAAGAAAGGGTAATAAAAATCAACACCCTTGTTTTATGTGTTTTTGTCCTCAGGATCAAAATACTTGCTGAACAGTGGAGTCAGAGACCAATGAAAACAAACATAAACTGCTTGAGCAGCATTTGACTGGTTAGCCAGGTAATTCAGTTTTACTTTGGATCCTTTGTAATTTTCTGACTTCACCTTCTGAAGATACTGCGCACTTTGTGACTTAATGATTTCATTTTAAGCTTGTTTTGTATGTTACGTTGTCCTCTTTAATGATACTGTTAGTTGAATGAAGGGTCTTGGAATAAGTTAATATATATGTATATTCTATATACAAATATAAATTTGGAGGGAAGGAGTATGTTACAGTTTAACATGAGATGCTGCCATCAGCCGTCTTCTTCTTATGTGTGAATATTTAAAATCGGAATCAGCTCCACCCATTTTGATTATTTCACCTTGCAGAAGCTAATTTCCTCAGATTGCTTGTGCTGGTGTGTAGCATTTCAACTGATTCCTCTCCTAACTTTTGTTACTGCATCAGGATAGGAAAAATGAGAATGAAAAAACCATTTGATAGCCATGAAAGCACTTACGCCTTGTTTAGGTGGTTAATTTTCTTTTTGTTGGTAACATTATTATTCTCTTGGTTGGCTGGGCTTGAAATCTGAGTCATCTTTGAATCCTACCCCCTTTGATATTTTTAGTAAACAAGCCTTATCTGGTTTTCTATTTTCATGTCTCCTCTATTCGGTGAACTTTCTGTTACCAATCTTAGCTTCCTAGGCCAAGACCCCATAATTTCATGCTTGTGTTTGAAATGTCCCTTTACTGCTTTTTACCTATACTGTTTCAACCCACTTGAAAATTTGCTAGAGATTTTTCTTCAGTATATCCCTTTAATCAAGCCTCTTTTCTGTTGTGAGCTTTGTACTGTTCCCTGGTTTACAGAAAAAACAAAACAAAACAAAACTCGCTTACATTTGAAACAGTCCTTTATCTGATACTTTATCTAGGTCTCCAGTTTCAACTCTTGCTATTTCCCAATAAAATCCTTCAGTTAATTATGGTATACACCCATTATATTCTGAACATAGTAGAGAACTATCTTCATAGTATTTCTCTTAAAAAAAAAAACTTTATATGGAAATTTGCAGTTTACAAAAGTTAACAAAATAGAGTATAAAGAATTATCTAGATATCCTTAGTCAGATTCACTCTCTGGTTTTATTATTTCCATTTATGTGGGCTCTTACTCTTTCCTCTCTTTTTTGAATTATTTGAGGGTTATGTTACGTAGAATGTGCTTCTTTCCTCTAATACTTCTGCTTTATTTCCTACGAATAGGGTCATTCTCTCATATAACCATTGTACGGTTATCAGCTTCATAAATGGATGTTAATATAGACCTGTTGTCCATCTTCCGGTTTTGTCAGTTGACCTAATAAAGTCTCTCCCAGCAGTTTCCCTTGCTTCTTGGAACGGAAAATGAGTCTAAGCTCAGGTACTACATGTAGTTATTATTTTTCTTTGGCCTCCTTTTTCCTGGAATATTTCCCGAGCCTCTTCTTTGTCTGATATAACATTGACATTTTTGAAGACTGCAACCCTTCCTCTCCTTTATTAGAATGTTCTTCATTTTCTGTTTGAAACAGGATTAGAATGAGGCTATTTGTTCTTGGCCGGGATACTGCATAGGTGATGTGATACCTGGAGAAAGATGTACAGCTTCTGGAGGAACAGGATGTCTTCTGTCCTTCATTGGGAGGTTAATTGTGATCTTTTGGCCAATGTGTTGCCTGATTTCTCTGCTGTTAGAGTGTCTCCCCCTTCTTTAAGCAGTGATGGGGGAGACAGTGCCAATACCATCTCATCACAGTTTGCCCTAGATTTAGCATTCATTGATGATTCTTGTCTGATCTAATTGTTTACTGTCATGCTTCCAAAACAGTCATTTTCTCATTCTGTTCCCAGTGGTGCTCTTTCATCATACTCCTGTATCCTTGTGGGAAATAGTATTAGAGACTAAGATCCTTGGTAGGTGTCCTTGTTGCTCCTAGATTGTCGTCTCTTCTTGACCCCTTCAGTGGACACAGCTAGGAAATAAATGCATGTTTATACATGTACATACATAAACATACTTGTTCATGTACACATGCACATAGCAACATGCCTCTACCTAGTTTATAAATCATGTATTTATGTCAGTATGTCCAGTTTCTCTCCACATCTGCAGAATTTTTTCTTGGCACTTCTCACTTTATATTTTTATGTCCATTTTTATACCACGAGGGTCTTGGTTCCCAGCGTAGTATATTTACTCATTTGGTCTCTCCTATAATGTATCTAAAATCATTTCAGATTTGCTTTGCCCATTTAATTACAGTAAACAAAGTGAGTGGGGAATTTGTATATAGTTTTGCCCAGGATTGAGAGGAAATCCTATATTCATTTTTTTGACTTACATATTTGTATTTAAAATTTTTTCATTTTAAAATTTTTATTGGCGGTTAGTAGTTGATTTACAATGTTTCGCTAGTGGTTGATTTTCGGGTGTAAAATGCTGTATTTTTAAAATACTTGAACTAGTCCTCCCTCATCCTACCTTCCCTTCCCTCCCTATTTTTGTTTCCCACCTTTACTTCTTCATGATGTGGCTGTGATATTTGTTTGAAACGAAATGAGGTTTATTTATTTGTGTGCTTGAGTTTCAGTTTGTTTTAAAATGCTCCTCCTCATTCTGATTCTGGTTTTATGTTGATTATGTAGAATATGAATACGTTTTCAAAGGTCAAAATTACACAAAAGATACACATTCCCTTCTGTATCTTTTCCACCCTCATTTCCCCCATTTCTCAGAGGAAGCCACCTTCAGTGTTTTCTAGAGTGTTTTCCTGTATTTTCTTTTTGTAATGACAAGCAGATATATGTGTGGTGTTTTTTTTTTCTTCCCCAATTGCTCACCAGTAAAAGAGTCTACCTGCCGTTCAGGAGATGCAAGTTCAGTCACTGAGTTGGGAAGATCCCTTGGAGGAGGAAATGGCAACTCACTCCAGTGTTCTTGCCTGAAAAATCTCATGGATAGAAGAGCCTGGCTAGAGTCCACAAAGTGGCAATGAGCTGGACAGGACTGAGCAGCAGCAGCAGCAGCAGCAGCAGCAGCGTTTTCGTTACGTGCGCACACCACAGGCTATTCAGTCAGTTTCCTATGTATGGGCATTACCTAGGATGTTGCCAGTATTTTGCAGTTAAAATGATGCTGCAACGAATAACCTTGTGAAAATATATTTTCATATTCTTGGGGGGGATATACCTTCAGGATAAATTCTTAGAAGTAAGATTACTAGGTTGGAGGGTAACTGTATATGTAGTTTTGTTAGATGTTGTCTAATTACACTCCATAAGCATTACGCCATATGGATTCACACCAGTAATGTGTGAGAGAGCCTGTTTCCCCACTGTTATATTGTGTAAGTTCTACTTAGTGTTTTTTAGCTGCGTCCACATTTTTGAGTATATCAGTAGTTTACTTTTATTGCTGAGCAGTATTCCATTGGGCTTCCTATTTTTGGCTTCTAGGAATATTTAAGTGCAAGTTTTTGTTTAGATTTTTTTCCCTCTTGAGTAGATACCCAGGAGTGTAATTGTCTTATGTTAAGTGTGTGCTTATCGTTATAAGAAATTGAAACTGTTTTCTAAAGTGGCTGTACCATTTTATAGTCTGCTTGCAGTTTATGAGAGTTCAAGTTCCACTTATATCTCTTTATGAAGCATCTGTTCAGATTTTGTGCATTTCTTAAATTGGGTGGTTTGTTTTCTTATTGTATGACTTAAATTTTTCTGAGTACAAATTCTTTTCAGATATATTTTGAGAGTATTTTCTTCTGGTCTTTCTTTGGTCTCCCTTTTCATATTCTTGAATTTTTTTTGAGAATATAGGCATTTTGAATAAAATAAAATTTTTTTTTTTGCTTATGAGTAATCATTTTTAGTGTGTGAAGAGATCTCTGCCTATTAATGAGTTGATGAAGAATTTTCTCCTTTGTTGTAGAAGTTCTGTAGGTCTGTGATCCATTTTGATTTAATATTTGCATGTGGTGTGAAGAAAGGATTGAGGATAAGTTTTAAAAAACATTGACATTCTGTTGCTTGGCTGTTTGTTGAAGACTCCTTTTTCCATTGTGTTGCTTTTTAATTGTGTGTGTTTGTGTGTGTGTACGTGTGTGTGTGTGTGTGTACGTGCATGCTCAGTTGTGTCTGACTCTCTGCTACTTTCTGTGTGTGTGTGTACATATGCGTGTTCAGTTGTGTCTGACTCTGCTACCTCATGGATTGAAACCTGCCAGGCTCTTCTGTCCAAGGAATTTTCCAGGCAAGGATAATGAGTAGGTTGCCATTTTCTTCTGCAGCAGATCTTCCCGAACCAGGGATTGAACCTCTGTCTTCTGCATTGGCAGGCGGATTCTTTACCAGTGAGCCACCTGAGAAACCATTTATATATATATGTAGTCAGAATCTATTTCTGGTCTTTATTCTGTTCCATTGATTCATCAGTCCTTATGCCCATCAATCCAGTGCAGCTTGATAGTAATGCTTGAAAGAGGTGGTGTGAGTATTTCAACTTTTTCTTCTTTGTCATGATTTCTCTGAAAGTGAAGTTGCTCAGTCATGTCCGACTCTTTGCAACCTCAAGGACTGTAGCCTATCAGGCTCCTCTGTCCATGGAATTTTCCAGGCAAGAGTACTGGAGTGGGTTGCCATTTCCTTCTCCAGGGGATTTTCCCGACCCAGGGATTGAACCCTTGTCTTCCGCATTGCAGGCAGATGCTTTACCATCTGAGCCAGGATTTTGGTACAAATCTCAGGATATGTTTGTTAGTCCCTGCAATCTTGTCAGTCTCTCTGAGAAACTGCCCTGCAATATCTATCCAGCTTGACCATTCTGAATTCTGGTTATTATCTTGTCCATTCTGCAAGATTGCTGGGCTCTGTTTGAGTTCTTCATCCCTCTGTTGTGATCTGGAAAAATTGCCTCCTAGAAGGGCTCATGTTACCATGTTGTTCCTTCTCCCCTCATGCCCAGTTGTTTTCTTAATCTCAGGGACCACAATTTCTCACCACTTGTTCTCTGATATTTGGATATAGTTTGTTCAGTTTGTGTTGGGATGAGTCTCATTATTCTCTCTTGACCTAGATTGTAAGCCCACAGTTGATTCTTGAGTTAATTAAAAAAAAAAAAAAAGGTTCTTCTCATGCTGTGCCAGAAGGAGCAAAAAGATATCTTTAACCATAGAAGCTTCTTTGATTGCTGTTTTTTTAAGTTTATTTTTGGGGCTGTGCTGTGCAGCATGCAGGGTCTTAGCTCTCTGACCATGGATTGAACCCTGGTCTCCTGCCATGGAAATGTGATGTCTTAACTATTGGACTGCCAGGGAATTCCCTGAGGGTATTTTATTGAACAGCTTCTGAGACCAGAGGATTAATTTCTCTGGAAGTTTTCCTAAGGAATATAGACTTGCATTTCTAGTCTCTTTTATTCTCATATCTTGAGACTAGGAAACCAGTCTCAACAAACTCTACTAGATTTCATTTGCAAGACCTATAAATGTGAAGGAATTGTCTCTCCTCCCAGTTCATCAGATTTACTGAGTCTCTGGCCTACTTTTGAAGCTGGTCCCTATAAACAAAGTATAGGTAGCAGGCCTATAGGTATTGACTTATATAAAGTGAAGACATTATTTGTTAATGGTGGGCTTGTCATACCTGACTAAATGAGAATTATTCTCAATTATGACATTCAAGATGCAGACTTGATTATCCAATTATCCTGATAAATGGGTTGACAGATTTTTATTAAACCTATGCAATTAATAATATTGACATGAACAGTCGAGAGACTCAGTTTTTATGTTTCTGTTTTTTCCCCTGCAATTTGAGGACATCGAATCAGGTGCCACATAGAATGCTTTTAGAGTACATAAGTGTAATTTATTAAATGAGGGCTAGATATAGAAGAGACAGAAAAACAGCTTCTTTATAGAATCCATTGGAAAACATAATACCAAACAATAATATTCTAAAACAAATAACTTCAGTTAAAATCTTCACTAGTTTATTCAGTCCTGTGTAAATCTGTTTCTCTTAATTTTTTTTTTTTTTTTTTGCAGTCTGCTTTGAAGACATCATCCACTTAGGTGTATAAAGGGACCTAGAAATTTTGACTTAGTTCATCCTCCAGTACAGTTGTAAAATTGTGTAAGTTACCTTAGGTCAGTAGTCTGTCACCCAGAATATATTTCATAAAATATTTAGGTTTGTTATCTTTTCCCTGAGAATCTTAGGCTGCGAGGCAAACAGCACAGGAAAGCCGAGCCACCCGTTTGGCAGGAAGACATTTTGAATGTCCTTCATTCATTGTTATGGACAGGAGTTTTCATCTGATGTTCTTAATCTTCGGCCTGAAGGAGTACTTTTAGTTCCTAAAGTATTTGAGACTAAGTGTCACAGATTTTGCTTATGTGAAAATGTTTATTTCACATTCATTTTTGAAGGATTCCCTGTATATAAAATTCTGTGTCAGTTGCTTCAGCACTCTAAAATCTTGTTGTCTGATTGCTTCTAAAAAGGTAATTTTTATCTTTGTTCCTCTATGTATATGGTCTTATGGTCTTTTTTTTCTTATGACTACTTTCAAGATTTTCTCTTGATGTTTGAATTTAAATAGTTGGACTATAATGTACTTAGGTTTGTTTTTCTTTGTATTTATTCTTCTTGGGATTAACTGAACTTCAGTGTGCAGACTGGTGTTTTCATCAAGTTTGGGGAAGTTTTGGCCATTATTTCTTGAAGTTTTTTTGTTTTTGCTTCAGTCTCACTTCTGGGGCTCTAGTTAACATATTTGATAGACCATTTGCTGTTTCTCACTTGTCCTTTCCATTTGTCTTCAGTTTGTTTTCCTTCCATTTGAACTTCAGATGGACAGTTTTGATAACCCTTAAGTTCAGTTTATTTCTTCTCCAGTCTGAATGATATTCAGTAAGAAAGTACTTTTCTGTTTCAACCTTGTTCTTACAACCCAGCGTTGTAAAGGGCTTACGCCAATGGATTTATCAAAGTTGTATAATTAGTTTGTGATGTAACTGAAGTTAGAACTTACATCTTGATTCTCTGCAAACTTTAGACCTTTTCTTTCTATAATTTCTGAACTTCTTATTGTAGTCGTCAGTTGCAGTCTTTTTAAATATTCATGCTGAGGAGGTAGAGGATACTGCTTAAACATTATACAGCTGCAGAAAATTAAAGGTAAGTTCTTATTTGTGGTTTAAAAATGATTTTTGATAGAAAAATGTAAGTATCACTGAAGTCAGTAATACCTTAGAAACTCACAGATGACATTACTCCAGCAGTGAAAGTAAGCCTGTGGTTATTCAACAGAAAAATTCAACTTTATAGAAATTCTAACATCATGACTTTCTGGAGTTTTAGGCAATGATATTATTCATGGTCTTGGAAATTAACTTTTTGAATACAACCTCAGTTAATGGATGTATTTCATGTAGATTTCTGAAACTGATTTTTATGTCATCTTTGTTAAAATTAAAACACTGTATAGTTGGATAGAGGAATGAAAATATTGCCAAGGCCAGGATAATTATCACATGCTTTCATATCATATGTTATTAATAATATTGTAGTTTCTAAAATTCTAGCAGAAGTCCTGAGAATCTTGATGTTTAGAAAAAGTATTGCATATGAATGATGTTCTAAGTTGTGAGAACTTTGTTTCTGTCCTTCAGTTTAGTTTGATATTGAATTACCAGAGTTTAAAGATAACAGTTTTAATTATAAACTGTGTTTTTTATTCCTTATAGTTAAAATGAATTAAACTCATGGAAATCTGTAAAGCAACTATTATTTAAAAACCAAACAGTTTAAGTGAACTGCTTTTCCCTTACTCAGTGTCAATGAATGATACTTAGACGAGGAGATGAAGCTATCAGTAAGATGAGGATACTTATAAAGTGATGTGCCTGGGGGTGGGTTGAGAATCTGCGGTACTTGGTGATGACCAACCTGGTAAAGGCCATACTTCTCACTATTTTCTTTTTATAAAGACTGGTAGGAAATTCTAGTGAATGTGGCTGGAAAACAGTAACTTCTTATTCAGGACTTCAGATGGGCCAGTTCTGTTGAAAGTCTGTTGTTGAAACAGCTGTAAATGGTGCAGTTAAACTCAGAGATCCCATGAAAAAAGGAGTAGAGTATTTGACATCATAAGTTTTAAG
Organism: Neotragus moschatus; assembly: GCA_006410615.1. Classification (NCBI taxonomy): domain Eukaryota; kingdom Metazoa; phylum Chordata; class Mammalia; order Artiodactyla; family Bovidae; genus Neotragus; species Neotragus moschatus. The sequence goes on from SJYA01001875.1 coordinate 112,001, forward strand.
GTTTTTGGGGATTTTTAAGGGGATGAGGGGCTTGGGCTCTGACATTGGCGAGACCTAGGTTTAATTTCTAGCTCCATCACTTACTAAATATTTGACCCTGAGTGAGTTATTTTACTTCCCTGTTTTCTTATTAAAAGGAGTAAAGTTTAATTTTATACTTTCATCTGTTCTCTGTATCCAAGGACGACTGCAGTGGGGATTGAGTAGTAGATGAAATACACTCAACACGGGATCTAGCTCAAATGTTAGATTATTTGTCCACATAGTTTTTAAAACTTAACATTAAAATTATGCAATATTTTATCTGAGTAAGAGTATATATTATTTGTGAGTTATGAAGTATATTTGATGAACAGCTATGAACCCACTACTTGAATGTAAGAGCCAGAAGGTTGTTAGGTGTACCCATTCCCTCTGCATTTCTCCCTGAACTCATCCTGCCTGGATCCCAGAAGTAACAATTTCCTTTAGTTGCAGTTGCTTTCAAAAAAGTTTGAAAAGCCACACATACATGTGTTCCTGAACAATGTTCAGTTTTGTCTTTTAGCTTTACAAAAATATAAGGAATGTAGTATACTTTCTTTTTTAACTTTTGATTGCTTTTAAGATTCCACCATGTTATATATAATCTGTTTATTTTTTCTGCTACTATATTGTAGTCTTTCGTATGGCTTTATTAGAATTTTTTACATTTGGGATTGAACATTAGTTTTCTCTAGTTCTTGATGTATGAATGATATGTCAATGAACATTTTAATACATGTCACTTGTTGCAGAGAGACTTGTTATTACTCTAAAGTTTTAAAAGATAAACTTTATTTTTCACTGCTGATGTAATTTACTTTTAATGGGGAGTTTCTTTAGAAAAAAGTAAACTTTCTTATTTAAATAGCCCTGTTTCATTAGCTAATTTATTTCATACAAGTAATCTATTATTTATCACAGGATTGGCAGTATATACTGTGATGTTTTTAAACAACTCTATTATAAAGTATAATTTGCAGACAATAAAATTCACCAACCTTACATTTACAGTTTGAGTTTTGGCAAGTGTAACCATTATCTCAGTTGGGACAGAAGACGTTCCTGCCGCCCCCGGAAGTTCCTTTGTGCCTGCAGTCTGTCCTCTCTCCTGGTAACTGGTGGCCACTGGGCTGCTTTAAGTCACTACAGTTTTCCTTTTCTTGAATTTCATATAAATGGTAATCCCCTTATGTGTGTATTATTTCGTAATTGTTCCACCTTTCCTGAATATTCTGTCCTTTTTCCTCTTTGTATTTTCATTTTGGAAGAGAGAGAAAAAGGGAGTGAGGGAGAGAAAGAAAAAAGTATGTGTGTGTATTCAGCCTTACTGGTTCCACTCCTCTCACCAAGCAGCTCTGTCCATGGACAGCCTTCTTCATTTTTGTTAGTGATTTTGATTTTAATACTCTCATTTGCTTTTTTAGAGTTTCTGTCTCTCTCCTTACATTCCCCATCTGTTCCTGTACCTTGTCCACTTTTATCATTTGAGCCCTTAGCATATTAATCATACTTAAAATTGCACAAGTGGTTCCACTTAAAACATTTTAAAGACCCTGTCTCTTTCCTGTTTACTAGCAGTCTTCAGAGGATTCTTACATAGGTGGCCACATTAAAAGCTTAATGTTCACAGTCACAGGGTCCATGTTAGCCGAAAAGTGGAAACAACTGCGTGTCCACCAACTGATGACTGGATAAGTATGTCTCTGCATAATGAAGCACTGTTAGATGCCACAGTATGGATAGACCTGCAGGCTGAGCCAGTCACAGAGGGCTAGACACTGTGTGGTTCCACTTGTATGAGCTGTCCAGGACAGGTGAATCCAGAGGCAGAAAATAGGTTAGTGGCTGCCTAGGGTGAGGGTGTGAGAGAAGTTGTGTGGGGTCGGGGGTATGGAAGCATTAGGGGAGTGACAGCTGAAGTGTTTCTTTCTGCAGTAATAAAAATGTTCTGAAATTGACAGTGGCGACAGCTGTGCAGCTCTGTACTTTAAGCCATTGAATTGTGTATTTTAAGTGTGTGGTATATGAATTTTACCTTTTTAAAATTCTTGTTGTTGATATTTTTTATTTTTACTTGGAGGATATTTGCTTAACAATGGTTTATCATATCTTAATGAATCGTATCTTAATGAAGCTGTTCGAGAATATAGCTGATGTATTCAGGGATATTAAGAGTTCTAGGATGCCATAAAGGAATTTTATGGGAAAATATGGGTACTTTTCTAATGGCACTGACTTCAGAAGGTGTGCTGTGTATCTCAAACTTTTCTGAGATTCAAAAATAACATGTTAATTAAAGTCATCTCAATTCTTAGAAAACCTTAGTCTCCATTAGAGTAGTTGGCCTGAAATTATAGGGTTAACGCTAATTCCAGCCCCATATCTTCATTTGTCAAGAAAGTTTATGTCAAAAAGACTTTATTCAAAAAAGAATTCAAAATCATACCCAAAGCCATCTACACTTTTCTCTATGTCCGTTAAATGCTTATAAGTTACTTATGGAGATTTTGCAGTTATACATCCAGAAATCAATTTCTTGCAGTCAAGTTTATAAGGCCAATTAGACGATACTAACAAAGCCATAATTGTGTGGATCTGCTCTCTTGGGTTGATGAAGTGCTGTGGTTTTAAGTGGAAAAGCGAGTTATTTTACTTGAGATAATCTGACTACACTAGGTCCCTCACTCCTTTTTAATTTTTTTTAGGTTTTAAGCTTTTAAGAGATTCTTTCTGTGCAATGATAACTGATGACTAGTGATGTATTTAAAATGTGGGCGTCACTAGTTATATAGAAGAATATCAATATTTATAATTTTGAAAGCTTAGTTTGAATTTAATGTTGGTGAAAGAGAAATTTACTTTTCAAAGACTTTTTTTTTTAGCATAGGCCACATACTATACAGAAAATATTTATTTATTTATTATTTATTTTTATTTTTACTTTATTTTACTTTACTGTATTGGTTTTGCCATACATTGAAATGAATCCACCATGGGTGTACATGAGTTCCCAATCCTGAATCCCCTCCCACAGAAAAACTTTAAAAAGAAAATTCCTATTAATAGTTTTGTTCTATTAAAGTGAAAAACTGCTTAAACTGGTTTGCTCTTAAGGATAACGCTTTCTGAATATGTAGAGAAAGCTCTTAAAGTTACAATATCCATCTTTGGCACAAATAAACTATCTAAATCACTCTACTAGTGTAATCACTTTTTTTCTGCTCTTGGTAAAAGTGGATGGAGGTACGGTTGTAATAATTGTTCAGTCAGGGCTTGTTAAAGGGACAATTTTATTAGACTTGGAAAATATAGACATAAAGTCATCAGGTTGGTGGTAATATAGATCTTGTAGTAATTAATTTTGTAGCTTAATTAAAAATATAATTGGCCTAAATATCAGCTCAATGATCCAGAAATACAAATAATCCGGTTTATATCACAGTTATCAGTGGCCCTGTCTCTCATGTGCCATACTCTTAGTTACTTTTTTATGACTCTGTTCTCAAAAGAATATGTTTGGAATATGTAATTTTTAACATGTAAAGCCTGCATTATTTTGAAGTTGATATTGAAAACCTATTAACTTCTGACCCTGAGTAGAATTTTCTGTCTATAACCATTACATGCAGCTGGTGGATTCAAAATTGCCTTTTCTTGTACTCTGCTTTATGAAAAATACTATGTATTGGACATGAGTGTATGACAGCTGACATTTATCAAGGATAACAGGAGCTCATTTTCACATTTTAAAAACTGAAAGCTTTGCATGTATACATATGCTCAGCATATGTTCCTAAGATTTAAATATATTTTCCATCATGTATCAGTCTTTAATGAACATCACATATTAAGCTCATTCTATTTGAGTCCACCTCCATAAAATTTTGTCTTTCATAGTTGAAAAATCATGCCAAGTAAAAATTAGCCTAATGTTTTCCAGGTAGCACTCCTGTTACATAATGTGTGATTTGTCATTACTTTCATTGCCCTACTATAAAATTTGCCCCTCATGTAGAAACGGCCTTATAGAATCTTTATTTTTGCTACATCGACTGCTACTGCTGCTGCTAAGTCACTTCAGTCGTGTCCGACTCTGTGCGACCCCTTAGAGGGCAGGCCACCAGGCTTCCCCATCCCTGGGGTTCTCCAGGCGAAGAACACGAGCATATTGTTATTGGTTTAAAAAGATTTTTATAGAGCTAGTTGTTTCATTGGAGGGTGACCATAAATAGAATTGGAATTGGATGATTCTTAATCTTGTTCTTAGCCTTTTAAAGTTTTCTTTAAAATGAGATTGTGATAATAATTTAAAAAGAACTTTAGAACTACAGAGTTCATAATATGTTGGCAAGCTTATTAATTCAAATAACAGCTTAATGGTTGATGCAGGTTTCACATACTGCAACCCTTGGATATGTTGACATGCAAATCACATTGACTTGCTGCAAGGTAACAGGAGACATGCTCTGACTTCAGAAGAGAAATCGGCCGCGCACAGCTGTAATCCTACTGTCTTTTCATTTCTAGGCTTGATTTAGTAGTATGAGGTCTTTGATTTCTAAGCCCTGGGAAATAAGTTGAAATATAATTTTTGTGCATATTAGAGTTTATATTTTTGCTTTTGATAAGCCTGTTATGTGGTGTAAAGGTACCATGTAAATTGTAGGCATTTTATTACTAAAGTAACTCCCAATTCCATTTGTAATATAAGAAGCCTGAGTTTTGTCCCTTTCTGTTTTTCTTTCAGCCTTTGAGAAGTAAGCCATTTTATTAAGAATGATGAGTAATGAATGGGATTTTAAATTTAGGCTAGTTAAATTGCCAGAGTCTTTATATTTTTAAAAAATTGCACTGAAATTAATTATGAATTTTAACATGATTTTTCAAAGAAGAAATTGTCTTTAAATTGCAACCCAAGTGTCCTTTCTAATAAAAGATACTGTTTCAACAAATTATTTTGACAGGGAAATGTACAGTATCAGAGAAGTTTAAGGAAAATATTTGAACTGTTTACATAAGAGCAGTTTAAGACCACTACCAAAACTATATTTGTAGATATGAGCGTCTTTGAGAATTTAGTGCTTCTCAAATGACATCTCTAATTTCCTGTTAGGCCCTAAGGTTTAGATTTGCTTAAGTTTGTTTTGCTAATATTGGAGTTGGAAAACACACAAATACATTGTTTCCTGAATTTATTTGAGTTGTAGAGGTAGTTATTTTATAATTATTCACTCTTTAAAATAATTTTGATTCTGTCTGTAAATCATAAGATTCTTGTGGGAGCCATCTTTCAGGCTTACCATTTGCCTACCACTGAGCTTTTTCTTTTTTGGAATGTGTGATTTTTTAAAAACTTCTTTCAGCAACCTTGTAAAGGTGATGGTATATCCATTGTCAAGAAAAGAACATTAAGATGCAGAGATTTAAATTTGGCAAATACCGTACTGGGGCTTAGATCAAATCTGTGTCCTTTTCCGTTTTTACTTCACTGTGCTGCCTTCTGGTTGGATTCATCAGTCCTTGCACCCCGCCCCAGTTCAGTGATTATGTGTGTGGTATCTGGTCTAAGAATTAATCCTAATCTATTGAGTTTTGTTTAAAATGTGGGCTTAAGCATCCCATGCTAACCACATCTATTCAGAGTTCCGATATTTGGTGCTCAGATAATGGGCAATATCATCTTTTTTATACTTAATAATTTATGAAGTTTTATATTTTATTCTTTTTAGAATATTGTTGCTCTATATGTATTATATTTTCATGGCTGTTGATTATCTTATTAAGGATTGTAATCATTTATTTTAAACTTATTTGAAGATTTATTGGGTGGTTAATTCATCTTTTGGAATCAATGCAATTTCTCGGCCATCTTTCTTAGTTCAGTTTTTAAATCCACTTGGTAAGTTTAGTTTATAATTTGTATCTTGAGTGGGAAGTTTCTCTTTTTTGATGCACTTCGTGCGTCCCCCTTTCCCTGTCTCTGGCACTCAGCTTATTTATGTTGAATTCAGAGAAGGCGATGGCACCCCACTCCAGTACTCTCACCTGGAAAATCCCACGGGTGGAGGAGCCTGGAAGGCTGCAGTTCATGGGGTTGCTGAGGGTCGGACACGACTGAGCGACTTCACTTTCACACATTGGAGAAGGAAATGGCAACCCACTCCAGTGTTCTTGCCTGGAGAATCCCAGGGACAGGGGAGCCTGGTGTGCTGCCGTCTATGGGGTCGCACAGAGTCGGACACGACTGAAGTGACCTAGCAGCAGCAGAAATCATCTCCACTATACTGCTGGCCTGTTTTCAAGATCCTGTTCTGAGGTTTTGCTGTAATGTCAGAACCTGCATGATGCGGGCTTTGTGTGTGCATGTTTTCTTTGATTTACAATGGGTTACATCCCAGTGAGCCCGTCGTAAGTTGAAATGTGCCACTGCCCAGTATCATGAGAGAGCTTCCGATTGCTTTTGGCCAGCTGGGAAAAAATAAAAATTCAGAATTTGATGTAGGGCTTGACTGAATGCATATCCCTTTTGCACTGTTGTAAAGTTGGAAAACCGTAAGTTAAACTTTTGTAAGTTGAGGACCAACTATATTAACTCCCCTCCCCCTTTTTTCCCCTTATTTAACTATAGGTAACAGTGTGATATAATCAGCTAGGTAGCTATTGACAGCTTTTTTTTTACCTTTCAGGAATTTCATGTTTGATTTCTACTTAATGAGCCTTGCTTTCTATTGTTACCTTGTGCATGATTTAATTTCTTGGGTTTCTTTGCTAGTTCCTAGTGCTAGAGCTTCAGAGAAGGCAATGGCACCCCACTCCAGTACTCTTGCCATGGACAGAGGAGCCTGGTGGGCTGCAGTCCATGGGGTCGCTAAGAGTTGGACATGACTGAGTGACTTCACTTTCACTTTTCACTTTCATGCACTGGAGAAGGAAATGGCAACCCACTCCGGTGTTCCTGCCTGGAGAATCCCAGGGACAGGAGAGCCTGGTGAGCTGATGTCTATGGGGTTGTACAGAGTCGGACATGACTGAAGCGACTTAGCAGCAGTAGCAGTGCTAGAGCTTAGTAGGTTCATAGAGTCATCAAATTACTGCTGTATGTTTGTTCTATGTCTTGGTCCACAGACATGTTTGTTATGATTGTATCTTTCAAGATTCAAAAAAATATTTTGTCATTATTATATTAAGAGCAAGGGGGGAGAATATTGGTTGAAAGCAGATTCCACTACATCATCTCATCAGGAAGTCCTTTGTTCTTTTGATCACACAACATGGCTTATTTATATAGGCCTGCATATAGTAGATACTGGACTATTTATTAAATGAGTGTGTAGAGAATCTTGGAGAAGCTGTACTGACATCAAACCCTCCATCCCTACTTTAATGTAGGACAGTGCTTCTCAAAGGTTGGTTTGTGAACCCTTGAGAGTCCCTGAGAACCTTTTGTGGAGTCCACAGTATTAAAATTGTTTTATAGTAATGTATTTTCCATTTCATCCTGTTAATGCACTGATGGTACAAAAGCAGTGATGCATGAAACTGCTGGTGTCTTAGCATGAATCAAGGCAGTGGCACTGCCAGACTGCCGGTAGTCAGTTACATTTTTCACTCCTCTGTGCTCAGACTTAAAGGAAAAGAAACAAAGAAAATCCTCACATAAACTCCACTTCTTTATCACTTGGGATTGTCTTTGATGAACGAACAAGATTTGGTCATTTCATCAAATCTTGACAGTTGAGTACTGTATTTTTAACATTCTTTTAGTGAGAATGGAAAATACGCAAAAAGCACTCCTGCCCTACCAAAGTAGGATGGTTGTCTTGGGGAAGAACACTTGTGTGCTTGGCTTTTATACTGAACAGGCCACTTTTTTTCATGAAATATCATTTTTACTTGAAAGAATGACTAACAAACTATGGCTTTGGAATTTGGGGATTTGGCAGACAGTTTCTTAAGGCTGAGCAAGGTGAACCTACTGCTTTAACGAAAGCATCCGAGAGTATTTGTTGACAGTGGTAAAGCTGGAGTTTTCAAGTAGAAATTATGTTAATGTTGAATCTGTCACCGTGACTGTGACAGCTTCTCAGTACTCAAAAGACTTTATGAATGAGATAGGTGGTGATATTAATGTGGAGTTTTTGATACTGTATAGTGTATCAGTATTTGAAAATCTGCTTATTGAGTGAACCAGTATTATCCAAATAATAATGTATGATGTCACAGAACCATGCATGGGTAAAAGTTTTTCAGTGTGTAAGTTAGTGTTTTACTGTAACAGTATGAAAATTCACTGACAGGGTTTCAGATTGTACTTTGCAACTGACCTTTAAGAAAGTACCACTTTCTTAATGCCAGGAGTGCTGGCAACACCAGAAGCTAGGAGAGGGTGAGCAGGTCTCCCTTGGAGCCTTCAGGAAGAGTGTGGCCCAGTCCTGCCGTGTCCTTTTTGGATATTGAGCCTGGAGAACTTCAAGAGAATATCCTGTTGTTTGTGGTAATTTGTTACAGTAGTCACAGGAAACTTAATACAGTAAGCAAATCTGAGTAAGATGTATTCAGGGTATGCCTCATGTTATTTTGTTTTGTTGTGTTTTGTTTTTTTTTTTTGCAATATTTTGTAAGTTTGGAAGTATTTTCAAATGAAAACTGAAAGTACCACTTGTCGTTTTAGCATAATATCAAGGAAAATTATTTATAATGAATTATAAAAGGCTGTTGAAATAGTCCTTCCTTTTACAAGTATGTGTATCTGTGTGACTGAATTTTCTTCATATATTTTGATCAATATGACGTATCGCAGCAGGTTGAATGGTGCAGTAGATAAGAGGATTCAGCTGTCTTCTGTTGTTTGACATTAAGGTTTGTAAAAACGTGAAACAGTGCCACCTCTCGTGATTGTTTTGTTTCATGTTATTTTTCATAAAATTGTATACAGTAATGTATAATGGACTTGTTTTTAAATGTAATAATTCAAGTGTTTCTCAGTATTAATTTCTAATGTAGTAAATATTGATAGACAATAACCCACATAACCAAAGCTTTTTAGAGTTCAGGAAATCCTGATATTAAAAAGGTGGAGAACTGCTGACCTGGTGCATTTGGTTAGAACTGTACCAGCTTTTGACGTAAACCTTGCCCCTCGTTGTATCTTTGAATAGTTATGTGACATGGTATACTGTGTCTGGTACTCAGTTGTTCCTGCTTTTAAATTACATGAAAGTCTTAGTTGCTCAGTTGTGTTTGACTCTTTGCGACCCCATGGACTGTAGCCCGCCAGGTTCCTTGTGTCCATGGAATTCTCCAGGCTAGAATACTGGAGTGGGTTGCCATTCTTTTCTCCAGGGGATCTTCCTGACCCAGGAATTAAACCCAGGTCTCCTGCTTTGCTGACAGATTCTTTACCACCTGAGCCGCTGAGGAAACCCTTTAAATTACATATCAGCCATTAATTTTCAGTGGAGATGTTTTATAGCACAAAATACAATTTGTGATTCTACATGTACTAGTTTGTTGATTTTCTGGCACTGGGTCATCAGCTTGTTGGAGGCCAAAACAAAACAAACAAAAAAGCCCCCAAAACAATAACAACAGAAAACTTGTCTGTTTTGATCAACAGTTCATCCCAAGCATATTGGTATACGAAATGCAGTTTCCTTTTTGTGGCTAACACTCAGGCTCTTTAAGACCCCCTGGAGAAGGGAATGGCTAGCCACTCCAGTATTCTTGCCTGGGGAGTTACAGGGACTGAGGAGCCTGGCGGGCTGCAGCCCATGGGGTCCCAAAGAGTCCAATGGACTTGAGTGACTAACACTTTCACTTTCACACTTAAAAAAAGAGAACTTTCCCTCCTCCCCAGTTTTATTGAGAGAATCGTTGACATATGTCACTGAATAAGTTTAAGGGGTTCAGCAGGATGGTGTGATTTACACATATTGTGACATGCTTGCCACTATGGGTTCAGCTACATCCATCATCTCACATAGATACGATAAGAGGAAAGAAGGAAGGAAAAAAATTTCTTCCTTGTGATGAGAACTTTTTAGGATTTACTCTTAACAACGTCTCTGTGTTTCATACAGCAGAGTTAGCATAGTCCTCACGCCATACCTTACGTCCCTGTTACTTTGTGACCACTCTCAGGTTGCTTGCTGAAGTGGGTTTTGCTTTTACCAGATTAGTTGTTATGAATGGTTTTACAAGGGCTCATAATTAAAATTTTGCCTCAAATGTTCTTTCATGATAATGAGATGAGCCCCTCCCCCTTCATTTATTCCACACGCATAGGCAGGTTTGTGAAGTACACAGAAAGATTCTTTAAGTCATGCGTCATAGAACTGACCTTTGAGTAGGGGAAAGAAAAAAAAACCCACACTATGTTCCATGTGAGATTATTTGAGTGATGATCTTTCCACCCTGTTCCTCAGTAGTTCATAGTCTCGCTTGCTGCAGATTTCTTTCCTTGAACAGTCATGACCTAGAGATTCAGCTTCTTAGCTCCACATAGTACAGTAGGTGTATTTTGGAGGAGAATAGAAGGCAGTTGAAGCTTGGTTTGGACTTTGGCTTTTTTCAGCCATGCTACCACTGCATCACCCTCCAACAGGTGAATGATATTAGGAGTGCATTCTTATTTTCTTTTTGCACTTTGGTATATATGCTCTCATTCACTGTTTGTATTACTGTCATCCTGAAATCAGTAGTGACTTTTGGAGATTTATTTGAAGAGAGAACTTCTGTCGTCAGACATATAACTTCTAGGCAAATGGAAACATTATTTTTTAAAAAAGGATTCTTTTGAATTTAAGGTTATTTAGTCTAGGAGTGGAATTATAATCACTGAAGAGTAACTATGCTGTGAAGTCAGAAAAAGAAAAAGACAATGGAAACAGCAGGACTGTGCACAGACTAACTGTAGTCTACATGATGGCCCATTCAGGAAGTCTTATGAGTCAGACTTGCCATGTCGTGTTGCTCAAGTAAGAGACCATCTGCCCCAGCGTCTTGTCTTTTAGAGAAGGAGATCTGGCAAGGATGTTTTTCCTGTGATTCCTTATTTTCTCTTTTTCTACCTTCAGTGCCTGTTTTTGGAAAATTAATTCAAAGTGCTTCATCATCTTACATTTCCTTATTGTTAATTTTTGGTGTTAGTCTTATAGGAAAACTCAGTGTCGCTTCTCTATATTCTTGATATTGGTGGACAGAGCTAAGTTCAGGATTGCAGGGGGAAGTGTTTTGGTACGTCAAGCTTTCTGACTCTGCACGCACTCCCATTTTATCAGTGTCTGCCTTGCAGTTGACCCATGGTCATTGTTCCCTGTATCATCATGCAGTACTTGACTAGTGCTGCTTCTACAGCAGCTTTGCTGCTCTCAGTCGTTTGGTTGCCAGGTGACTAATGGCATCATTTCTTTAGTGTTAGCATTTCTTAAAAAAAAAAAAAGAAAAAGAAAAATAATTTTTTTTAAAAATTATTTTTGATTGTGCTATGTCTTTTCCTGCTTTGCAAGATTTTCTCTAGTTGCCATGAGCAGGGGCTACTTGTCATTGCGTTGGGCAGGCTTCTCACTTGTGGCTTCTCTCGTTACTGAGCACACCCTAGGGCACACAGACTTCAGTAGTTGTGGCCTGTGGGCTCGGTAGCTGTGGCTCCCGAGCTCTGGAGCACAGAGGCTCAATACTTGTGGCTCACGGGGTTAGTTGCTTAATGGCCTGTGGGATCTTCTTGGATCAGGGATCAAACCCATGTCTCCTGCATTGGCAGGTTGATTCTTTGCCACTGAGCCACCAGGGCAGCCCTTAGTTTTAACATTTCTTAAAATATCTTTTCTTCTCTTAGACAGATAGGCTGGAATAGGAGAGAATGAGGCACATGCTGTGATCATCTCTCCTTTATATCTTTATTGCTTATTAATTAAATTTATATCAGATTTTATTTCTGCTCTGTGCACACACCCCTCTAACTCCCCACTGCTTATCTTAACCCAGAGCTCTACTGCTTAGCTCAGGGAGGTTGAACACTTCCTTCTTCCTCCCTCCCTCCCTCCCTTTCTTTTCTGCTTATATTTTCATTATGTGCAGCCTTAGGTATAAATAATACTTTTGATATAGAGCTATTTACGTCTGTCAAAGAAAAAAATAAAACCACAAATCCAGAAATACAAAGAGGCCTTAAAAAAGAACCAGCAGTCTTTGCTTTACTTGGTACCTTTGAAGGGACTTTAATAACCTCTTCAGAATCTTCTAAAGGTGCCTGCTTACTCTTTACTTACCTTATTTATCTTAAGGACATAGACATCTATGACAGTAGTTTTATTCTATCTTTATGGTTTTATGTTAGCTAATAACTGCCATTCACCACACTATTTCAGTGGGAAAATATTTTGAATTCCAGTCAGTTATCTGTACCCTGAAGATAGCCTAAATAGTTCTGGCTAATTCATTTGTCTGAAGCTTTGTTGTTGTATGGGATATTTGTAACGATTTGTTTTTCAAATGAGAACAAAATTGATGTTGCTGAACGTACATCTTTGTTCTTGGTGTGGTGTACCTTGGAGGGTTCACCATTTTGCCCTATTCCAGTTGCTTGCTTTGTGTTGGTTTTCATTCTCAAAATAAACATAAGAATATGGAAGATGTGATTATTCCCAGTTTTTACAAGCGATCAGCTTTTTTATAGGTGACAAAAGTCTGAGTCCAACAAAGCCCTGTTTTTTTATTGTATGACAGTATGTCAGGTGAAGAATTCAAACCCTTGAGTCTTATTTTGATAGATATCTTGAAGCCACTATATTTTTTTTTGGAATGGAAATATCTAAGTGAAAAATGACATGTCGGAAAAAAGCAAAGCTGTTTTACAAGGTATTTAGCCCTGTCCCCCTAGTCTTCTCTGCATTTTAGGAATATTGTGGTTGGTCAGAAGAATAGCTGATGAAAGAGGAAAACTGAAGTTGGAAAGACGAACACAGGGAATGGTGGTATTTGGAGTGAAAAGAGACGGAGTTTGTGATAAGATAGTCTCTACACGTTTTTGTAATGGTTTAGAGCTGATAGTACAAGAAGTGGAGACAAATGTGGATGAGGTGTAGCACTGCAAATGTAAAAGTATGGAAAATGCATTAGAATAAAGGAGGGGATGGCTTTAACATTCATTTAGTTCATTTACTTGTGGCTGCGTTTGCCTTCATTGCTGGCAGGCTTTCTCTCGTTGCAGGGAGTTGGGGCTGCCCTTTGTTGCTCCTTGGGCTTCTCCCTGCGGTGGCTTCTCTTGCTGTGGCGCCCAGGCTCTCGGCGGGGCTTCAGTACCTGCAGCTCGTGGGCTCTAGAGCACAGACTCAGCAGTTGTGCAGCATGTGGAATCTTCCCAGACCAGGGGTTCAGCCCGTGCCCCCTGCATTGGCAGGTGGGTTCTTACCCATGGTGCCACCAGGGAAGTCCCGGGACAGCTTTTTCTAACTGGATAATTGGGAATGGTTTCACCAAAGGGGATAGTCATTTGATCCTGAAGGATGACTAAAAGTGTTTCAGTATTGTAGATAAGAGAGGGATAGAGGGGACATCTAAAAAGAAATAAGTAACTTAAGGATTAAATACAGATAGCTGTTTTCATGAATATCTTTTGTAAGAGTCTTTTTCTTTTTAGGCTACTTGGATGGTGGAGGTGGTGGTGAGGAAGAAGTACAACTAGATAGTATGTTGTTTAGGAATGGAATAATTTATTATTATTAATAATAAATATAATAGTAATGAATCAGGTTTATGAAGTTCAAGCTTATGTCTCATTCCTGTGAATGAGAGTGATTCAGCATGTTAAACTGTTGGAGTCACTCTAACCTTTAAAGCAGCTAAAGAATTACCCAGCTGGTTAGCATGCTGTCAGGAGAGGGTGCTTTGATTTCAGTGGAATTGGCTTGCCTGACTCCCTCGCACAGTGCGTATTTGTGACCTTCATCTCTGTTGCTTATGTGGAGGTTGAGAAGTCTCTTGGCAGCAAGCTTCCAGTTGCATCTAGCACCTGCCTTGGCTAATTGGTATGCCCAGTTCTGGTACTAGAACCTCTGGGGAGTTTGTGTTCGAGTTCAGCTTCATCAGGCTTAAACCAGAGCATCAGTGTAAAGGGGCTTCGGAGTAGTCAGCTGTTGATTGACAAGGAAGAGGCAAGCAGTACAGCGAGAGAAGAGAGAATGAAACCTCGTGGGTGCAATAGCTGTTACTTCATGTTTGAATGTTTCTCACCTCAACTTATATATTAAAAGTAAGATATTTTATTGCTCTCTGCTAGCCCCTTTCCAAATCTGCAGGCATTAATAACTAAAGACAGAGGAAAAGAATTGACCAGGACCTGAGATTTATACTGTTTTGTGGCAGATGTCCACACCAAGGTAGTTTACTGTTGATACAGTTTATATGCTTTTCCCTGTTTTTAAAAAACTGTAAGCTAGTAGGTTTCCTGTCAGTTGTGCTTTCATTTTAACACTTACCAAATTATGTTGTTATAATTGTATGTTTTCCTCTTCTGCTTGCCTGAGAGTTCTAATAGTCTGACTCTTTGCGACCCCATGGACTGCATCCTCCCAGGCTCCTCCATCTATGGGATTTTCCAGGCAAGAGTACTGGAGTGGGTTGCCACTTCCTTCTCCAGAGGATCTTCCCAACTCAGGGATTGAACCTGGGTCTCCCGCATCGCAGGTGGACGCTTTACCCTCTAAGCCACCAGGGAAGCTTGTTCTAATAGTGGGTGGTGTCATTTATTTCTTATTTCCTGGTCCCCAAATGGTCTGGGCATGCAAATGTTTGAACAGAAGTGAAATTAGATTTAAAAAATGGATTGCATTAGGTGATTTGTAATGCATCCTACTAAACATACCAGGTTCTCAACAACAAAATAAAAGGATGTTGCAAGTTAGTTTTTATTTGGACCCCCAAGCCCCGGCTTTCAGCTCTTATCTTCTGTACCAAGATTCAGTTAAGACGTAAAGGTAGGAGATAGTCACTGGTAAGGAAGTGTCCATAGTGGCTCCGTGTTTATGGACTTACCTCCTCCTCTGCTTTTCCTTGTCCCCTAAACACATGCATTTGATTTCGTCTCCTTTCTTTGCTCCGTGGTGCTGTTTCTCTTGGAGCTGCACAAAAGACTGAAATAAAACCTCTAATTTTATATTTTAGAAAATATATTCTTGTAGGATTAAGCCTCACTGGTGATGACTATCTGTATACTATATTTGAGTAAGATTGTCAATTTGGAACTTACATTTTGGGTAGCGTGTTTATGTACGGATGTCTCATAAATCTTTCCCAAGGGTAATTTTTTTCTAATTGGCTTAATCAGTCTCTATTTTTATATAATGTTTCAAGGAATTTTCAATACATAATTCAAATTCACAGTTGTATGAAAATTTTATTAAGTTACTGAGATTCTCAGGAAACTCCCAGAAATACTCCCTAATCGACATATTTAATCATACCTTGTATAATATGTCAGACAGACAAGCCTGATAAATAAACCAGATTATTGGTGGGATAGTCAGAAGTACTTAGCTCTAGCATTTAATCTTGGGAAACCCTGAGAATGAAAATACTTGACAGCTTATTTTCGTTATAGTTGGGGCTTCCCAGGTGGCTCAGATGATAAAGCGTCTGCCTGCAATCCAGGAGACCTAGGTTCAATCCCTGGGTCGGGAAGATCCCCTGGAGAAAGAAATGACAACTTACTCCAGTACTCTTGCCTGAAAAATTCAGTGGACGGAGGAGCCTGGTAGGCTACAGTCCATGGGATTGCTAAGAGTCAGACACAACTGAGTGACTTCACTTTTCTCTTTCTTTTGGTTATAGTTAACGCTTTTCTGAACTAAGCTTTTTTCCTTGCCATGTGAGCCACTGACTGTTGGTATCAAGTAGAAGTAAGGGTCATGGTTAGTAGAGGGCCATTTATTTGGTGACTGAAGAATAGTGGTTGATTTTTAGAGGCTTGAGGGGAATAGCAGCATTAGTACCTGCTGAGCTGGAGCACCTCATTGCCTCTGACCCTAATACTGCATGTCCTTAAACCCTCATGTAACAGCTTCTCAGTGTTCTTACTGATGAGCTGAGAAATTCTCCAGTTAACTTGTTAGCGGAGATGGTGTGATCCAACAGTGTGATTGGTTAAATTTTTTTTGGAGTGAGGGATGAAATGCCCAAGGAACATATGATACATATTTTTTTGATTATAAAATTCTAAAAATATTATAATCCCAGCTCTGCCATCTAATATGTGTGTGTGATCTAGATGCTGTTTTGTCTATAAAATGGGAGTAATACATACTTTGGAGAATTGTGAGAAATTATACCAAATACGTGATATGCCTAGCACTGTACTGCCACAAAAGCTATGTTTCCTTCCTCCTTCCTTATTGATTTAGGAAAATGAAATATTTTAGTTGGTCTCTATCCCATTGGAGATTTACTGGGTAGCGTACCTCCTTGGGCCTCCCTGGTGGCTCAGCTGGTAAAGAATCCGTCTGCAGTGAAGACCTGGGTTCGATCCCTGGTTTGCAAAGATCCCCTGGAGAAGGGAAAGGCTACCCACTCCAGTATTGTGACCTGGAGAATTCCATGGACTGTATAGTCCGTAGGGTCGCAAAGAGTCAGACACGACTGGACGACTTTACCTCAGTTTAACTTTACCTCCTTACATTTTGGTTTGTCGTGGCTTTTCTTAGGTGCGCCCCACCCTGCCCCAATAACTTCTTGCTCACGTAACGGACACTAGCATTGTTGATTGATACCACTTCCTTTTGGACATGGAGTACTTCCTGTATCTTTGACCATCTGCATAGTTTGTTTTACATAATCAAGATTTTCCCTCCTGTCTTAACTGTGAATAACCAAAAGGAAAGGTAGTTAATGCTACTAAGCCACATGTCATCGTTTTCATGGCTTTTGAGCTGGCAGATACAATTCTTTGTTGCTTTTAAAGAACGTTCCTTTTCTACCAGTTTGTTGTACTCTGTGCATGTATAAACATAAACCTGTACCACAGCTTGGTTGTATTGTATAGAAAGGCCTGTAGTATTTATAGAGGAATTTTATCCAGTTGCTGTAAGATTTTTGCTCGTTTTAAATCTTATTTATCATGAATCTACTTATGACTTTTCCAAATAATACAGAAATAGGTAACATTATATTTTGAGAGCATGTAAAATTACTATAAATTTCTAGTATTCTATATTGAAATAGTTGTATAGAATTTTTTGCTTAAATGTCACTTTATAGTGTACATTGTCATATTAATGTATTTAAGTAGTATAGCATAAAACTTTTAAGTAGAAACATTTCATATAAGGAAAATAATTGTAAAAATGACTCAAGGATCTAGGCAGTTGAGTTTACGTTGAAAGATAGAATACATTTTGGGCCTTTGAATCTGATTCAATGAAAAGTGTTTTGCTCTAGTCTTTTGTTACTGTAGTGTCAGGGATGTGAAAAGCCTTCTGTGATTGGATTGTATTCTACCTGGAAGTGTGGTGGAGGTGTTACTCCAGTTTAACTGTCAGCTGGGGAACATCTACATTCGCAACTTCAAAATATATTATGAACCTCACTATTGGATAAGAGTACTGTGTTGTTGTTTGGGAGTAGGGCAGGTGTATTTTGTGGTCCTGATTTCTTTTCAGCTCAACTGTGTGGATGATAGTCTGTCTGTAGGGGATCAGAATTTAGAAGGGGCTCAGTATCAATAGTGGAGAAGGCAATGGCACCCCACTCCAGTACTCTTGCCTGGAAAATCCCATGGGCAGAGGAGCCTGGTAGGCTGCAGTCTGTGGGGTCACGAAGAGTCGGACATGACTCAGCGACTTCACTTTCACTTTTCACTTTCATGCATTGGAGAAGGAAGTGGCAACCCACTCCAGTGTTCTTGCCTGGAGAGTCCCATTGACAGTGGAGCCTGGTGGGCTGCTTGCTGTCTATGGGGTCGCACAGAGTCGGACACGACTGAAGCGACTTAGCAGCAGTAGCAGCAGTATCAATAGACTGTCCTGATGTGAGAGGTACTGGGAAACTCTTGTGCTGTATTATTTCCCCTTTGAATGGGGATTTTACCAACTCTGTATATTCTTCAGGCTAGATGGGCTATAATTTAAGATGTAAAAATGTAGGCTGTACAATTACTGATCTGTGTTTCTTAACTTTTCTGAGGAGCGGAAATTAATCTACTCGTGGGCCTGGTACATGTTCCGTTTCCCCCTCTCACCCTGATTCTTGACGAGTGACTGAAAATGGTCTAGATTTAGTGTTTATATGCTGTATATGCCATGAAAGGAATAACTTACAAAACTAGACAATATATCCCCCCAGATAAATATAGTTTGAGCATGGCTCCACCAGTGAGAAGTAGACAACAGGCCTGGCAAGTAAAACAAATGCTTTTAATAGTTTTTTGTGTTCATAAATAAGATTAATACCAAATTGCCGGGGTCCAGCCCCGGTGGATCCAGGGTAACTCGAAGGTGGAGACGGAGTTGGCGTCCTAAGAAAAACTTATTTAATTACAGATATAGAGGGATTAGAAAATTAGCAGAGAAAAGAGGCTGAATAACTTGGCTTACATGGAATATCAATCACCACCTACGTAGGCCATAGGCGTCTTTCCATTCTCCCGAAGGAGAGGAGGCACTGGGGCCTCCCTGGTCCGATCTTAGAAATCCAGGCAGAATTAGTAGGCTTGGTGAGGACCCCCGAGCCAGATGGGAATTCAACCAGAAAATAGTAGGAGATATTAGAGGAGAAAAAGAGGCTGAATAACTTGGTTTATGTGGGATACCAATAAAATTCCAAGACAAGGAGTTTGCACCATCTACGTTGGGCCACCGGCGCCACTTGAATATCAGGAAGTGCCCCTCCTTGGGCACCTTTTTTCATGGACTTGAAAGCCGGGGCAAGTAAGCAGATGTGGTGGGCACCCACGCTCCAGATGGGAATTCAGCCAGCAATACGAAAAACAAGAAAGAACGATATAGGGGAATCAGTCTTTCTGGAAACTGATCCGTTTGCTTTATTTTCAGTTTTGCTTATACACCTTTTGTTACACGTAGGGATGAATACAGAGTCATGCGGGGATCAGCAGACCTGACCCTTGTCAAAATCAGGTGCTTCACATAAATGTATAAAAAATTTTAGGGGTTTTACATCATCTTCTGGCCATGAGGCCTGCTGACATTTTATGACCCTTTCTTTCTGTTAACCAAAAAACGTATTTTTCCAAGGGTGTTTTTTCTTATACCAGGCACTCTGGTTTTGGGGGTAGATGCTCGGGAACAGGGGGTTTCCTGAGGCTTGATCACACCTTTGCGTATGCCAAGCCTTCTTCCTCATGACCTTTGCCATGGGTGGAGTTCCTCACGCTGGTCCCCGGCACCAAATGAATAGGAAATGGTGCATGAAGAGTTTGTTGTAGTCATGTGTTTTTAGGAATTATTGTATTATTGACTATGTGGAAACTTGTTTTTTGGGACTGAAATACTTCTGTTTGTTACTTCTCATGTTGAACGTTTTCTTTAGTTGGGTGACATTTAAAGATACATTTATTCTANTGGAGTTCCTCACGCTGGTCCCCGGCACCAAATGAATAGGAAATGGTGCATGAAGAGTTTGTTGTAGTCATGTGTTTTTAGGAATTATTGTATTATTGACTATGTGGAAACTTGTTTTTTGGGACTGAAATACTTCTGTTTGTTACTTCTCATGTTGAACGTTTTCTTTAGTTGGGTGACATTTAAAGATACATTTATTCTACTTTGATTTTTTTGTTATACAGTATTTTGTCATTCAGACTTGTGTATCATGTGGTCTTTTAGGCACTGTTTAGTGAAGGTAGTACCAAGGTTTATCTCTATCTAAGTAAGAGCTAGGGAAAAAAAATGTCAATCCTGTTTCTAAGAAATGATATTTGAAAATTATTTTATATCTGAAATAGTTATACCTTCATGTTTGAATAAACACCAGTACTATGCTTTTAAATTAGAATCGTGCACTGGTACATTTTTGGATAATTATCTCTGTTACTAGAGATCATGGGACTCTGTGAAAGAGTAAGCTCATTAACATGTAGACTGCAGTCATATACACGTTATAGCTTGTTGTTCTGTTAGGTCAAGAGAAGGAGAGCCACGTGTGTATTTGGACATAGTTCCTCAGTTGTATCAGACTCTTCACGACCCCCATGGACAGGCTCCTGTGTCCATGGAATTCTTCAAGCAAGAGTACTGGAGTGGGTTGCAGTTTGCTTCTCCAGGGTATCTTCCTGACTTGCAGGCAGATTCCTTACTGTCTGAGCCACTAGGGAAGCCCATATTTGGATATAGTTGACATATTTAGATTTCTTTTATATGTACATAAACATTGTCTTTACATGAATGATATGTGCACCTGTCTAGTTTACATGATAATTGTGATTATTGACTTCTTTCATACTAAGATTTTCATGGTTTTGATTCTCTATTGATATAATTATTGTCTCTAAAAATTCATTTTGGTGACATCCTATAACGGCCAAACAAGTAACAATTTAGAAAATTTAATCTTTAAAATTTTTGTAGATCAGAATGGAGGAAAGTCTAAAATACGACTGCAGGGGTTGAATGTTCCATTTACTCAGTACTTTTTGAGGCATACTTATTGATCACTTGTTATATGCTAGGCACCTTAAGCTCTGCTGGAGATCCAGCTCATGTGTAACAGCAAAGTTAAGGAAATAGTACAAAGAATATAGAATAAATTATGTCTTTCAAGTTAAAGAAATGCTGTTATTCACTAAAGAGTTTGTTAATTTTGAGGATTCAGCTTGTGTTTAACATCAAAGTAAGGAAATAATATCTAAAATTTGGAGTATAAGTTTTTAAATTATATTTTTAAAATAAATGCTATTATTCACTGGATAGTTGGCCACACAGTTTAAAAATAACCTGTGAATGAAACAAAAATATAAAGGCAATTGTATTGAGACATAGCTAGTTAGTTATTCTATTTCTGTTCTTTAAGAAATCACTTTCTTAAAATATGAAAATTGGAAGTCAAAGCTGAACATGCATTTAACTTTATTAGGAAATAATTTTAAACTTAAAGTTGTAAGAAAAAGAATAGTACAAAGAATTAAAAAGTTTTTGCCCAACTGAGACACACCCAGTGCCAACAGTTTGCTAGCCTCCTCTCTAGTCTTTTCTTCCCCTCCCTTTCCCCCTCTTCTCCTGTTCCTTTCTCTCTTACTCACTCCTTATAAGTATGTAAACCCTCCCTCCAACCATTGGAGGGTCCTTTGTGTACATGGCCTTTTTGTCCTAAATACTAAGAATAGGGATAGTTTCTTAAATAACCACAGTACAGAAATCAACTTTAGTAAATTTAACATTGGTAAAATACTGTACCTGTTGTCCATATTCTAAATTGTCAATAGATCTAATAATGTATAGCATTTTCCCTGTCTAGAGCACAGGATTCAATATAGGATCAAATATTGCATTTAATTATTGTTTCTCTTTAGCTTTCTTTAATCTAGAATACTTAAAGACTTTGTCTTTTATGACATTGTCATTTTTGAAGAATATAGTATTGTGGCATTGTAGGATCTGGTTACGCTGTAAAATCATAATGTTGGGCCATTATTTAAGTTCTTTTCTCTCCTTTATTTTAACTTATGTTGTGAGGAAAAAAAACACCAAGTTCTTGAAACATAACAGCTATTCAGCCATTACATTTTTTTTTAACAAAATTATCGGTAGAATAAATTTTGCTAGTGTTTAATTCATACCTAGGACATCTGTGAAGATTATAATGTAATCTAAAGCTCTGATTTTGTTTTTTNTTCACTTTCATCAAGAGGCTCTTTAGTTCCTCTTCACTTTCTTGGAGACTGAGGAGCAATAGTGAACGACTTAATTTCCTGCTCCCAGAGCTCAGGCATGGAGCCACACTGATCGAAGTAGACATGACGAAGGGGCAGTTAGGAGGGAAGGCATGTGACGCTATGAGGTCATTTTATTTAAGGAACCTTTTCTTAGGGTGGGGTGGGATGTTAAAATGTCTCTAAGAAACATGTTTACAGGATGACAGTTAACTTGTCCAGCGTATTATAAATAGTTTGCCAAGTTTCTTTTAGCGGGAGCTTGTTTATAGTTCATTCTTTAGTTTAAAAATGTTTCTGATTTCAAATCCAGGTTGATGAGATAGAGATTAATGGGCACTGATTCGAATAAGAAAGGTTTTTCTGGAGGGATGATATAGAAGTTGATTCCTGAAGGATGAGAAAGAGCCAACTAGGCAAACAGCTTAGGGGAAGGATGGAACAGCTAACTCAAAGGTGCTTAGCTAGGAAAGAGCTTGTGGGTTCTAGGAAGTGGCTGAGGTTGGTGAGAGCAAAGAGGGAGTGGTGTGAGCTGGGAGGAGTACTTTCTCTGTGTATTAGGAAGCCATGGAAGGATTGTCAGCAGAGTCCTTGCTCTGCTGAATCTGGTCTTCCTTTTTTTTGTTGTAATTTTTATTTTTTAGCAAAGTAACCTGTTTTTAAATTAAAAATAAAATGATAGAAAAATATGCTTATGGAAGAACCACAGTCCTTTGCCCCACTGGAAGATTGTGAAACTCACCTCTTTATTTTGGTAATATTTATAAGAAATAGGCTTATGCAGCTATTTCTTTTACCAGCTTCATTCTATCTATTGATTCCTGGATTTGAAAGTTGACTGTACATTTATAGTCCCTTATCTGAACCTGGGTATCAGATATGCTTTGAAATTGAGGAATTTGGGAATTTTAGAAGGTTAGGATAGTGCATTGGTACACTATATATTACAAAATACTCTAGAAATTTCGAGCAGTACTATAATTTTGGGGCAGTAGCCTGTGATCAAACGAGCTAATAATTCTACAGCAAAATACATAATCATACTAAGTGGGATATTATAGAGACCTTTGTATTGCTTCATACAGGTTCAGGCCAGGCTTTGCTGTAAAATACATTGGGTACTAAGGAAAAGTTTTAGTCTTTTTTTTTTTTTAGAGCTTAAAATTTTTTTGGAATTTTAGATAAGCAATTGTATGTCTGTATTTATATCCGGTTCGTTCAGTAGGCACCCCATGCTTGTACCCACTGCATACACATGGGCACATATAGTCTCTACCCTCAGTGTAACTGTGTCAAAAATTCTAAGTTGAAAATAATTTCCTCTTATGAAAAAATAGTTCCATAGTTTCTGGCATCCAGTGTTGTCCTTGAGTCGTATTCCAGTCTGATTCCTCTACTTTTGTGTGCTACCCATTTATTCTTTTCGGAATTATTTAAGATCCGTTTCCTTCTGAAATGCCATGATTCCTTGTCTTGATATGGGTCTTGTTTCCTTCATTCTGCTGTGTGTTACTAATAGACAAGCAGATATTCCTTTTGGTTTGGGGGCATTTTAATTATTTCTTCAATGATTTTAATCTTTTTTCCTGATCTTTCTGGGATGTCTGTTGACATGTTAGGTGTTACATGTTGGTTCTGTGGTGGCTTTTTATTTTTTTTAATCTTCTGTACTTTTAAGTTACTTCCTGTTTGAGTCACTTTGATATTGGAAGCTTTCATCATCAAGTTATCTGGTGATCCTTGATTATCTTTTTATATTTAAGAATGCAGGATCAGTTGTCTTCACTGGGAGTGGGGAGACTGGCCTTTATTTCAGATCCCCCCAAATTGCAGCATGTTGTCATTGCCCCCATCCCCCATACAGAATTTTATATAGATTTTCTAGAGAAGACTTTTTCTTTCCTAGAAATTTTAAAATTGCCTGGTTGCATTTTGGGGGCTGGGATGGGGAGGCAAGTTGACGATCCTGTAGTGCTTAAGATATAAATTTCTAAAATATAAGAGTTTACTAGGAATTATAAGGATCTAAGATTCCCTGTTTTCAGTCCCTGCCCTGCTCCTGCCCTCTTCTGGGCTTGGTGTCCCTGAACCGTGGCCTTGTGGAAGTAGGTGGAAGATACAGCCATTTGGACCTGGAGGGATCCCCTGCTCTTTTTCGGACTCCTGGTTAGCCCCTTGTCTGGGCGCACTCCTTGGCCTTTTGCCATCCACAGTGGAGTGCTGCCCTAGCTCCATGCGAGACGTGGACTCAGGCCTCAAGGGGATTTTCCCTGCAGGTAAATGGCTCTCAGGTTCTCCTTTCTGTCTTACCAGATGCCTATTCAATTTTTTAAAAATCTTGTTGCCTTCAGTATTCTCTCTCTCTCTCTTTTTTTTTTTTGATAAATACTACCTTTTAACTTGTTTGCTGTCATTTTAGCAGGGTTAGCAAGAGAAATAGAGGTGTACTGTATTAATAGTANTTTTCCCTGCAGGTAAATGGCTCTCAGGTTCTCCTTTCTGTCTTACCAGATGCCTATTCAATTTTTTAAAAATCTTGTTGCCTTCAGTATTCTCTCTCTCTCTCTTTTTTTTTTTTGATAAATACTACCTTTTAACTTGTTTGCTGTCATTTTAGCAGGGTTAGCAAGAGAAATAGAGGTGTACTGTATTAATAGTATGGTTTGGTGGCTCAGAGGTTAAAGCGTCTGCCTCCAATGCAGAAGACCCGGGTTTGATCCCTGGGTCGGGAAGATCCTGTGGAGAAGGAAATGGCAATCCACTCCAGTATTCTTGCCTGGAGAATCCCATGGACGGAGAAGCCTAGTAGGTTACAGTTCACGGGGTTGCCAAGAGTCGGACACGACTGAGCAACTTCACCTGCTTTGTAAACAGAAACATCAGATTGCTGTCTAGAAGAGGCGCAGAGTAGAGGTGTCTTGGGAAGGGTCATGGGAGCGACTGATAGGAAGAGAAGCCTCTCCCATATGTCACTGAGGAAAAGCTGACAGGACTTGGGCTGTGCGTGCGCACGTGTGCACTTGCACACTTGGGAAGGGGACTGCGAGAAATCGAGGTGCTGGCATTTAGTTCCAGGTACATGATGTTGCCATGTGTTGTGATGAGTAGTGAAGATTGAAGGAGAATTGGGCTTTTTTTTTTTTCCCTGTAGGAATTTGTCCTCTACCTGTTAAGTTTGAGATGCCTGGCGCATCTAGGTAAAGATGTTGAGTAGGCTTCTGCATGAGCACAGTTAGAGTCCGAGGCCCTGGAGCTAGGGACACTCGACAGTTGTCACCAGTGGGAGAGAGAGCAAGAGAAAAGCAGAGGGCCTGGTGCAGATGCACTCGTAACAGTCCTCCAGGGAAAGGCCCGAGAGGGGGCAGAACGTTGTCGCGAGGGGAGGGATGTGCTTTGGGCTGAGAGTGGGTGAGGGTGTTGACTGCACAAGTGGCGCTGCCTGAGGCCGAGCAGATAAAGGCTACCGCAGCACCGCCTGGCTTTTCTTAACTTAACACTGCAGGCTGTCCCCTCCTTCAGAGAGTTTAGTTTTTCTGCTAGATGTTACATTGTATGTGTGGTTGGCATGCAGAGAAGTGATACCTGGCACATACCACTCAATAAATACTTGTTGAATTAATAGGTTTCTTTCTTCTCAGGTGCAAATAGTAGTGGACGACTGACCACCTTTAGGTTTTGTTCATGTGGTGACTACACCCCGGGGGACATGAACTGTTGCTGATTAACCTGTCTTTACTAAATTCACCTCTTACCACCTTCAGAAACATTCTTGGGCAGAGTACATGAGAATTCATTGTTGGTACAGAAATCTTGTTTGGAAGAAACAGTATTTCTCCAGGTCCTCAGTACTTTGTTGATATTTGGCTCAGAAAATATTCGAGCGTCTCTCTGTGCGAGACCAAGGGCATTAGGACACAGCTGTTAGAGACGGCACGGTCTCCACTCTCGTGGAGCTTAAGACAGGAAGCTTGATTTTGGTGTGGAAACCCCACGGCACCGTCGTCACATACTTTGACTTTATTTTTCACCTCTCTTAGTGGGTGTGGTTTCTGTTGCTTCCCCATGTGTACTTCACCGTTCATTTATGTGTTTGATGTTTAGGGACAAGTGTTGGAGCCCAAACAGGATGCTTTCCAAGGCCAAGAAGCAGCAGTAATGATGGAGCAGAAGGCAGCATTATATGGGCAGACGTACCCAGGACAGGGGCCTCCGATGCAAGGAGGCTTTAATCTTCAGGGACAATCACCACCTTTTAGCTCGATGATGAATCAGATGAACCAGCAAGGCAATTTTCCTCTCCAAGGAATGCACCCTCGGGCCAACATCATGAGACCCCGAACAAACACTCCCAAGCAACTCAGAATGCAGCTTCAGCAGAGGCTACAGGGCCAGCAGGTAACAGTCACATGCCCCTTTCGCTTTGCCCGCTTCCTCTTCTGTTTTCAGGCTGTATTCTTCCAGCTCCTGCCACTAGTTCTCTGTCCTTCCTCAGCTAAAAGAAACTCCTTTTGTTTTTATTGCTGTGTAACATTGTATTTGTCTGGACAGTTCCTTGCTAGGGAGTGGTTGTACTAGAATTGGATGCCTTTATGTAAAAATATTCTGCTGTACAGGTTGAAAAATAAAAAATGTCAGAATTGCTCTTTGGGGAGAATAGTGTTTCTTGATGCCTTCATAGCCATAGAGATAGATAGTTTTTATTATTAAAATGTCCTTGCTATTAATAGACAGGTATTGAAATCTTATTGGCTTCCCTGAGCTCAGTTGGTAAAAAATCTGCCTGCAGTGTGGGAGACCTGGGTTCAATTCCTGAGTTGGGAAGATCCCCTGGAGAAGGGAAAGGCTACCCACTCCAGTATTGTGGCCTGGAGAATTCCATGACTGTATAGTCCATGGGGTCACAGAGTCGGACACGACTGAGCGACTTGCACTACACTATGAAACCTTATTGATTTGAGCACTCTCTGTAAGGAACCTCTGCTTTCTAGATGTGTTATAAAACTTGAGCTCTTTTAATATCTTTTCCCATTGTTCCTTAGTTCATACCAAAATTTTAGGGATTTAGTTGTTTATATTTTTTTGTATCTTGAGTGTGCAGAGTTCTTAAAAGTGGGGAAGCTGAACCACATAAGCAGATGAGTGAACTGAGAATCCAGCGAGCTAAGGACTCTTGCGTTGATGTTCCCTAAAGTCAGTGTAGCTACTCAGGAGAGCTGTGTTAATGCGTTCACGGTATCCCTTTTCTTCTTACAGTTTCTTTCCAATAAAAATTATCTAGGAAGAGGTAATAGAAGTAGTTTTCTCCATTGTTACTTCTATAAAATTAAAGCTATTTCCCCAGTGGCCTAAATTATGCCAGAGAAAACTGACTTTATAAATCCTTCGGGTTCCTGTTGAAGATACTCTTTAAGGTGTAGGATTGCACTTCCACTTTCCTCCTGATACTGAACATGAAAGCCTCATGTGCTGGCCAGGGGCTTTTCAGCACCAACCTTTTTGAAATGTGAGCGTGTACGGGTTTAGCTTAGCCATAACTTAGCCAGGTTAATGGGTTTAGAGGTGTCGTCACGATCTTGTTGGGTGGTGCCGAGGGTGTAGATAGTTGTTTTGGCCTCACGAATGAGCTCCACTTGCATCCTGACCACCCCGTCTCTCCCCAGTTTTTGAATCAGAGCCGTCAGGCACTTGAAATGAAGATGGAAAGCCCCACTGCTGGCGGGGCGGCGGTGATGAGGCCCATGATGCAGCCGCAGGTTAACTCCCAGGTGAGGATGTGTCTCTTCGTGCTTAGGGCTTGAATGCTCTGCCCAGGGCTTGGCCCCTGCTTGACTCTCAGGAAATATTTGTTAAACGAAGACAGTACACACTCTCAAATTCCTTGTGTAAGAAATCATCCCAGGGTCCTGTCATACCTTCCTTCTTCCCTTCATCTTTCCCTATTAGTTACTAGGAAGAATCAGAGGAAGAGGTTCGTGTTTTTTTGTTTTTTTTTAAACCACTGATTGGTGTTTTTAAAGTTAATTCCCTTTGTGATCACATGCTATGTTGTGAAACTGCTACCATTTACTTTTTAGGGATTGAAAATAATAAATCTATAAACTTTTCTCTGTTCCTGGATTGTGAAACTACATTCTCACTGGGTAGAATTTGATATAAGAAGTCTAAAGCAGCAGGAAAAAAAAAAATCATAATCCCACTCTCAGTGACAGTCTTTGAGATGACTGATTTCCCATGGTGGGAGGGATGTTCTTAATGGTCTCTGCCTCCAGCCCAAGCTGGACACTGTATTAAGGCATTTCCGTAGTGTGCACAAGGCAAATGACTAAACGAAAATCCCTTATTGTGGTTTGAAATACTGGTAAACTGCTATGAAATGCCTGGTTTTCACTCTCTTAGGTGTGCTTGGAGGTACCAGTACCTGTATATTTTCTTGATGATCAGACATCCTGTATCAGCTGAGCTAGGATAATTTCTAAAAAGATGATTAAGTTTTGCTTTTTGGAGATGCTGAACCAGGAAGCTGATCTCCTAGCTGGCAGATCTCCCCTGTCAGGTTTAGAGAGACTCCAAGGCCTTCGGGAGTGGATTCAGGCTTCTTTGCTTATAACTGCACTCCTTTGCTTTATTACTGGCTTCTCCTTTGTTTCTCCCCCAAACAGAATCTCATTCCTGCCCCTTTGTTTTATTTCACAGTTATTGAGAAGTTTGACCTCAAATTCTACTTCTAAGTATTCTCTCACTTTGAGGATTGTTTTCTAATTACGTTAAAGCCTGATGACTTGACTGCTTTCATCCTCTGTTGTTATTGTTTAGTTGCTAAATTGTGTCTGACTCTTTTGCAACCCCACGGACTGTAGCCTGACAAGCTGCTCTCTCCATGGGATTTCTCAGGCAAAAATTCTGGAGTGGGTTGCCATTTCCTTCTCCAAGGGATCTTCCCCACCCAGGGACTGAACCTGCTTCTCCTGCTTGGCAGGTGGTTTCTTTACCACTGAGCCACCTGGGAAGCTGCTTTTGTCCCCTAGCCCCCAATAATACGGAGGTCCCTGTTCTGCTCCCCCGACACCCACCCCCATACCGAGTCAGAAAGCTGTTACAATAATGAGAATTGAGCATTTCCTTCTTTCTAATGATAAAGGAAAGCATTGAGCGTTTTTTTCTTTGATACCTAATGTGTCATGAGTGCACCATACACGTGAAACTGGCTGACTCTTGCTATACGTGAGTAACTGTGTTCTTTTCTCTGGTGTTAGCAGGGTTTCCTTAACGCTCAGATGGTCGCCCAGCGCAGCAGAGAGCTGCTGAGTCATCACTTCCGGCAGCAGAGGGTGGCGATGATGATGCAGCAGCAGCAGCAGCAGCAGCAGCAGCAGCAGCAGCAGCAGCAGCAGCAGCAGCAGCAGCAGCAGCCCCAGGCCTTCAGTCCACCCCCGAATGTGACCGCGTCCCCTAGCATGGATGGGGTCCTGGCTGGGCCTGCCATGCCTCAAGCCCCGCCCCAGCAGTTTCCATACCCACCAAATTACGGTACACTTGACGGTGATCATGTCTACCCCCAAGTAACATTCCTGAGGACGTAATGTTCACTAGATGTGTTGTATGTTAGAAACAAATGCTGTTCACTGTCCTATTATTTCATAAAAGAAACAGATTAACCAAAAATAGCAGAACAAAACTGTCTACTTCAGTGTACAGGTGATTGTCATTGAGGTAGATGATCACTCAGTAGTTGAGGTTTCTCCCCCTTGGTCTTGTTTTTCAATTGCTCACATCTTAATTTGGAAGAAAGCCATACCAGGACATCCCCGTCCCAGTATGTCCCAGTGTAGTAGAACTCTGCCATTGCTGAACAGTGAGAGGAAGGCGCTGTGTAGACTTTCCGAGTTCCTTTCCTTGGTGGCTTGGGCCTGTTAATTAAAGGCATGCCTCTGTGAGGTTCCAGAAATGTGAAGGAGTGGGGCTCGAGGAATCTCTTGGGGGAGCTGACATTTGAGGTGCATCCCTCAGTCAGGGACAGCAGCCCCGTGCTCTAAAGAGGGCTGGAGGGCAAAGGGCCATGACCTGGTGCCCTTGTGTCAGAAAGCTCACTGGGGTGGCTGCCCTTTGGGGGATCCAGATGGGGGTTATCTGTGTGGGAAGCCTATTGCTCTGGTTGTCACCTTGGGGAGAAGCAAGAATTACTGACAGGCAGCATCTTTATACCTTATATTTAACCACATTCCCCCACCTTAAAAAAAAGGAATCTCAAGTTTCTATAGAAAGCTGGTATTCTAGGGAGGTAGCATTTGAGCATTCTTTCTTTTTCTTCTTTCTTTTTTAAAGGGATGGGACAACAACCAGATCCAGCCTTTGGTCGAGTGCCTAGTCCTCCCAATGCGATGATGGCATCAAGAATGGTTCCCTCCCAGAATCCCATGATGCAGCATCCTCAGACCGCACCCATGTATCAGTCCTCAGAAATGAAGGGCTGGCCGTCAGGAACCCTGGCCAGGAACAGGTGAAGAGCGGGGCCTTTTTTTTTGGCCATGTCACCAGGCTTGCAGGACCTCAGTTCTCTGATCAGGGATCAAACCCAGGTCCTATGCAGTGAAAGTGCAGAGTCTGACCACTGGACTGCTGGGAAATTCCTAGAACAGGGGCTTTGAAAGTCAGCCGCTAGAATGTGCTACAAGTTCAGGGAGTTAATCTCTGTTTTACAGCCAAGTCTGGATGAGGAGGTCCAAAGGCCTGGGCTGATACTAGAGAGTGTTATCTGGCTCATCCATTCTGAGACACCTTCCTACTGTGTGCATATCCACAAGGGTATGAGCACGGACAACTGTGAAAGTGAGAAGACAGGCTGCCTGAGCTTTCCTGCTCATGTTCTCTGCTTAAGCATAGCAGCGCTGACAGAATTGTGCTGGTCTCGGTGTGCCTGTCCTGTGTTTTGAAAATGACCCAGGAGGTGATTTCCCACTTTTCTTTACAGCACCTTTCCCCAGCAGCAGTTTGCCCACCAGGGGAATCCTGCAGCGTACAGCATGGTGCACATGAATGGCAGCAGTGGCCCCATGGGACAGATGAACGTGAATGCCATGCCCATGGCTGGCATGCCCATGGGTCCTGATCAGGTACAGGGTATGGGGTTCTGTTCCTTCCCTTTCTCAACATTTTTTTTTTTTTTCCTGTTCTCTGGAGAGAACCAAAGCCTCAACTATAATGTAAAGATCCTAGGTAGATTTCTAACTTGGATGTTTAACTTAAAATATATAATCCTTGAAAAAACTTTTGGTTTGAAGGCATTGGGCCATTTGATACTTTTAGAAACCTGTATCTAAGAACTGAATCAGTCAGCCAGAGCCATGTGGCAAGCCATCCGTGGAGACATAGGGATTCTTTTCTGTTGGACAAAGTGTGTGTTTTACTCATGTTTCTTCTGGTTGCCAACAGAAATATTGCTGACATGTCTACACCATGACCTCCAAGGAAATCACTTACAAATGACACTGCGCTAGGATTACCGGGAGTAGCGAGTCATTGTTCTAGGCACCCAGCTTTGAAGAAAGGACCAGCTCCAATCTCCGTCAGCGGTATTTCAAGTGATGTCCTTTGAGCAGGACTGACTTTTAACCTGAAGTGCGGTGTCTACTTGTTCTCATTCCCTCCTCCTGTGTATCATGGTGTTTAAAACAAAAATTTTTGGCATTCTGCTTTTTGGAGATATGGTTCTGGAGGTACGGAGTGTTACTGATTGCAAACTGTCCTGTGTCACTTTTTTTCTGCTTGGCTGTCCAGAGTCTTTGGAAAAAATAGAGGTGAGGCCAGAGAACATTGGAGAAATCGAGAGATGAGAACATCTGGCTTCTTGATAGTTGCAGCACTGGGTGAAGAGCGTGGTCCACATTTGAGGGTTTTTGTCGCAGGCTGTCTTGTGAAGGTGGCATTTCCAGGTTCTCCTTTAAGGATAGCTCCCAGCCTCGTCTTGGTTGTCCTAGGCTTTTTCCAAAATAGGACTTTTATCTGCCCCTAACGTCCTGTAATACTTCACCTCCAGGAACTGTCCTTGGCGTCAGATGGCTTGCAGAAGGGAAAGCAGACGACAGTATTTAATTGCAGCAGTGGCAGTTTTTCACTTGCTGACGTGCAGCCGAGTGCACTTTATTTAGAAAGTAATGGATACATGCAATATTCTCTCGGTCTTGAGGAATGGTGAACCACATTCCTAGTTGTTGTCTACACTTACCTGTTGGACAAGAACTACGATTTTTGTTGTTGTGAAAAGCACTGGTTTCACCCTTTGCCTATATGGTAGAGCAATAATGCTTTTTGAAAATAAACTGCAGAAACCCAAGGCCAGGTACTGCATTCTGAGTCAGAATTTCGCAGTGTTTCTGTGAATAGATTTTCTTTTGTAAATATGACCTTTAAGATTATTGTATGATGTAACATATGTATATACCTTTTTTTTTTTTGTAGGCCACAACAACTCATTTTTACAGAGTTTGTGAAGCTAAATATTTAACATTGTCAGTTTCAGTAAGTTCAGTGTGGTGAGGTTACCAACAGAAGTCATGCCCTGAATTTTGTGGCCTGGGGGAGGGGCCGTGGCCAACACGTTTTCCTTGCCCCTGGCCTCAGATGCTCGCTCCTATTCAGTCTCTTAATCTAAATGCTTTTTAAAGCGATCATTTAAACATAGACATTTACATTTTTTAAAAACAATTTCTCTATCAGAACTAAGCACTTCGTTCATTTAGGGGGAGAGAACAGATAAGGAGAAATAAACTTAAGAAAAAATCAAGAATTTTAAAAGATCAAGCAATTTGATTCCAAAGAAGAATGTTGGATTTTTAGGCAGTCCATAAATAGCAAGTCATGGTATTTTTTTTTTCCCCTAAATTGAATGTGTCATCTTCTCATCCATTTTAGGAGTGCTCTAAGGTTTTGGTTGCTAGGACTTGAATCCTGCATTGAGGTCTCAGGCATAGAATCCTTGATGTGTGGTTTCTGCTCAGCTGTGTTGTCCTTCTGCTACTGTGATGTCTTGAGAATCGGAGGAAGCAGCATCATGGCTATTTCCTCAAGAGTTCAGTCTGCAGAGCAGCCATTTTCATGTGACTCAGAGCCAGGGTCTGACTGGGCGGCTTTGTATTCCCTCTCTCCTCCTCCACCACCCCTTTCTGCTGCTGCCACTTGTCAGTTGGGAATAGGGAAGAAAGTCAAGTTTGATTCCCTTTACCTGGCTTACTTTATCAGGTTCAAGCAGTTGAATGAAATGGGGTTTTTAGACTATCTATGAATTTCAAATGTCTGTTAGCCTTGGTGTCATTTCTTAGCAATAACTGAGAGCCAGTTAAATTTTTTTTCACCCGTTTAGCCAATCTTTCTAGGTGTCTCTGAAGGTAAGATCATTTGATTTCTTTGACTTGTGTATGACTAAGTGAACCCTGTATTTCCGGAAACACCACTAGAGTCTATTTGAGTTTCACACTCCCCCCACATGGTTAAAAATAAATTTAAGACTTCAAATCCATTAGCTTCCATCCCAGGGCCTGCACTTTGCAGATAATGCATCTTCCGGTCTGGAGACAGAGGCAGAGCTGAGTCAGAGTCTCTTTTTAGACACAGTTGCGTCAGGTGTATCTGAACGTTTCTTGAAGTTGCATGTATGTGGGGAGAAATAGAATGGTGCTCTTACCTTTCTTGACTTTTAATTAAAAACTCAGTTTTGGGATTCTTTTTCTCAGTCCGTTCTGAATCCAGGCTAAGTGGAAGGCAACACCCCCTTTTTATATGGAAGAAAAGTGAAGTTTATTATAAGTTTTTATATTTTCTACTTGTTCATTGGTGCAAATTTAAGATTTTGATTTTCTTTTAATAGATGGCAGTCTTTGAGATAATTTGCTGTTTTTACCTTAATTCCTCTTTTATTTTTTATGGATAATTCTTTGTACTTCTGCTGCCTACCTCTCCTCTGCCCCCTCCCACCACTTTTTAAACCTTAGTATCTGTTGGGTGAACAGTATAAGTAACGTTTTCATCTGCTTTTAGAATGTGAGATATTTCCAGTACCTACTTTTTTTGCTGAATCCAAAGATATATAAATATAAATATATATATTTTATAAAGATCAAAATGATATAAAGGAGATAACATTTCTTCCTTTTAAAAAACAAATAGAAATCCATTGTTAATGTTCATATTATGATGCCACTTTTCTAAGTCATGCATCTCGATGGGAAGGTGTAAATATCAATCAGCAGGATGCGTAATCAGTATTTAATGTCTGAGGTGAATTGGGGTGTATAGGGGTGGGTACTACAGAACATAGTTGGCTTGCTGTCCTGTAAGTTCCGTGATCCATAGGCTGATGCAGCAGAAAAATAAACAGAATGGGTTGCCAGTTACCCATATGCCTGTCCAGTTAGTTCCCTTTTTATTTGCAGAAGCCATGCATTTGTTTGCAAGTGGGAAATTCACAGTAGTAAAACTGCTCGGACAGATGAGCTGTCCCCTTCTGCGAAGAGCAAGAGCTGCTGTTAGCTCCAAAGCAGACTGGATAATCATGAGCAGGGTGTTTTCTTTCTCTCTCTTGAAGAAGATGGGAATGTCATTCTGAGAGCAAGATTTAAATTCTCAGGAGTTGACTTACAGTATTGAGAATGAATTCACTTTAAAACAGGTTTACATTAAATGTTTGTCAAAAATCAAACTCATGCTTTACATTGCAGAGAATGCAAACCACATGGGCTAACTTATGAGACAGTTGAGTGGTAAGCTATGACTCCTTTGATCGTTTTGGACATCATTGTAAATAAAGGTTTCTATTTAAAATTGAAGGCCAAGAGCGTCCTGCTTTTTTTTTTTTTAAATCCCAGTTGAATTCAGGGTAAAATATAAGAAATTGTGTTTCAGATAATGGATAAAGGTTTCTGTGAGGCTAAAAGAAATCTTGAGAAGCATGGCCCTCTTCTTACACAAGGTAAGTGCCTAGGGGGTCACGTGTTAGGGAGAAATGTGCGGAGCCAGGTGAAGTTCCTCCTCCTCCTCCTCCCAGTCTAGCGTTCCCACAGCTGCCTTGACTGGTCAGACTGCCTGGTACATGATGAAGGGCTGGCTAAGGTGAGTGGCTTTGCAGTTGGTCATTATTTTTAACAAAGTGTGATCCTAAAGCTGGTGTGAGATAACGTTTCCAAAGTATGGTAAATTCTAGTCACTTTATAACCACATATAGCCCTTTTTAAAAAACCATCTAAACCCAAGGTGTCTTCCTTCCAAAAAGATGTTGACTGGTAGTATCTCTAATGCTTTAAAAACAAAACAAAACCAAAACACCAAACACACCAAAAAAAAACTCCCAAGAAATGGCCTTTTAGAAAAATGTCAAAGATTACCTCATACCAAGTGCTGGTCATTGGCTGGGGTTTTCAACATTGTATGACAATACGTAGACTACAAAATTCCTTTACAAATACAATTTTGTTAAAACTTGGGACATACATCAACTTCCTGTCTTTGCAGGACTTTAAAAAACATCAGTTCTGGGACAGATAAACGAAGGAATCCTGGGAGAAATGGCATCTGGTCGGGAAGAGGAATGTCCACAACTGCACGGGGTTTTCTTTTACACGGGCCACGCCATTTATTAACACCACCACTCTTGAAAATTGGGTTTTCTTATTAGATTCCCCTAGAAGTTTCCGAGCTGGTTACATGTAAATAGTCAGATATATATATACACTGAAGTCATTGTCTTCAGAGGCAGCCAGGGTTATAGGGTAAGACAGAAATTCATGTCTCTTGTGCTGTCAGACTTGGTGCACCATTTCCTCCCTCTGTCCTGCTCCTCCTTTGTGATGAACCAAAGAATAAGAGGATTTAAAACAGGGTGGTTCTTTCCCTGTGATTTTAAAAAAAATTCCAGTGACTTTCACCCTTGGGGGAAATTTCCAAGAAAATCTCTCTGTTGTTCTTCTTGTGAGCCCCTCAGACAGGGTTAGTGGTGACTTCTCGATATGAAAATGCATTTTGTGCAGCTGGTGAGGTATAATCCAAAGCGAAAGCAGGGACAGGCGTGGACTTCCGGAAGTCTCTCTGCTCCCATTGGTTCTCGTCCAGAATCTGCCGCATTGACTGAAGGCGGGTTCCGCGTGTCTCGGCCTCCTGGCTAACAGCACAGGTCTGCTGGAAATCATTCAGGGTGGTTCATTGTACAGGTGACGCCTCTGGTTTTGGAGGTCCAGCTCGTGCTTCTTAACCTTCCCAGCCTTCCCACAGCTGTCCCCTGTAGAACAAAGCAGACAGTGTATCATGCTGCCTAAGGATTTCTTAATCGGCCCTACAGCTGAGTCAGCTTTGCTTCAAGGATGTGGCTGCTGAGAAGGAATTATTTCCAGATTCCTCAGACGGGGCTTGCTATTGTCTCATGGTCTAGATTGTCAGTTGTTGGCTCACACGTAGTGACTGGCAAAGATGTCATGTAAGGATCTGGACAGGATGGTGGCTAAGGAATGTGAGAAGTACTTTGATTCTCATTGTACCAGAGAAATGCTTAATTGGCCCATTATTATTTTTCTGTTAAAGCCACACAGACTTCTATGCATATAATGATAGAAAATGAGGAGGAGGTCATAGGTTACAAACGGCAGCTTACCATGGGGATGACTGGCCTGCAAGGTAACATCACATCAGGTTAGCTGCCACCATTAACAAGCTGTCATGTATATCTGCATTTTCTCAGTGAGTCAGAGGATTCAAATTGCATCCCATTCTGTTCTCTTTAAAGCAGAGTGACCTCTCCAGGTTGCCACGGCCTCCTGGCCCCTCACAGCCTCTGCTGATCCTAGCGTGGGTGAGCTCGTAGCATGGGTGTTCTGGAAACCATTTAATGAGGGGGCAGCCACAGCCTTCAAGGTGCCTGGTACTCAGCCGACTGACACGCTTCTGAGCCTCTCAGGGAGGTCTTAAGCTTCCAAAGCAGAGATGGTGATGTGGAGAGCCGCAAGTATTGATCTAGTACATGCAGGGTATCCAGGCAGGTTATTTTACTGGAAAGACCGACACGACTGCTTCCCGTCTTACGGGAGCAGACAAGAGGAGTGAGAAAAGGGCGTGCAGGGGGAACAGCCGCAGCAGAGCGCGCCAGGCCAGACCAGCTCTCTCTGGCGAGCTGGCTCCGCAACTCACAGTGCTTTGGAAGAAGGTCTCTTCATTTCTGGCCACTTTCGACGCTGAAACTGCCTAAGTTTTCAAGTGTCAAAAGGAGAAAGAGTATTAACCATCACCAAGAAAGAAAAAGTGACCCCCAGAGAACTACACGAAGGCGGCCGTTTAGGGGACAGCTGTTGCTGATGGGTGAGCCAGGCCCTGGCAGGTCAGAGAGAGGGCAGCACCCCAGCCTCACACGTGCAACCTCTGAGGTTAGACTACAGGACGGGTCACCACACAGGGCAGTTCTCAGGCTTTAAAAGCAAAAGCAGTACCTGTATTGCTCATAGCTTCCTCCATCTTTCAGTCCTAAAGGACAGAGAAACATACAACATGGAAACAACTTTAGGGCAAAAATGGCACCAGCAAGGACAAACTTTATAACTCTCTCTCTTTTTTAAAACACTTAGTGTTTTGGTCATAAGCCCATGATGTTGGAGTAACCCCTAGACAGAGGGGCCTGAATTCCCAGCAGTCCCTAAGACACTGTCAGTGACGTATACTCTGGGAGCCTCTATCACGTTCAGGCTCCTGTCGCAGACATTCAGCACCAACCTTGGTCATTCATGGTGGGGGACCCATGGGTGGCGTGAACACCCGTGCTACCGAGAACAGACAGTGGGGAGATGCCAGCTGTGGGCTCTGGACCCAGTCCCGCCACTCATCACTAAACGAGGACCTGCAGATTAACCTCAGAGGGTCGTCGGAACGCCGGTCAGTTAATGCCTGGAAAACCCTCAGCACTCTGGCGGGCGCCGAGTGATGAATCTGAGTGACGGCATTCACCGTAAAAGTAGCATGTGGCTGGTAGAGGAGAGAGTTCACCAGCTCCTGGGGATTCTGAGTTCACTCTTCAGATGGGCCCTCCTCAGTCCCCTCTCCTGTGGTCACCCCTTTGCACCCTGGGGCCCCTGCTCACCCAGGTCCATGTTCCGGGTCCGGGGGTTACACTGCTTGTAGCCCTTGCAGCTCCTCAGCTCCATGAGCTGCACGTGAAGCTGATTGAGGACGTCTCTGTCCAGGGTGTTCACCGCGTTCATCAACTGGTTGGAAAAAGGTAGGCTATCAACCTCTACCAACCAGGGGTCCTGATTTGGGCAGGGCGGGAGTATGAGGTTGGTAAGGGGTGGTGACATCCACCTCCACAAGAGCTGGGGTTTGGAATAGTTGCCTCTAGCCTCATGTGCACGAAATCTCAAAAACCACCATGTATTTCACATTGAACTCCGGGAACCACCGGTCAGCAAACGTACCAAGCCTGCGAAGAAGCCCTGCCCAGCCTCTCAGGTCCTCTTGGTGGGAAGGCAGCTATTTGGCAAAGGTCTGGGTGACCCACTAACCTACCAGCTCAGTCAACCCCTTTTGTAAAATACGGGGATGCCTGGTGGCCTATATGGTTATCAACAGCAAAGCAAGACAATCGAGTTGCTGGCCTTTACAAAAAGGTGTAAAAAAATTGCTGTCAGGCTTTTGTATAGCAGACCAGATGGTGCCAAGGCCATGCTACTGAGAAGCTCTAATGCTGAAGCTGGGTCATGACCATGCTTTATAAGGGACAGGCAAGTTCTGCTCCCCAGGCTCCGGCTGATGAGTCCCATTCTTCAGTTCCGTGCATGTTCAGATGGCTTAATACATGAAAGCGCAGAGTAAGGGCTGCAGGATTGTTACTTGGGCCTGTGGCCTACAGGATTTGGCCTGACCCAAAGAACCCCTGAAGCTCCAGGTTCTAGGCCTTCGTCAAGATCCCACAAAGCCTGCTGCAACAGTCCCAGGTGGGTAAGTTGGAATAAAGAGGCTATGGGTGATCAATCAGTAGACAGTCGATTTGGGAGGAGGCAGGCAGGCTGACACACTGAGCCCCAGCCTTCCCGGTGCCTTCTCCTCACTTCTGTCTTAGGGACTCCGTGGGACTTGAAGACCTGTTGGTCATCTCTGCGGGCCGCCTGCCCGGCAGGGCCTGTAGTAAGCGCCCCACGGCCCCCTTTCTCCAGCCTTTGTTCTCTACCTGGTAGGGGTCTGTGTTGAGATCGAAGTACTCCAGGAAGCCAGTTGCGAATTCACAGAAGAGGAAGTTGTGGGTTTCGTTGATGGTCCTCATGCACCAGTACGTGTTGTTGTTGGCGCTGGTGCAGGCGCAGAAAGGCCCCACTGCCAGGGAAGAGCGCGAGCCCTGAGCCGAGGAAGCCCGGCCGCCAGCCCCTTCCTGTCCTGCCTGAGGTTGCTGGGGGACCTGTTCCTGAAAGACCCGCAGGGTCTGGCAGGAGCACTCACAAGCTGGGGGATGCTGGGACCCCTGGGAGGAGCCACCCGCCCTGGGCCCGGCCGGCTCACGCGTCCAGAGGGGCGCCGTCTGCCAGTGCTGGTTGTCGTGGGTGAAGCACGTGAGGCCGGGCATGCTGCACGTGTCGTTGTGCTGCAGGCGCCTGAGCAGCTTGCGGAGCTTCTTCTTGCGCTTCTGTTCCCGTAGCAGCCACACCTTGTCCTTCTCTTGCAGACCCTTCCTAGAGGCACACAGGGCCACACCCCTCACACCTCCCCCGTCCCCACGTGGGAGCCTTTTCCTGCCCTGGGACCCGTGGGCACAGCCCTGGAGACTTCCCAAAGGGCCTTCCAAATCCTACTGCTGGTGCGAGGCAGGGCTGGGGCCAGATGAGGCTCCTGTCTTCCTGCATTAGCTCCCGAAGCAGCACAGGAGTGGATGGTACTAGGAGACTGCTGGGCCTCCTACTCACACCTCCTCCCCGGGGCCTGTGTCCTGCCCTGCCCTGCCCTGCCGTAACCCGCAATGCCCATAGGCAGCGCCTGGAGCCAGGTTTAGGGTTGATCTTGGAGTCGGGGCTCTGCAGGGCCTGCTGTGCCTCCCAGGGAAAGGCCAGGACTTGGCTTGTCCTTGTTTGTTTCAGCTTCGCGGAGGGCCCCCTTCTCAGGAGGGCCTGCAGCTGCCCTTACCTGAAAGGATGCAGGCTGGAGCCTTTGTGCTTGAGGCGGCCATTGTGCTGGGAGTGGTAACTGCAACAGACCCCCCCACCCCCAGCCCAGCTTTCAGACACTGTGCCCAGGGCCACCCTAGTGGGTGGCTGCAAACTGCTTCTATGGGACCCCCGTTTCTCCTCCTGGGCTATGCTAGGGAGACACTATCCCCATGGTGGCAGCCCCCTGCCTGCCTGGCTCCTCCTTCCATGCATGAGCTAGGAGAAGGCCTGGCTGAAGGCCTCATCCAGACACAGAATTTGAGGGTAGGTGTATTTTAACCAAGCCCAGAGGCTGGGCCTGGCTCCGGGTGGGTTGCCTCCAGCTCCCTTGCCCGCCCAGCTTTTGCTTGATCAGGGCCAGCCCTGGGGAAACCCACAGTGGGTAAGCCCTTTCTGGAAAGGCAGCAGGGACTGTGGTAGCCACTAGCCACCTGGGGTTATTTCAGTTTTAATTAAACGAGTGATTCGGTTACAGTGGCTGTGGTTCAGAGCTCTGTAATCACAGGCGGTAGGTTGGCCGCCACGAAACTGGGCAGCACAGGTACAGCGCCTTCCGTCACCACAGAGGCGTGGTGGGACAGCGCTGCTCTTGAGTTCCTACCCTTGGGCTGGGGATTCCCTGATCTGGTAAGGTGGGTCCCAGGCCACGTGGGCTGCTCCTGGAAGGGCTGGCTGTGGAGGCACTTTTCCTTCTGGGAAACTGGTCAGGGGCTGCCTGTGGGCTGGGCATGAAATCTGGACATCTGGGTGGTGACAGGATGTGCGTTATTCCTGGTTATTATTGTGTTTCCTCTAAGCAAGGAATATACACACAGTGAAAGAAGTCACAGAGAGGATTCTGCGTCCCGAGGAGGGAGCCTGCAGGGGCTCTGGGGGCCTCTCACCTGATTTTGTGACAGTCACATTCTTCTGGCCGCTTTTTCTTCAAGTGACCTCGGACTTCCCTTAGGTTCTTGATTTTGTTCTGCAGGGTCTCGATCTGAAGGAGGAAGCAGGAGAGGAGGCCGTGAGACTCTCGGGGGCTGGGTGAGAAGGGCCGGCCTGGCAGGGCCCCCAGTCGCAGCCTGTGTCCGTGGTTTCTGAGGTGGTCCTTGGTTCTACCTGCTGAAGGAACCAAGGGTCATTCTCCTGTCTTGTCCTACCTGAGAACCAGCTGAGCCCTTGGGGGACTTGAAGGCCTCCCCCCAGGCTTGTTGCAAGGAAGGGCTGAGTGTGGAGTAAGCATCTTGTACATCATAGAGGGGTGTGTCACAGCCACACGGTCCTTCCCTGCCCCTTGTCCCCCAGCAGGAACTGACTGAGGCCCTGGTGAGGATCCTGCGGGACCTCTGTCCCCTAGGCCTGGCCTCCCTGGTTCCTGCTCCAGCCAGTGGCCCTGCTGAGCTCGAGGTGGCAAGAACCCTCCCGGTGCAGACTCCCTTCACCTCATGGTCAATGTGCAGCTTGTGGTCCTTCCAGGCCTGCAGGGACTTGTACAGGTCCAGGTCGCACTGGACTGTGTCATTCTCCAGGATGTAGCACCTGTTTGAGAGAAGGGGTCACGTGGTGCCCTTGGGTGGGGGGGAGAGTGGACGCCCTTGCTGAGGACCCAG
Source organism: Neotragus moschatus (assembly GCA_006410615.1). NCBI lineage: Eukaryota > Metazoa > Chordata > Mammalia > Artiodactyla > Bovidae > Neotragus > Neotragus moschatus. The sequence goes on from SJYA01001875.1 coordinate 153,649, forward strand.
CCCACCTCCTTGATCCCTGCCTGGACTCTCACCGATGTGTGACTTTAATGGGGTTAGGGGCTGAGTAGTCCGGGAGGCCCCCAGTGCCACTGAAGTCCCCGCCGTCCCGGTCGTCTTGGTCCTCAGGGGCTCCTGGCCAGTGCCGCTTAGTGAGGTTGCGGGGCTGGGATGTGTCGTCCGGGCTGACGTGGTGCCCCCTGACGGCCACCGAGCGGATGGAGCGATTCCGGGCGTAGCTGGCCTTGTACTCTGTGGGCATCAGAGGGGAGGCTGGGAAGGCAGGCCAGGCTCCCCAGGCAGCGGACCCTTGATTCAGACAGGGCTGCACTCCCAAGCTGGGGGCTCAGGAAACCTACCCCTCGGGAAGCTGGCTTTAGATCCCACTGGAGAGGACCTCTAGGTGATTCATCTGGGGAAACTGACGTCCTAGAGCTGAGGAGGAACTGGGCTGAGGTAAATCTCCAGGAAGAGCTGTGCGTGGATGAACCATCTGGGATGGCCACACAGTGGAGGATTCGAACATAAACCCACAGGTATCTACACCCCCATGTTCACTGCAGCATTTCCCAAGAGCCAAGGGGCGGACACAGTCTAAGTGCCTGCTGATGGGTGCACACAGAATGGAGTATGACTCAGCCGTGAAAGAGGAGGAAACCTTGGGGGCCGTGCTACAGGAAACAAGTCAGAAAAAGACAAGACGGTGCGTGATCTCACTTACCTGTGGCATCTCAAGTCAACCCAGCTCACAGATACAGACAGAAAACAGATCAGAGGTTGCTGGGGCAGAGGGGAGGGCGGGTGAAAGTGTCGAGGGTGTCAACAAACTTGGAGTTATGAAAGTCCGTCCTGGGGATGAAGTGGACAGGGCGGCAACCAGAGTCAGTAATACCGTGCTGCATCTTTGAAAGTTGCTGGAAGACTAGGTCTTCAAAAAATTTTTTTGTGACTGTGTTAAGTGGACTTCTGGGGGGATCATTTCACAATACGTACAGACATCAAACCGTGACACTGTACACCTGAAACTAATGTGATATGTGAATTTACACCACAATAAATCCTCAGAAAACAACAACAAAAAACCAAAAACCATTCATTTGAACTGGATGAAAGAAAGAGCCAAGCAGCACATTCTCCCAGACCGAAAAGGGAGGCCTGGGAGAGGTCTCTGGTCATGGATGCCTTCCTCCGGGAGGGCAGTGAGGTGGGGCTGAGAAGGGTTTTTTCTAAGCTCGAAGTCACCTGTGGGAAACTGAGGACACGCAGGTGCTAGGGCTCAGAGCAGGTCGTCCCGAGACAACACAATGGCATACTGATTATTTTGAATGCAAGTTCTTTGAAACACAGGGGGTGGGTGAAAAGAACGGTATTAGAAAATGGTCCGACTCTACCTCTTTGCCCCTACACGTAAGAACGCCTCCCAAGCCTCCTGCAAATGACTAGGAGGAATCTCGGCTGGAGGCTGATAGTCGAGGTGTGGTAGGAGTGATATGCTAGGCCTTTCTCCCTAAAGTTAATTGGTCTAAGGTTGAATTCTGTACTTGGAAGGAAAGCATGCCAAAGCCTTTTTGAACATTTCATGCAAATTTTTCAAAGGCACACTGCCCTTAGCTCAGAAGCTCCAGTGTATAGAAAGCTCTTCAAGTCTGCTCTAGTGGGAAAGCGTATCCCTGACACTAGAAAGCAAATTCACAATAGTGTGGTTGGTTGGTCTAGGCCACCATTTAGTGTAATAATGAAAGCTGGAGCTCAGTTCTTCGCGAATAGTTTTCAGGAATGCAGGGGGAAAAAAATGAGTTGAAAGCAATAATTCTTGGCCCGAAATATGAACCTTTAGAAAAAGCAAAGCATCACAGCTATGGTCAACGAATCTTCGACAGAGGAGGCAGGAATATACAGTGCAGGAAGAGAGTCTTTTAAGCAAGGGGTGATGGGAAAGCTGCACAGCCTCACGTAAATCAGTGAAGTTAGAGCACACCTTCATGCTAGACACGAAAATAAACTCAAAATGGCTTAAAGACGTAAACACAGGACATGACACCATAAAACTTCTAGAAGAGAGCATATGCAAAACATCCCTGATACAGATCATACCCAGGTTATCTTAGGTCAGTCTCAAGGCAACAGAAATGGAAATAAGCAAACGCGACCTGATTAAACTTCTTACAAGCTTTTGTGCTGCAAAGAAAACCATAAAACAAAAAGACAGCCTGGTGACTGGGAGAAAATATTTGGAAATGATGACAAGGGATTAATTTCCAAAGTATATAAGCAGCTCATACAACTCAATAACAAGAAANCTTACAAGCTTTTGTGCTGCAAAGAAAACCATAAAACAAAAAGACAGCCTGGTGACTGGGAGAAAATATTTGGAAATGATGACAAGGGATTAATTTCCAAAGTATATAAGCAGCTCATACAACTCAATAACAAGAAAGCAAACCATCCCAGCAAAAAATGGGCATTTTTCCAAAGAGAAAACTGATTTTTTCATACACATGAAAAAATGCTCAACATCAATTAGAGAAAATTAAAACTACAATGAGGTATCACCTCACACCAGTCAGAATGGCTATCATGAAAAAGTCTACAGATAGCAAATGCTGGAGAGGGTGCAGGAAAAGGGAACCCTCCTATACCATTAGTGGGAATGTAAATTGGTGCAGCCACTATGGAAAACTTGGGTTCCTTAAACTAGAGTTGTCATACGATTCAGCAATCCTATGCCTAGATGGACATCTTGAGAAAACTTGCAAAGATACATGCACCCCAATGTTAATAAGCATTGTTTACAACAGTCAAGACATGGAAGCAACCTAAAGGTCCATGGACAGGTGAATAAATAGGTGAGACTTTACTCAGGTATGAAAAGGAACGAAGTAATGTCATTTGGAGCAACATGGATGGACCGAGAGAGCGTCATGTTAAGTGAAGACAAATACCGTGTAATATCACTTATATGTGGAATCTCAAACACGGCACAAACGAACTCATTTATGAAACAGACTCGCAGACACAGAAATCAGACTTAAGGTTACCAAAGGGGAAAGGGAGTGGGGGAATGGATACATTAAAAGTTTGGATTAGCAGATAAAAACTACTATATAAAACAGATACAGTCCTACTGTATAGCACAGGGAACTATATTCAATGTCCTGTAATAGACCACAGTAGGAAAGAATATGAAATACATCCATACAGCTGAATCACTATGTTATACACCTGACACGCAACACTAAATCAGCTATACGCCAGTTTAAAAGCTATATGCCCACAAATCATGACCCTGAGAGCAACTCCAGGCTCACCCAGAGCTCTTCCTATTTGCCTCCAGACAACTGCAGATGTTAAAAAGCTATCAGGACAATGGGAGAGATATTTGTCCTACACTCGAGAAAGTTGGATGATCAAGCCCCCTGGGCCCCAGCACGCCCAGAAGGTTCCTCCTTCTGAGGGACAACTCTCCCTCAGATGGGGTCAGCCAGCCCTCAGCTGGACCCTGGAGGCGACTGTGGCCTTAATTCTCTACCTGTCACTTCTGATTTATCCAAGCATCCAATCTCTGAACAACTTACTGCATTACCCACATCTCAGCCCACCCTGGTATCTTTCAGGGCCTCTTAATACCCATCCTATCTAATTTCCAACTACTTAACAGCAAACTTTCTCAGAGCTCTGTTATTTAATGACACTCATGAGAAAGGCGTTTTTTTATTTACTTGCCCTCATGCCAGGACCCAAATTCCTCATTTTTTCTATTAGGAACTCATGCTGATTTAGATTCCTCTGAAGAGGATGAGTCTTTACCAGATATCCCAGTTAATCCTTGGGTCACACATGCTGATGAAGCTGGATTCCATGAAGTGCTGAGCCTGTCTGCATGACCCAGATCTCCGCAGAGATGCAGTGAGGGATGAACCCTGTGACAGACTCTCTGAGACCCAGGTGTGTTTGTCTTGACTTCCTCACCCTGTCATTCTCCAATCTTACCAGTCATGAAAGAAGGGAAATTTGGCTCAGATGGGAACCGAATCTCTCGATTTGTGTAAGACCTAAGAACCAGAAATGCTTGTGATTCCCAGGCACCCTGGTCTCCTGAAGCCAGCTGTTTCCCTCAGCTCAGCTCCCGCTGACCCAGCCTGGTTCGAGGTAACTGAGCTCTGGGTCAGCTTCCTCTTCACTCCCACACACCTGACTCACAGCTCCTCTTTGCATTCACCTTTCAAGGAAGACAGGTCACAAGGACTGGCATAGCCTTGGGGAAGAAGCTTTCCTCTCCCCTCCTAGGTTCTTCTTGCTGGTCTAAGAATTAAGTTGGCGTGAGACAGAGTAATAGGAGAAAATCAAACAAAAGTTTAATAACATGTATCTGTGGGCAAGACCCAGAAAAACCTGGAAGCTGCCACCTGAAATACGCCCTCAGCCAATGAGGATGTCGAGGGTGGGGAGAGCCAGTCATCAGAGGTAACCAGGAAAACAGCAGTAAACAGGGTCACTGTGACACAGATTTAAGCTCTGGCCATCTCCATGGAGAGAAGGTTCTAGAGATTTGATCAGCCTCCTCTTCCGGGGACAGAGGGTGACAGCATTACAAATGGAGATCTCCCTTACAAACATCAATGTTTCTTGCAAAAAAACCTCCTTCCACCTGACTTGCAGAGTCTCCCCTCGTGTCTACTGTTTCCTAGAAAATAACCAGCTCAAAGTAATAGGTCAAAGAGACATATTTTAGGCTGGCAAATTCTGCTCCACTACAAAGCTTTAAATTTGTTCTGTTAAGGGACTTCCCTGGTGGTCCAGTGGTTGAGGCTCCATGCTGCCAATGCAGGGGGCACAGATCGATCCCCGGTCAGGGAACTAGACTTACAGGCTGCAATTAAATCAAAAAGATCCTGCACACCCAGAGAAATAAGAATGCATGCTGTGAATAAGTTTTGGCCACACTTGCAGCTCCTGGCTACCTGATGTGAGAAGGGTTACCACCTACACAGCAATGAAGATGGCAGGATTGCTGCAGGCATTCTGGGGCAGCCTTTTCCCTAAGTCCTGCCCACATTTCTCATGCCAGTTAGACTCTACGGCACCAGCTCCTCCTCCACGCCCCAAGCTTACTGTGTGTCCACAGTGACCACAAAGCTAGTCCTCTAACCATAGGCTCCCGCTTCATCTCTGCTTTCCATGCTGTGTCTGCTGGGTTACAAGTTTGGTGGGTGCAGCTCTTCTTATGTGGGAGAGACAACCTGTGGGCAGGCTCTTAACCTTACCCATCGCCTTCCACGGTTAATACCCTCAATCTGGCTCCTTCACCCTCCTCCCTGATGGTGGAGAGCACCACTCTGTGCCACGTGGGAGCCTTGCAGCTACGGGAGTGATCTCAAGGCCATGAGATGCGCTCTCAGACATCCCTTTAAACTTCGATTTTGTGAGGCTCCCCCGTAAATGGAATCTGCAGGGAAACATAGTAACTGGTTATGCTGTGCTCCCCCATGTGACTTGAGGCATATTCTGTGTCCACTGTGGGACGAGCCCATGCAGCCAAATTCATCGCTCTTTCTGGAGCGTGCACACGAGCAGAGGGAACTTTTTACAGACTCCAAGGTGCTTCTGGAGTCTGCCAGGCGGTTGGTACCATGTGGAGGTTCTGTGGATTCTTCACTTGCTAGTGCTCATGGGCATGTAGGTGCTGCCCTGTTACACTAGTCATGTGGCTTCTAACATTGCTGCCCTCATGGCTCAGCCCAGGCTTGGGAGACTGAGGCCTGACTGTCAGGAGACAGGGCAGACAGAGCTGTGAAAACTGCTACTCAAAATGCCCC